>JAWMQZ010000082.1:292254-306163 GCA_035584835.1 Tangara arthus
AAGGGGGGGGGGTCACCCAGGCTCCCCCCAAATCCCCCCCGCCCCGAGGGGGCCGCGGCCGGGGGCTGCTGCCATCACCCACCTTCCTCCTCCTCCTCCTCCTCCTCAGAGCATCCTGACAAAGGGCCGCCCCCCCCGCGCACCACGCGTGTCCCCGCGCCTCCCCCCGCCCCGCCCCCCCCGAGCCCAACCCCTGCCCACCAACAGCGGGGGGACCCCCGAACCCCGCGATCCCTTTTTATTGCGCCGTTCATTGGGGTCACATGAACGATCGTTAATAAACCCTTACCTGGGGGAGGGGGGAGGAGCTAATTGCTAATTACCATCTCATAAAGAAATTCATTACAGCTCTGCATCCCCCCCGCCCCCAACCTCCGCGTTTTAAGGGGGACAGACCCCCCTGCCCCCCTAATTTGGGGTGTGGGGTTTATGGGGCGCAGGGCTCCAGGACAGGAGCGTGACCCCAAAAATGGGAAATGGGGGCTGGAGCCTTGAGCTTGGCCTTCGGGGGAGACCCCCCCGGACTTTTAGGGGCGTCAGGAAACACCTAAAAAAAAAAAAAACACACAAAAAAAAAAGAGAAAAAAAAAGGAACATTGAATATTTTAGAATATTTGGAATATTTTGGGGGAAAAGGTGATTTTGAGCCTCCCTTGTTTATTTACCCAGATGCTCCCCCAAACCCGGAGCCCATTGTGCCCCCCCAGGTTTTCTGTCCCCCTCCAGGTGGGGCTGATCCCCCCCAAATTCCCGGGGTGTCCCCCCCCACTCACCGTGCCCCAGGTTTGGGGGGTCCCCAGGGGCGCGGGGGGGCCCGGCCAGGCCAGGCTCAGGGGCCCCCCCGGCCGTGCCCCCCAACTCCTGCTCAGCGCCGACCTCCTGGGAAAAGGGGAATTAAACAATAATATCAGAAATGGGGGAGTGTCCCCCAACAATAACACCCCCTCCCTCCAAGAATAACCCCCCCAAAATAAATAAATTCAATTATTAAATTAATCCCAACCTCAAAAAACTCATGCAGGAAAGTCCCCACCAGGCCCCCCAATTACAGGGGGGGGTTGGGTCAGTTCTGCGGTTTACCATCAGTAATAATTCAAATTATTTTTTTGACTTTTAAATTAATTCCGACCTGGAAAATAAGAATAAAAATCCCCCAAAGCCCGCTTCAAAAACCCACTTTACAGGGGGTCAGTTTTAAGGTCCCTCCTCAAACAATAATTCCATTTAATTTTGATTAATAAATTAATTCGGAGCTGAAAAATACCAAGAAAAATCCCACGAGCCTCCCCAAACCCCAACACTATAGGGGAATTTGGAAATGGAGGGTGAATTTTGGGGTCTCACCTGCAGCACGCCCCGTAGCAGCCAGATGTTTCAGGGGTTTAGGATCAGGTTTAGGGGCAGGTTTGGGGTCTCACCTGCAGCACCTGGATGTTTCAGGGGCTTAGGGTCAGGTTTAGGGTCAGGTTTGGGGTCTCACCTGCAGCACCTGGATGTTTCAGGGGTTTAGGGTCAGGTTTGGGGTCTCACCTGCAGCACCCGGATGTTTCAGGGGTTTAGGGTCAGGTTTAGGGTCTCACCTGCAGCACCCGGATGTTTCAGGGGTTTAGGGGCAGGTTTAGGGTCAGTTTTGGGGTCTCACCTGCAGCACGCCCCGCAGCAGCCGGATGTACTCCGCCGCCGCCCGCAGCGTGTCCGCCTTGTTGGGCCGGCGGTCCCGCGGCACCAGCGGCACCAGCGAGCGCAGCTGCGAGAAGCCGCTGTTGAGGTTCCGGATCTGCGGGGCGCAAAGGGACCCGGTCAGAGACCCCAAAGGGACCCCAAAAGGGCTCCAAAGGGACCCCGGTCAGAGACCCCAAAGGAACCCCAAAGACCCCCGTTAGAGACCCCAAAGGGACTCTGGTCAGAGACCCCAAAAGGGACCACAGAGGCCCCCATTAGGGACCCCAAAGGGAACCCAAAGAGAACTGAATAGAGACCCCAGAGACCCCAGAGGTTCCTGTTACAGACCCCAAAAGGGACCCCAGAGACCCCCGAGTTACACCAGGATCCCCCCAGGCCCAAACTGGGCTCTCTCAAGATTAAACTGGGACCACCCCCCAGGTTCAGCTGGGCTCTGCAGGATCAAACCAGACCCGCCCATAACCAAAACTGGGGTCCCACCCTGAGTTAAATCCCACCCTGAATTAAATCCCACCCTGGGACTGAACTGCCCCGAAGGATTAAAGTGGGTCCCTCACAGAATCAAACTAGGTTAAACCGGGACCTTTAAACCGGGATTAAACTGGGCTCACCAGGGCTAAACATGACTCCCCCGCAATTAAACAGAGACCTCAGAATTAAACTGACCCCAGGACTGAACCCACCCACACAAAATCAAACCAGGCCCTCCTAAAACTCACCTGGGCCCCCCAGGATTAAACCCACCCCCCAAAAGCAAAGTCCCCCCGTGGCACTGCCGGCGTCCCCCCAGTGTGACCCCGCCCCGGGCTGTGCTTTGGGGGCTCAGCGGGGTTTGGGTTTTTGGGGGTGCTCACCCTCTCCCTCTCCTTGGCGTTGGCCGCCTGCCGCCGCTCCAGCACCCCGGCCGGGTCCCCGCTGGGCTCGTAGCCGCCGTCGGGGCCGCGGCGCAGGCGGACGATGGGGGCGGGCTGGGGCAGGGGCCCGAAGCGCTGCTGCAGGAGCTGCCCCAGCAGCTCGGGGGGCGGCGTGGGCTGCGGGACCCCCGGGGGCTCCGATGGCTTCGGGACCCCTGAAGGCTCTGGGACCCCTGGAGGATCTGGGTCCCTTGAGGGCCCCGGGACCCCTGAGGGCTCCAGGACCCCCAAGACTCCCGAAGGTTCTGATGGCTTTGAGACCCCTGAGAGCTCCAGGACCCCCAAGGGCTCCGATGGCTCTGGGACCCCTGAGGGCTGGGGGACCCCCAATGGTTCCAAGGGCTGCAGGACCCCCGAGAGCTCCGATGTCTTTGGGACCCCTGGAGGATCTGGGTCCCTTGAGGGTCCCGGGACCCCTGAGGGCTCTGAGACCCCCAAGGGCTCCAATGGCTCCAAGACCCCTGAGGGCTCCAGGACCCCCGGCCACCCCCCAGCTCTGCCGGGCTCCCCCATCCCACAGAAGGGCCGAGGCTGCACCCCCCGAGCTGGCTCTCAAAAAGGGTGAAATCTGGGAAAAAAAAGGCCCTTAAATAGCCGGGGCTAACGAGGCACAGGTGGGACCCATCCGGGCCTGACGGGCTCGGGCTGTGCCTGGGTTCCCTCACCCACTGTCCCGGCCTGTACCCCCAACATCCTGATCCCTGGTACCCCAAAATCCTGATGCCTGGCTGTGCCTCAGTTTCCTCATTCACCACACCAAAATACTGATCCCTGGCTGTGCTTCAGTTTCCCCATTTGCCACCCCAAATCCTGATGCCTGGCTGTGCCTCAGTTTCCCTGCTCACCATCCCAAAATCCTGATCTCTTGCTGTGCCTCAGTTTCCCCATTTGCCACCCCAAAATACTGATCCCTGGCTGTGCCTCAGTTTCCCCATCCACCACCCCAAAATCCCAATCTCTTGCTGTGCCTCAGTTTCCCCATCCACCATCCCAACCTGGTACCCACAAAGCCCTGAGCCCAAAAAAGGCCCCAGAAGCGCTCTGAGGGGTATTTGGGATGGCGGTATTTGGGGGTATTTGGGGATATTTTGGGGTCCTGGCACCCAGGGGCACCTGGATGGGTGGGTTTGAGAGACTTCCTGTGCTCCTAAAGCCACTTTTGGGTGTTCAAGCAGCAAAAAGAGGTTTAGTGACAGCGAGCCTGGCTCGGTAGGTGGCAGTGTCAGCAAATGACACGCTGCAAAACTCGGGGAGGCTGGAATAAAAATGGTGAAATCGCCCTTTTTCCTCCAAAAAACCTCAGGTCACTTCGGGTTACCCACCATGGGGGGATCCTCATCGCAGCACCGGGGTGGGTTTCCCGTCCCCGAGCCCTCCGAGGGGCTCATCCCGCTGTTCCCGGGGGATCTGGGGGCTCTGGGGCTGCCCTGCCTCAGTTTCCCCACACCTGGGACCCCTGGACACCATCCCCAGGTTCCTTCTGTGCCCATAAGGAGAGTGAGAGCGCAGAGCAAACTCCAAAAAAAAAACCCCAAAATGACCCTAAAATGAGAGGCAGCTGGAAGTTAATGGAGGTTTTCCCTAAGAACTTAGAAAAAACCCAATTTCCTTCTCTTTAATGCCCCTTAATGAGCTTCCCTGTCCCGCAGCAGGCTCGGGATAATCCCATTATTCCTGCCCCGATCTGGGCACGATTCTGGTGCTGACAAATTAATCTGAGGGCAGGGAGGTGCAAAGCCACCCCGAAAATGGGCCCGTGCCCAGCTGCTCACCCGGGATCACCCCTGGGGTTGGGGAAAAGCTGGGAAATGCTCCAGGTTCAACAGAGGGGGATTAAATACTGAGGGGAAATGAGGGCTGGGGGTGCAGAATGGGCTGGTGGAAATGGGGTTTGAAGGGGTCGCAGTTTTGGGGGTTACAATAATCAGAATTTGGGGTTATTTGGGGTCATGGTTTGCAGGGGTCATGGTTATTGGGATTTGGGGTTATTAGGGGACTCACTTATTAGGGGTCACTGTTAATAGGGTTTGGGGTTGTTAGGGGTTTTAGGGGTTACAATAGGGATTACAGTTGGGGTTACAGTTTTAGGGGTTACAATAGGGGTTGTAGTTTTAGGGGTTACAAGAATTAGCATTTGGGGTTATTAGGGATCGTGGTTTTAAGGGGTCACAGTTGTCAGGGCCCACATTTTTTATGGGTCACTATTTTTTGGGGTCACTGTTATTAGGGACCTCATTCTCAGGGGTTCTGTGTTTTAGGGTGACAGTTATGAGGGACAGGGTGATGAGGGGTCCCAGTTAGGGAGAGGAGCTGGGAAAAGGCTGAACCCCGGTGAAACACCAGCCCAGAACCCGGGTGCTGTGTGGGGAACGCTGCTCCCCACCCCTCCAAACCCGCTTTTCCCTCCCATTTCCCCTCCCTGAGCTCGGGCAGGGCTGGGAGCAGCTCCCCCCTCCATCCCTGGGTGCTCCCCAAATCCGGGGGTCTCTGCCCCCACCCCAGCGACCCCTCTGACATCGACACCGAGGCTGGGAAGGGTTTCCAGCTCCGTGCTGGGGAGGCCTGGGAAGGGCAGGGAAGGGCAGGGAAGGTGCCAGGGAAGGTGCCAGGGAAGGTGCCAGGGCTAATCTGGGCCCGGGTCAGCTGTTGGCACGGGATTAAACTCAATCTTTCCTGGCACGGTCCCAAACGTCCCGGGAGAGTTCGGTGCCTGCCAGAGCTGCCAGCCTCGTGCCAGCCTCGTGGTGCCCAGATAAAATAATAAAACATTTTATGGGAGGGAAATATTCCAAGGGTCCCCAAATGTCAGGAGAGTTTGGTGCCTGCCAGGGCTGCCAGCCTCGTGGTGCCCAGGTAAAATAATAAAATATTTTATGGGGAGTAGAATATTCCAAGGGTCCCAAACATCCCAGGAGGGTTTGGTCCCTGCCAGCCTCGTGGTGCCCAGGTAAAATAATAAAATATTTTATGGGGAGTAGAATATTCCAAGGGTCAGAAATGTCCCGGGAGGATTTGGTACCAGCCTTGTGGTGCCCAGATAAAATAATAAAATATTTTATGGGGAATGAAATATTCCAAGGGTCCCAAATGTCTCAGGGTTTGGTCCCTGCCGGGGCTGCCAGCCTCGTGGTGCCCAGATAAAATAATAAAGAATTTATGGGGAATGAAGTATTCCAAGGGTCCCAAATGTCTCAGGAGGGTTTGGTGCCAGCCTCGTGGTGCCCAGATAAAACAATAAAACATTTATCGGAGGGAAATATTGCAAGGGTCCCCAAATGCCCAGCCGGGCATCGCTTGGATCCCCTCCGCCCACCCCTCATCCCGGGGGGACGTCAAACAACCCTGGCTTGGATAAACCCGAACAACCGCTGCAATCCCGCTGGGGCTGGCTAAATCCGGGCGGGCAGCGCTGCCCGGCGCTCCTCTCCCAGCGCCGTTCGCTGGTTTCTCGCTCCTGGAGGCTCCCGGGAGGGAAGGGGATGCGGGGGAACAAAGGTGGCTCTGTCCGTGCGGTGAAGGAGCCTTTGTGCGAGCCGGGGCGGCGCGGGGACGATCCCAGCCCCGAGCAGCCCGAGCTTCCCATCCGAGGAGAGGAATTTTGGGAGATAAAAGGAGTTTCCGTGCGATGGAGGCGCTGCCAAAGCCCCGGCGTGAGGCAGGTGGATGGGGGGACAGCCCGGGGTGGGGGTCCCTGTGCCAGGGCCTGGGGGAGCCCTGGGCTGTCACTGCTGGCCATGGGATGGGATGGGATCAATGGGATAATGGGATGGGATAATGGGATAATGGGATGGGAAGGGATGGGATGGGATGGGATGGGATGGCATCAATGGGATGGGATGGGCACAGGGATCAGGATGGGGTCCAAGTTGGAACAGGAACCAAGACAGAAGTGGGATGGCAGGGATGGGGATGGGAGCAGGTTTGGGATGGGATGGAGATGAAGATGGAGATGGGGACAGGGCAGGGATGAAGATGGGCATGGGATTGGGGCAGGGATTGGGGCAGGGATCAGGATGGGAGCAGGGGCAGGGATGAGGACAGGGATGGGACCAAGGCTGGAGCTCAGCTCTGCCCTGCCCCACCAGCTCACACAGCACCCGACCAAGGGCTGGGGCTGAGCTCAGCACCTGGACAAAGATTTAGGTCTGGTCTTAACCTTTAGCCCACCCAGGCCGTTCCTAAATCCAGCTGGAGCCTGCTGCTCCCAAATCCGAGCTTTTCCCCTTCTCCCCAGCCCGTCCCTCTCTGTGATGGGAAAACCAGGGGCTGCAGCTCCATCCTCCTCCTCCCTGCCAGCAATTCCTGCCTTTCCCATCCCAGACAACCCTGCAGCCCGGGCTGCTGGTGCCGCTGGGCCCTCTGGGCTGGATAATCTCCGTCAGGATGAATAAATGAATCGACCTCAACCCTCCTTTGCCCTGCAGCTCCTCTCCAGCAGCAGGGCCGGGGCCCTGCGTGCCCACTGTCACGTAGGGATGGACCCACGGAGCCCCGCGCTGGAGGAGGAGCCAGGCAGCTCCTTTCCCCCTCTTTCCCCCTCTTTTCCCCCTCTTTTCTCCCCCACGCGGGTTTCTGGGATTCTCGGGGGCTCTCAGAGCGCCGGGAGCCGCCGTGGCAGATGCCGCGGATCCCAATTAAGCCCTTTGCCGGGTCAGAGCCTCGGGGGAGGCCACGTGTGCCCGGCCCACGTGTGCCCCCACACGCAGCACACATTTGCACACGCATGAGGAGGCTGCAGCCGCGCTCGGCCGCGGCCTCGTTCCGCCCCGGGGCTCCCGGCCCCTGCGCATCCATCCCTGCCCTGCTCCGGGGGCTTCTGCATTTATTGCCTCTCTCGGAGAGGGAGCACAGGGGGCTCCTCAGTAGAGAGGGGGTTCCTCAGTCGAGAGGGGGCTCCTCAGTCGAGAGGGGGCTCCTCAGTCGAGAGGGGGCTCCTCAGCCAAGCTCTGCTCTGGAATTGGGGCTGGGGGCAGCCGAGGTCACCCCGCAGGACGCAGCGATGCTCGGCCCATGATCTGGCTGCTCCTCCTCGCCGTGCCCAGGGGTGCCAAGCAGAGGGCTCCGGAGCACGGGGGTGCCCCGTGGGGCTGCCAGGGCGGGGCAGCGGCAGCGCAGCCCCTCTGCAGAGCATCGCAGCCCCGACAGCTCCGTCAGCGCCGTGCCAGGGCTCCGGGATTACAGCGCTGCTGCTCAAATCCCGTCTCCATCCGCGCCGTGCCCAGCCAATGACCTCGGCGCTGGCACGCAGGGCCTTCCTCCGCGGGGATCAGAGGTGATAAAGCCCTCGCAGACCCTGCTCGGCGCGGCTCTGTCTCAGCAAACCGCCGTGGGTGCCACCGGGATGGCGTCCACGCTCACGGAGAACGGGATGGACGAGGAGAGC
Organism: Tangara arthus; assembly: GCA_035584835.1. Lineage (NCBI taxonomy): Eukaryota > Metazoa > Chordata > Aves > Passeriformes > Thraupidae > Tangara > Tangara arthus. Next base: position 300,235 of record JAWMQZ010000082.1, read on the forward strand.
TTCGCCCAGGTAAGGGATTTCACCCTGGGTTTGGGATTGGGGGGTTTGTGCTCCCTGTGCCTGGTTGGGATCTGCGGTGGGTGAAACACAAAGGGGTGACAGGGGAGCAGCTGAGGGTGCTGAGGGATCGGGGCAATGACTGATGGCAGGGTGGAGAGCAGCTCCTCACATCTCCGGCCTCCACCAGGTGGGATAACGCTGGAACAAGGTGGGATGGAGTATTTGGGGTGGTTTTCTGCCTGGCAGAGTGAATTGGTGGAAATGCATGTGGCTGGGGTCTTTGAGCCATGATCATCCTGCCAGGGAGCGAGGGATGTGCCTGTGATGAGCAGGGAGCCCAGGAGAGCCCAGCTCTGCTCCCACATCCCAGGAGAGCTCTGGGCTGCGCTCAGGAATTGTTCTGGCCTTGGGGCACCGCGGGGTTTCAATCCTTTAGGTCTTAACCTTTAGCCCATCCAGGCAGTTCCTAAATCCAACCTGGAGCCTGCTGCTCCCAAATCCGAGCTTCACCCCTTCTCTCGAGCCCGTCCCTCTCTGTGATGGTAAAACCAGGGGCTGCAGCTCCATCCTCCTCCTCCTCCCTGCCAGCAATTCCTGCCTTTCCCATCCCAGACAACCCTCCAGCCCGGGCTGCTGGCGCTGCCTGTGATGAGCAGGGAGCCCAGGAGAACCCAGCTCTTCTCCCACATCCCAGGAGAGCTCTGGGCTGCACTCAGGAATCGTTCTGGCCTTGGGGCACCGCGGGGTTTTCAACCCTTCTCTGCCCTCAGCAGCGCTGTGGCTTTGGGCTGGCATTTGGGGGGTCAGCAGGGGGCTCCCAGCCCCTCATCCCCTGTTCCCTGTGCCTCCCCCAGCCCCGAGGATGGGCTGGCAGCTCATCCACCCGCATGTGGCTCTGCCACGCTGCTGTGGGCACTGCCAGCCCAGCACAGGCTGAGGGTGGGATCCTGTCACAGCTGTGCCTTCCCCAAATCTGAGTTTTGGGTGATGGGGTGAGAAGGATTTCATGGGTTTGGGGCAAGCTGGAGGTGGCTGTGGCGCAGGACCATCAGGGTGGCTGTCCCACCCCACAAATCCCCAGGATCCAGCTTGCTCACACCCCCAGCGCCGGGAGGAAGGATGAGGGTGCCCTGGGCAGAGGTGAGGAAAAGCCCCTGGCACCCTGTCCATGTCCCTGCCCCAGTTTGGTGGCACCGGGGACGTGGCAGTGCCCACGCCGTGCCCACGGAAAGAGCCCCAGGGAGGCAGGAGAAGCCTCCCCTTTCCGCTGGGATTGGGAAAGTGCTGCGCACGGGAGTTGCTCATGCCAGGGCAGGGTGACTCAGGGTCCCGTGTCCTGACCGGGACTTTTGACCTCGGAGCTGTGCCAGGGCTGGTGGCACCGGCACGGCCCCTCGGGGGTCAGGATGGTCCTCAGCTCTCCCTGCCTTTGGCCGTGGTGGCTTTTGGGGACACCTCTTCTCCTGCCACAGCTCCAGCATCCAGGCTTTGGGTGCTGGGCTGGGACTTTTGGGACATTTCTGGGACTTTTGGGACATTTCTGGGACTTTTGGGACCTTGCTGAGACTTTTGGGATCTTTCTGGGATTTCTGGGGACCTTGCTGGGGTGTTGGGGACGGTGTGGTTCCTGGGAATGGAAGGGGCCAGACATCTCCTCTGGCTGTGGTGTCACGAGGCCGATCCCGTGGAGCATCCGATGGATCAGGAGATGTTTGATGGGGCTGGAGGGCTCCTGCACAGCTGGATGAGCTGGCACTGCCCCGAGGGAGGTCTGGTCAGGCCAAGGTCATCTTCACAGGGTGGTGAACAGGACGTGCAGGGCAGGAGCTGGGAGTGGAGGGGGAAAAGGGGATGTGCCAGAGTGGAGGGTCCCCCTACAGAGGGGGCTGCTTGGGGGGGAGATGATCCCAAGGCTGGGGGTCACCATCACCAGTGGACAGTGGCCGCCACAAGGGGAAGGTGACCACAAGCCAGGGATGGTGACCATCCCTGGAGGCAGATGGTTGGCACTGATAGAGAGTGGCTGTCACTCATGGAGAGTGGCCAGCCCCACTGCAGGGTGGCCATGGCCATGGAAGGTGGCCATCACCCCCAGCCCCTCCTGGCACAGGCCTCGAGACCCCCATGCCCGCCCGCCCTGGGTGCCAAAGCCCCTTTGGGTGCCTCCTGTCCTGACTGGTGGCCCCGGTGGCTTTGGGGGTCACGCGGGGCTGGGGGAGCAGGGGAAGAGCTGGAGCAGTGTGTCAGTGACACGTGAGGACGCTAAAATTAGGCGGCTCCAGCTAATCTAATTTAATCTCCCCTTTTCCGCCCGGTCCTGGGGATTAGCCCCAGCAGAGGGGTGGGCAGCCAGGCTGGGGGGCAGCCCAGGGGAGCCCCCTGGCTCTTCTGGGTGTCCATGGGGGTGACAGGGGTTGGGGATGGGCTGGAAATGGCAGCAGCACCATGAGATCTGCGGAGGGATGCACAGAAGGATGGATCCCCAGCACAACCCTCGCCTCCCTCGCCCTTCACGGGGCAGCTGGGGCTGGGTGAGCCCCTTCCCTGCCAGCAGGGCTGGGGAAAAGCTGGAGAAAGGCTGGGGAGAGGCTGTTCCACCCAGCCCAGCCCGGGGTCACGCGCTCGCTCGTCCTGCGGCTGCCCAAGGAAGGGAGAAAAGTTCTCCGACCGGTTTTGTGCTGCCGGCCCCGTGCAGGGCTGGGGCCAGCCCAGCTCCCGAGGTTTCCGGTGCGTTGGGTGACAGGGCAAAGTCACCAGCTGCTCACCGGTGTCACGCCGGGCTCGTGGGGCCGTGGGCGCCCCCGCAGCCAATGGAACCTCGTGGGGAAGTATGTGGAGCAGCGCTGCAGCCCCGGTGAATCACGAGGCAGGTGATGCCCGATGAGCTCACGCCTCTCCTGGAGCAGCTCCAGGCCCAGCCCAGCTGCCCCGTGCTGGTTCCCCGTTCCCCTGGAGCCACCCGTGCCTCAGTTTCCCCGGTGTGGAAGTGGGTTATGGGTTCCTGAGCGTGTCCTGGGGGTCCCCAGGAGCAGCAGCACTCCGTGGGATGGGGGCTTGGCTGGTCCCAGGGCTCCAGGCTGCTCCGGCCCTGCTCTGGCCGCTGGGCACGGCTCTTCCTCCGCTCCACGCTGTCATTACTGCACCACTCGTCCTTAAGGAATCACATTTGAGAAATTAGAGCTGGTTCCAGCTCCAATCCCTGCAATCAGCCGCTTCCTTTACCCCAGGAACGCGGCGTTAAATGCCGATGGATTATTACAAGCCCACGTGGAGCTGGGGTGCCTCGAAAGGGTTCCCATTGGGAGCTTTATTCCATGAAAGGAATCCCAAAACCAACAGAAAAACCTCAAATTAAAAAAAAAAAACTACTTTATTTAGAGGAGAGCCCAGCTCCTCCTGTCCTTCCTTGACTAGGGCGTTATCTGGGGAATCACTGGGGTGTTGGGGATTATTTTCCCTGAATAAACTGATTTTACGGGACAGAAGGATGAGACAGGTCCCTCATTTTGCACAGACAGTCCCTCCCTTCATCCAGCCAGGCTGGCAGCAGATGGGGAAGGCAGACAGATGTGTCCAGCTATTTTTAGGCTCAAACGCTGCTTTAATTTCAACATGACCACGGAGAATTTGCCTTTTCAGGGGTAAAAAAAAAAAAAAAAAAAGCTGGATCAGAGGGTGAATTGAAATGTAGGGCCAGCGACAGAGATTAATGGAATATCCTGGGTTGGAAGAGATCCACAAGGATCATTGAGTCCAAATGCTGAAATGCATCAGGTCACGATCTGGGGGTTGAGCTGACAGATTCGTGGTGGGTCTGGCAGGACTGGATCCTGCAGGAAAAGGTGTCTGGCAGCAGCATTGCCTCACCTCTGGCTTGGGTTGCTTCTCCCCCTCTTTCCTTTGAAAAAAGGAGTCACAATTCCCTGAGCAGAAACGCCAAAACGATGTAAATGGCCGCGTGGAGAGGGCTCCGGAGAGGGGGAAGAGCCGGAGCTGCTCGGGCCGGGTTGGGAAAGCGGCGGGAGCGGGCAGACGGGTTGGGTAACTCCTGCCCCAGGGCTGCTGGGACCGGCTCTGCCGGCAGCGGCGAGCGGAGCCGCTCCGGAGGGCCAGGACGTGCCGCGGCCCTCGTAGGGCTCGGGGCCACCAAGGCCCGGCTGCGGCCGGGGAACCCGCGTGGGGCCGGGAGGGAGCCGGGATGGGGCAGGGATGGAGCAGGGATGGACAGGGATGGACAGGGATGGAGCAGGGATGGAGCAGAGTTGGAGCCGAGGAGGAAGGCAGGATGGAGCAGAGATGGAGCCGGGATGCAGGCGAGGAGGAAGGCAGGATGGAGGAGGGATGGAGCAGGGATGGAGCTGAGAAGGAGCAGGGATGGAGCAGGGATGGAGTAGAGATGGAGCCGAGGAGGAAGGCAGGATGGAGCCAGGATGGAGCCAGGATGGAGCAGAGATGGAGCAGGGATGCAGGCAACGAGGAAGGCAGGATGGAGCCGGGATGGAGCAGGGATGGAGCAGGGATGGAGGCGAGGAGGAAGGCTGGATGGTGCAGAGATGGAGCAGGGATGGAGCTGAGAAGGAGCAGACATGGAGCAGGGATGGAGCTGGGATGGAGCAGGGATGGAGCAGGGACGGGGCAGAGATGGAGCCGGGATGGTGGAGGCAGAGCTCAGCCGCGGGGATCCTTCCCAGTGACGCTTCCCGAGGTTTTGGGGGAGCAGGGGCACCCCCGCCGTCCGTGGCCGCGCACGGGGAGCGGGACACGCGGGCGGAGCGGCAGCGCCACGGGCCGCGGGCTGATGGATGCGACCTGACGGGTGCGCAGGGCCCCGCACGTTCACACGCATGTGACAGCGACGGGGACAGCGCCGGGCACACCGGGCGGGGCGGCGGCGGCGGGCACGGACTGCGGGCACGGACACACGGACACGGACACACGGACACACACGCGGGCTGCGGGCACGGACACACGGACGCACACAGACTGCGGGCACACGGACACAGCCACGGACACATAGACACAGCTACCGACATACACACGGGCTGTGGGCATGGACGGACACATGGACACAGTCACGGACACACAGACACACACATGGGTTGCAGGCACAGCCACGGACACAGCCACGGACACACGGACACAGCCATGGACACACGGACACAGCCACGGACACACACACGGGCTGTGGGGACGGACAGACACACAGACACACAGACACACACATGGGCTGCGGCACACACGTGACACACCCCAAATCCAGCCCCCCACTGGACACCCTCCCTGCACCCCCCCGGTGCTCCCCCACCCTCCCAATGCACCCCCCAGTGCACCCCCAACCCCCGGTATCCCCCAGTATCCCCCAGTGTAACCCCCGGGGCACCTGCAGCCCCCCAGTGCACCCCCTGTGCCACTCCCCAGTACAAACCAGTGCCCCCCAGTGCCCCCCCCAGTTCACCCTTGCACTGCACCCGCACCCCAATGCACCGCCCAATGCACCGCCCAATGCACCGCCCAGTGCACTCCCAGTGCACTCCCAGTCCATTCCCAGTCCATTCCCAGTCCATTCCCAGTCCATTCCCAGTGCACTCCCAGTCCATTCCCAGCGCACTCCCAGTGCATTGCCTGCCCCCTCTGTACCCACCCCAATGCACCCCCCAGGACACCCCCAGTGTCACCCCAATGTGCCCCCAGTATCACCCCAGTGTCCCCCCCCAGTGTCCCTTCCGTGCCCCGGTGCCCGCCCACTGCACTCCCAATGCACCCCCAGTGTCCCCCCAGTATCACACCAGTACCCCCCCCACTGTCCCCCCAGTATCACTCCAATGCAACCCCACTGTCGCCCCGGTGTCTCCCCCCAGTATCACCCCATTGTCCCCCCCAGTGTCCCCCAGTGCACTCCCAATGTCCCCCTCACCGTCCCCCCAGTATC
>JAWMQZ010000082.1:315541-389991 GCA_035584835.1 Tangara arthus
TTTGTTCCTGAGGCCTCTCAGCTTCTCAGGACAAAAAATCCTAAGGAAAGGATTTTTCAGAAAATATCATGGCTACACCCTCAGGCACCCAGCTGTGCCAGGCCTGGGCTGCCCTTTCCATGAAGGAATTTCCCCAACAATTTAAATTTTTTATAAACTTCAAACTTCCAGTGTGAAACCATTGCCCTGTCTCTCGCCTCAGCCCTGCTAAAAGTGTCTCCATTCCCCCTGAGCCCCTCTAATCCTCAGAGCACCCCCTGATCCTGGCCCCCCAGCTGCTCCTACACCCAAAAGCTGGGCCTGGCTGCCTGCCCTGGCATTGAGATTCCCATCTATTTAAATGTTGGAGGATATTTCTAATTACAGGCACGGCCAGGAGCCGCCCCTGGGCACGGGAACTGGCGCAGCCGAAGGTGCTGGGTGCAGGTGGAGCGTGTGTCAGCACTTCCAGCGCCCTGGCCCGCCTCTGGGAGAGGGAGCAATCGCTCCCCATGCCCTTACAGGACAGATCCTTGGCTCCCTTCCCTGTTTCCAGCCTCTCCAGTGCCCCAGCTGGCATTTCTCACCCGGGGCAGGGGGGGAGAGAGGAGCAGCAGCACGGAAAATGTCACATGAGAGGGATGCTGGGGCAGTCACGGCCCTGCAGCTGCCCAGGGGGCTGGAAAATGAGGGAGTTTAGAGCAAATCCCACGGAAATGAGAGCTGGGATTCCCTGTCCAGCTGGAGCTGGACCCGGCCTCTGAGTGGCATCTCTTGGGTTTTGAGGAGGGGGAAAATCAGGGCTGGGGGCTTGGTGCCAGATCCCTGGGCAGCATCTCAGTGCCCAGGGCCACGTCCTTCCTCCTTCCCTCTTTTTAAAGCTCCTGGGCAAAGTCTGCCCTGGGCTGGGCCCCTGTGCCAGGCATCAGGAGCTGCTCCCAGTCCAAGGTTGGGTTACTGCTCTGCTCCAGCCCTGCTCTGAGCTGGGGCTGCTGCCACAGGGCTCCCAACACCCACCTGTGGGACATCCCTGCCCTGCATCCACCTGTGGGACATCCCTGCCCTGTCACACGGCTCCCAACACCCACCTGTGGGACATCCCTGCCCTACATCCCCTTGTGGGACATCCCTGCCCTCCCTGCCCTGCCCCGTGTCCCTGGGTGGGATTAGACCCCGTTTAATGCCCAGCTCCAGGGGATGAGAGGGGCTTATGGAAATGCAAGGTCACACCTGCAGGTTAAGCCAAAGCCCAGCCCTGGCTCTCGGGGGCTTTGCCATTCCAGTGTGAGGTGATAAGAGGGGGGAATTGTGCTTTGAAAGCAGAAGCTCTTCTCAAATCAACTTTCCTTGCTTTGCTTGGCTCTGGCAGCCCCTGGAACAGATCCATGGGGAGACAGATCCCAAATGAGCTTCTCCTTGGAGCCCAGTGACTCTCCTGAGGGCTTTCCCTGCTCAGTGCCACCAGCACCCTCCTCCTGCTGCCCTCCTGGTGTTCCCAGGCTGTTCTGGGTGCCCAGGTTCCTCCTCCACAATGATGGTGATTTAAGGATCTTGTGGTGCACCCTGTGCTGAGCCCCAGCCTGGAGCTTCCAGGAGGATGCTGCAGGATTTGTGGGGTATCCAAAGGGTGGCTCTTGGCAGCACCTTTCCCTTGCCTGGGGGGCTCAGCTCCTTCCCTGCTCCTGTGGCACAGAGCCTTGAAAGGCTTGGAAGAAAATTCTGTTTTCATGCCCAGGAAACATGGGGGGTTACCACATCCCAGCAGGGCTTCCCAAGGAAGTTGTGTCTGCCTGGAAGTGTTCAAGGCCAGGCTGGATGGGCCACAGTCCAGTGGAGGGGCAGGGGAGAGGAGCTGAGGGCTCCTTAGGGTCCCTTCCCATTCCCTGATACCATGAATTATCTGGAGCTGCAGTGGGAAATGCCAGGGTCTGCAGCTCCACCTTCTCCTGCAGCTCCCTGGCCAAGTCTGGGCCTCCCAGCTTCTCCTCTTCCTCTTGTTTTCCACCAATCCCCTTTGCCAGAGGATTCCCAGGCAGTGGAATCGGGCTGGAAGCCTTGAGGGGGGATCCCTGGGGTGCTGGGACAGGGTGCCCCACTCCAGGAGCACACCAGGCTCTCCAGGCACTCGGCTCTCACCCTTTGCCAAGAGCAAACAGCCCCTGGGCCCAGGGCTCTGTGTTTGCCCTGCCTGTTTGGCTTGTGGGCTCAGCACCAGGGCTGATACCTTATCACAGAGCTGGGAGCCCAAACTGGGGGCAGTGCCCACACCTGGCACCCACCACGCGCTCCAGGCATGGCTGGGAATGTTCCAACTTCCCTGCCCTGTTCCCCCTGCAAAGCTGATCCACCCAGGAATTTCCCTCAAACTGCTGCTCTTTTTTTGGGATCCTCCTGGGTTACCCTCAAGGAGCTGAGACCCTGTGACCCTCTTGGCTCCTCTTATCCCTGGTGGATTTATCAGCCCCTGAGGTGTTCTCTGTGCCCTGCTGGTATTGATCAGTCCCCTGAGGTGTTCTCCGTGCCCTGCTGGTATTGATCAGCCACTGGGGATGCCCAACCTGGGGCTGTTTCCAGCTGGAATCACTGGAGATGCCCAGCCCGGGGCTGTTTCCAGCCGCATTCCCTGCAGGTGCTGCCGGTCTGTGCATACCAATGGCACCCATGGCCCGCGGGTTTTGTTCCCTTTTGTGCCTCACAAAGCGGCCCCGGCAGCCAGCGCAGCACATTCGGGGCTCTGAGTGCTGAGAGAAGCTTTCCCCTGCCCCCAAACAGCCAGCTGGGCGCTTTTCCCTGCCCCAAGCAGCCCGGGGACAGCCCTGGGACTGCCCTTGGAGGAGCCTTGTTGGAGCCCTGGGTAATGGGAATTTCAGATTTTCTGTGCTGGCAGGCTCTGACCCCCTGCACTGACCTGAGGCTGTGGAGAAAACTTCCAAAATCGAGTGATAGCACTGGGATTGTGGGTGTGGAGTTTGGATAGAAGTGTGTGATATCACAGAAAAAACTTTGAGTTTAAGGGTTTAGAATATAGGAAAATCTATAAAGCAAGATGGTTGTTTTAGGGTGGAGGCTGGTCCTTCTTTTTCACCTTCCTCCCCTTCTTCCCCTTCCTTTTCCCCTTCTTCTTCTTTTTCCCCTTCTCCTATTTCTCCTTCTCCTCCTTCTCCATGGCTTTGGGTGGTTTTGTGTAATTGGATAAAAAGTCCCCATTGCAGGCCATGGGTGGTTGGTTACTGGGTTAAAAGTAAAGATAATTGCAGTGTCATTTCTTAATTGGACAGTTTATCCTTAAAAGGCCTTGCAGGGAGGGAGAGACAGGGCTCCAGTTTTAGTTTGTTGGAGTGAAGTGCTGTAGAGCTCAGGGTTTGTGAGAGTGTAACAGAGATAAGAGCCAATAAACATCTGAGTCCCAACAAGAAATTCTGTCTTGCACGTTTAATCCTAGCCCTGGCAAAAATAAATAGAAGCAGAGATTCCACAGCAGCTCTCCCTGGAGAAGGCAGCAGTGAGGCCCCAGAGCTCTTTGGGATCTTCTCCCTCCCTGGTTTCCTGCAGCCGCGTTCCAGGAGCGTGTGGCATTCCTGGGGCAGGGAGGGAGCCTGGACTGGGCTGAGGGGTTTTAGCACAGCAAAGACCAGGCTGAGGAGTTCCCACAGCTGCCATCAGGGTTTGACCCCTTGGGATGGAGGTTTAGGAGCCTCCAGGAGCATCAGGAGGGTCAGGAATGGCTCTGCTGCCTCCTTCCTGATGGAGCCTGAGGCTGCAGCTCATCTTCCCTCAGATCCCTGCTGCTCTGGGCTTTTCTGGGTGGGATTCATGCCCCAAAGCATCAGTGATGGTCAAAATATTGATCCTCTGGGGAGGGCAGAGGAGGGGCAGGGAATGCAGCAACTGCTACAATAAAATACCAAAAAAATAGAATAATGGACAAAATCTGGCATTTTCCTGGTACCTGGGAGGGGGTGGTGGCCTCGGGGCTCTGTGCACGGGGGAATGAACGCGCTGTCCTTGTCCTGCCCCACAGAGGACGGGGATTTCCTGGCCCTGGACCTGGGGGGCACCAACTTCCGAGTGCTGCGGGTGAAGGTGTCGGACAACGGGCTGCGCAAGGTGGAGATGGAGAACCAGATCTACGCCATCCCCGAGGAGCTGATGAGGGGCAGCGGGGTCCAGGTGGGCTCCTGGGGGGCTCCTGGCCCCGGGGATCCTGCTGGCAGTCCCTGGCAGCCAGCACTGGGCACGAGGGACGTGGCATCCCCTCACACTGCGGGCTTTTTGTCACTCTTTACCTTTTTTCCAGCTTTTCGACCACATTGCTGAGTGTTTGGCCAACTTCCTGGACAAGCTGCAAATCAAAGACAAGAAGCTCCCCCTGGGCTTCACCTTCTCCTTCCCGTGTCACCAGACCAAGCTGGACGAGGTGGGTTCCTTTCTCCTGGGAAGGGCAGGGGCAGGGGGTGATGCTGGCTCTCCCTCTCCCCCCAGGAAGGGCAGGGGGTGATGCTGGCTCTCCTTCTCCCCCCGGGAAGGGCAGGGGGTGTTGCTGGCTCTCCCTCTCCCCCCGGGAAGGGCAGGGGGTGGCTCCATGGAGCTCAGCAGCCCTGGCACGTCCTCCCATCCTCCCTGTGCTCTGTGGAACCCCGGTGGCTCCAGGAGGGATTAATGCTCTCCTCCTGCAGATCTGGGGCTGGGGAAATGCAGAAATGCAGGAGGAAGGGTCTGAGCCCCCTGCCCTCACAGGGGTCACATCATCAGTGCCTCAGTTTCCCCAGCTCTAAGGCAGGGCGGGTGTCTGCCTCCCTAAGGGGCTGTGGCCATAGGGCTGGAGATTTCGAATCTTTGAAATTGAGTTGGAATTGGTTGGAGGTTTCAAATCTTTGGAATCGAGTCCTTTTCCTCCCCCCAGGGCTGGCTCAGCGGTTGTTCCATAGGTACAGTGAACCCCTCACCCTGCAGGGCTGGGTCAAGGAGCATTCCAAAGGCACAGTGAGCCTCTCACCCCACAGGGTTGGGTCAAGGAGCATTCCAAAGGCACAGCCGGCCATCCACCCCTCAGGGATGGGTCAAGGAGCGTACCCTGGGCTCCGTGAACAAGTTTTGCTGCAGGGCTCAATCAGAGTTTTGCTGCAGGGCTCAATCAAAGCTGGTCATGGGAAACACGTTCCTGCTGCCGGGGCAGCAACGAGCAGCTCACGTGTTGTTTGGTGGCCATAAACTTTATCTGGCACGGAAGCTGCAGCTGGTAGCGCAGCTGGTGAGCTGATAACGGGGGGCTCCCCCCTGCAGGGCCACATGTCCCCTGTGCCAGGAGCCAGGGGTCACCTCCAAGCTTCCTCCTTGCTGTTCCCCTGCAGAGCATCCTCGTGACGTGGACCAAGGGGTTCAAGTGCAGCAGCGTGGAGGGCAGGGACGTGGTGTCCCTGCTGCGCAAGTCCATCAAGAAAAGAGGGGTAAGAGCCTGGGCTGGGGGCACACGGCTCCTGGCCAGGACACCTGGGCTCCGGGGAGGTGTTCTGGTCAGTTTTGTCTCTGTTGGGTCAGCCTCTCTCCTTTCCACCCTGTCAGGACTTTGACATCGACATCGTGGCCGTGGTGAACGACACCGTGGGCACCATGATGACCTGTGGCTACGATGACCACAACTGTGAAGTTGGCCTCATTGTTGGTGAGCTGCCGCCAGGGGAAAGATGTTCTGGGGGTGTTTCCTGGGCTCCAGCAGAGCCAGAGGGAGATCCTGCTTCTTGCAGGCCTGGGGGAAAAAAAAGAGGGGCATATCAGTGCTGGAAAACCAGCATTGTCCAGAGTTTGTTTGCTTTGGTGTGTTGGGCTGTGGCCAAAGGGAAATTGGGAATAATGGGAATGGGGGATAATGGGAATAAGCAATAATGGGAATAGGGGATAATGGGATTGGGGAATAATGGGGTTGGGGGATAATGGGAATGAGGGATAATGGGAATGAGGGATAATGGGAATGAGAGATAATGGGAATGAGGGATAATGGGAACGGAGAGCAATGGGGACGAGGAAGGGCAGTGTCCCCGCTCACCCTGTGCCCATGCTTGGCCCAGGAACTGGAACCAACGCCTGCTACATGGAGGAGATGAGGCACATCGACCTGGTGGAGGGGGACGAGGGCAGGATGTGCATCAACATGGAGTGGGGAGCCTTTGGTGACGACGGGGTGCTCAACGACATCCGCACCGAGTTCGACCGCGAGATCGACATGGGCTCGCTCAACCCTGGCAAACAATTGTGAGCGGATTCTTGGCTCGGGCTCGTGGTTTGCTCAGCATTGTCCATCCTCCCACAGTTACTGGGACTGGGGAGGTCAGCCCAGCTAACTGGGTCAGCGTGTCCTCTGTCACTGGTGCAGAGAGGGGCTGTGTCCCAAAGCAAGGCTGTACTAAACCTGGGGCTGTGTCCCAAACCTGGGGCTGTGTCCCAAACGAGGGCTGTGTCCTAAACAAGAGTTCTGTCCCAAACCTGGGGCTGTGTCCCAAACGAGGGCTGTCTGCCCCACCTGCTGCCCTCGTGGCCCCCTCATGTGAATGATTCCTGTTCCCTTCCTGGCCAGCAAAGTCCCCCCCCAGCCCAGGCAGACACCCTCACCCAACGTCCACATCCCAATCCTACAGATGTCCCATTCCCCACAGGGCTGCTGTGGCCTGGGGGTGGTCTGGGGGTCCCTGCAAACTGACCGAGCCCCTTCAGGTGGCCACGAGGTCTCTTTGCAGGATGATGGTCGTGTCCACATGGCCTCATATGCTCAGTGATGGGATAAACTGCTCTGGGAAGAGATTACCCAGGTTCTGTTTGGGATGGGAGGCTGCCAAGGGGTTTTCAGGGCAGCCTGTGGCCACCTCGTGGCACACACAGCCAAACACACAAATCGTTTAGCCTGGAGAAAAGGAGGCCTGGGGGGAGATGATGGAGAGAGAGGAGAGGTTTAGGTTGAATATTTGGGAAGATTTCTGCTCTGAAAGGGCGTCAGGTGTGGCACAGGCTGCCCAGGGCAGTGGTGGTGCCACCGTCTCAGAGGGATTTAACAGCTCTGTGGATGTGGCACTTGGGGTTAGTGGTGGCCTTGGCAGAGCTGGGGAATGGCTGGACTTGATCACCTTGGAGGGCTTTTCCAGCCCAAACCATTCCCTGACTGCACCCCATGCCTCCCCACGGGCAGGTTTGAGAAGATGATCAGCGGGATGTACATGGGGGAGCTGGTCAGGCTCATCCTGGTGAAGATGGCCAAGGACGGGCTGCTCTTTGGGGGAAGGCTCACGCCAGATCTGCTCACCACGGGCCACTTTGAGACCAGATTCGTGTCTGCCATTGAGAAGTGAGTAGGATCCAGGGTTTTCCTGTGTCCCAGCCCGTGGATGGAGCAGGGCCACCACCCAGCAGAAGCTGCACTCCCAGGCACAAACCCCCTTTTTGCCATTCCAGGGAGAAGGAGGGGCTGCAGAAAGCCCACGAGATCCTGAGCAAGCTGGGGCTGGAGCCGTCGCACGAGGACTGCGTGGCCACGCTGCGCATCTGCCAGATCGTGTCCACGCGCTCGGCCGCGCTCTGCGGGGCCACGCTGGCCGCCGTGCTGCGCCGCATCCGCGACAACAAGGGCGGCGACAAGCTGCGCTCCACCGTGGGCGTGGACGGATCCGTGTACAAGAAACACCCCCAGTGAGTGTGAGACAGGCTGGGGACAGGGACAGGGGTCTGGGGACAGGGACAGGGACAGGCTGCGCTCCACTGTGGGCGTGGATGGCTCCGTGTACAAGAAACACCCCCAGTGAGTGTGGGACAGGCTGGGGACAGGGACGGGTCTGGGGGTCCTGGGGGACAGGGGCAGGGACAGGCTGTGCTCCACTGTGGGCGTGGATGGATCTGTGTACAAAAAACACCCACAGTGAGTGTGGGATGGGGACAGGGACAGGGGTCTGGACAGGGACAGGGATGGGGACAGGGACAGGGATGGGGACAGGGACAGGCTGCACTCCACCGTGGGCGTGGATGGCTCCATGTACAAAAAACACCCACAGTGAGTGTGGGACAGGGATGGGGACAGGGACAGGGGCCTGGAGGTGCTGGGGACAGGGTCACAGGGAGGGATCTGCTGCTGCCAGCAGTGCGCACAGCTCGGCACAAGAGAAGCGCCTCCAAATATCCCCTCAGGCCCCTCGTTTGGATCCCAGGGTGTCCCCAGAGGGTCTCACTCAGGTCCCCTCTCCTCCTCCTCCCCAGCTTTGCCCGCCGCCTCCACAAGACCGTGCGGAAGCTGCTGCCCGACTGCGAGATCCGCTTCATCCGCTCCGAGGACGGCAGCGGCAAAGGCGCGGCCATGGTGACGGCCGTGGCCTACAGGCTGGCTGCACAGCACCAGGCCCGCCAGAAGATCCTGGAGCCCCTCAAGCTGAGCCACGAGCAGCTGCTGGAGGTGAAGCAGAGGATGAGGATAGAGATGGAGAAAGGGCTGGGCAAGGAGACGCACGCGGAGGCGACGGTGAAGATGCTGCCCACCTACGTGTGCTCCACTCCTGATGGAACAGGTGATGTGTCCTGTGTAAAACCCCTGTGTGTGAGCCCTGCATGTCCTGCGTCCTTGGGAGGGGCTGGATCCTTTGCTGTGGCCGGTTCCTCTTTGTGGTGGGAGTGGCACAAACCTCCAGTTTGGTACTGGGCAGAGCCCTGAGCCTCTGGGACGTTCTGCACCTGATTTAACACAAAGCCTGGCCACAAATCCTGCCACAGGATTCCCTCCACCCTCATCCTGGGTTGTGCTCCTGGCTCTTCCTGTGGCTTGGGCCAGTGCCTGACCTTGGCTTGAAGCTGGTGCAGGTCCTGAGGGCCAGGAGCTGGACTTCAGTGATCCCTGTGGGTCCCTTCCAACTCGGGTTTATGATTTGAAGCCTCATCATCACCGAGTGTGGAGCAAACCTCTCCATCCTCCTCCTGCCTGCAGCCCCTGCTCCCACCTATCCCCAGCCACGTCTCCATTTCCATCCCTCTCCCTGGAGGAGGGCAGGTCCCTGTCTGCTCCGTGCCCCACCCTGGATGCCCCGTGCTGGGATCTCTCCTGAAGATCCTCTCTTGCCTTGCAGAAAAGGGAGATTTCCTGG
This sequence comes from Tangara arthus, assembly GCA_035584835.1. Lineage (NCBI taxonomy): Eukaryota > Metazoa > Chordata > Aves > Passeriformes > Thraupidae > Tangara > Tangara arthus. The sequence continues at coordinate 324,631 of JAWMQZ010000082.1, forward strand.
CCCTGGACCTGGGAGGAACCAACTTCCGCGTGCTGCTGGTGCGCGTCAGGAACGGGATGCGGCGCGGGGTGGAGATGCACAACAAGATCTACTCCATCCCCGTGGAGATCATGCAGGGCACGGGAGAGGAGGTCAGCGTGGGCAAGCAGAGAGGGGAAGGGGCCTCTTCCTTGGGCTGGCTGCAGCAGGGCTGACCACGGAGCTGGTTTTGCCTTTCCAGGGAGCTAAGCCAGGAGCGGGGAGGGCTGGTGCTCTCCTGGCCAAGGCTGTGGAGTTTGGGAAGCTGGAATCTCGTTTTTAGGGTGGAAATGCTGTTATTCCCAGACATGAGTGAGCCTCCCTGAATCCCACACGCTCCACAAGGGCAGATAAGCATCATCCCCATTTCCCAGATAGGGAAACCACAACACAAGCAGCGAGACACGTTTGGAAAGAGTTTTGCAAAGCGCTCCAGGCAGTGCTTGGGGACTGGGAGTATCCCCAGCAGACTGGGCTGGAGGGGGATCCCTTGCAGAGGGACTGGGTTCCTGTGTCGCCTCCCTGCTGGCCCCCAGCCCTCCAGGGACCTGTGGGTGGAGATAAAGCAGGGATTTGGCCACGCTGTGGGTGGGAAGAGGGTGAGCTGAGCTTTTTGGGGTTGCTCACCTCCCACAGTGCAGCTGAGCCACGTCCTGCTCCGTTCAGAGTCCTGGGAGCGGTTTGAACATTCCAGCAGCCTGGGAATGGGTCAGAACCCCCAGAAATTTGGCTTCCAGCTGGGCTCTGGCTGTGGTGGTAACTGTTCCCTTTGGCTTTGCTCGTCCAGCTCTTTGACCACATTGTCCACTGCATCTCTGACTTCCTGGAGTACATGGGCATGAAGGGCGTGTCGCTCCCGCTGGGGTTCACCTTCTCCTTCCCTTGCCAGCAGAACAACCTGGATGAGGTAACCCCACCCCTCCTGGCAGCATCTCTGGCTGTGCCTGGCTCTTCAGGGGGACTCACTGGGGCTTTTCCCACAACAGGGAATTCTCCTGAAGTGGACAAAAGGTTTCAAGGCGACAGGCTGCGAGGGAGAGGACGTGGTGGGGCTGCTGAAGGAGGCCATTCACAGGAGAGAGGTGAGCAGCCACAGGGCTGGGAGAAGCCAGAGGCTGCTCCCACATCCTGGCTCTCTTTAGCATCATTAATTGGCCTGTAAAACAAATTACTGGGCTGAGCTCGGCGTAATGAGTGTCGGAATTTTCACAGCCGCCCTTACTCATCACTTGAGGTTGGATTTTCAGACCCTGGAGCTACGGGCTGGCTCCTGGCCAGGGCTGGAGCAGACTTGTCTGGCCCTGAGCTCAGGAGACAGCGGCTCATTTCCTCCGCACAGACCACCCCGAGCTCCTGAGCTCTACCTGCAGGCAGCTGGGGCTGGGGGAAGTCCCTGGGTGCCTCTGTGTCTGTGGAGCTGGATGGTCATGGAGGACAAGGGAGAACAGCTTTAAACTAAAAGAGGAGAGATTTAGGTTGGATGTTAGGAAGAAATTCCTCCCTGTGAGGGCACTGAGGCCCTGGCAGAGGTGCCCAGAGCAGCTGTGGCTGCCCCTGGATCCCTGGAGTGTCCCAGGCCTGGTTGGATGGGGCTTGGAGCAGCCTGGGACAGTGGAAGGGGTCCCTGCCCATGGCAGGGGGAGAGTGGGATGGGCTTTAAAGACCCTTCCAGACCATTCCATGGTTCTGTGACTCTGTGACTGCCACACTCACCAGACAGCCAGGTCCTTTCCCAGCCGTGGGAGCAGACCCAGCAGGAATTCCAAACCCTCCAGGAATAACTCCTGCAATCCATCCCTCTGCAGGAATTCGACCTGGACGTGGTGGCAGTGGTCAATGACACTGTGGGCACCATGATGACCTGTGGCTACGAGGATCCCTACTGTGAAGTTGGGCTGATTGTCGGTGAGAACTGAACGCTCCTTGTGCAGCTGCTGCTCCGTGCTGCCACTCCTGCCCTGTCCTGCCCTGGGGGGCACAGGAGGTGTCCTGGTGTCCCCCTGATCCTGCTCCTCTCCACAGGCACAGGCAGCAACGCCTGCTACATGGAGGAGATGAGGAACGTGGAGCTGGTGGAAGGGGACGAGGGCAGGATGTGTGTCAACATGGAGTGGGGGGCCTTTGGGGACAGCGGCTGCCTGGATGACATCCGGACACAGTTCGACGTGGCCGTGGATGAGCTGTCCCTCAACCCTGGCAAGCAGAGGTGGGTGGTGGCTTTGGGGGGCTGGAAGGGGCCCCGATGGGGCTGCGGGTGCAGGAGCAGCTCTGCCCCAGCAGCTCCTTGGTGGATCCAGGGGATGATGGGCAGGACGCCGAGGTGTCCCTTGTCCCCTGCTCTGGGTGGTGGCCGTGCTGCTGAAGGGATTGTACAGAGGGCACCTGGCAGAGCTGGAATCCCCAGCCAGCCCCGGTGTCCCTTCCTGTGCTGATGTCCAGCCTCGTCCTCTCCTGCCCAGGTATGAGAAGATGATCAGTGGGATGTACCTGGGGGAAATCGTCCGCAACATCCTGATAGACTTCACCAAGAAAGGGCTGCTCTTCCGGGGACGCATCTCGGAGAGGCTGAAGACCAGAGGCATCTTCGAGACCAAGTTCCTGTCCCAGATAGAGAGGTGAGCTCCAACAGGGGGTGAGCACCAGCTCCAGAGCAGGGATGGAATGTGGGGGACGCGCCCCCAGGGCTGGTGGGAGAAGCTCCACTTGCCTGGTGTGGAGCCAGGGCGATGCAGGATGGTGCCCCACGGATAAATCAGCAGAGCCCACGTGGTTGGTTGTGTGCAGAGACAAGGAGAGGCTGCCTGGGGCTGGCAGCACAGATGGCTCTTCATCCTCTGCCCTGGGCAGGGTTGCAGCGGTGTCACACTCTGCTGCCTTTATCCTGAAACAGCCTCCCCGATCAGGATGTGACACCAGGCCATGTCCAGGTCTGAAAGCTGAGATTTTGGGGGGCTGCAGGGCCACCCCAGGCACTGCCACGAGCCCCAGTGCCCAGGCTGGGCAGGGTGAGGATGAGGAAGGGGAGGCTGCACATCCCAGCCGCTCCCTCCTGACGCTGCCCCGCCGTGTCCCCGCAGCGACTGCCTGGCCCTGCTGCAGGTGCGCTCCATCCTGCAGCACCTGGGCCTGGAGTCCACGTGCGACGACAGCATCATCGTCAAGGAGGTGTGCACGGTGGTGGCGCGGCGCGCGGCCCAGCTCTGTGGCGCCGGCATGGCCGCCGTGGTGGACAAGATCCGCGAGAACCGCGGCCTGGACTTCCTCAAGGTCACCGTGGGCGTGGACGGGACGCTCTACAAGCTGCACCCTCAGTGAGTGCCTCTGGCTGTGCTCCCTGGGCAGGTGGGGGGAAAGTTTGGGGGGTAATGGGGGAGGATTGGAGGTGTTCTTGGGGCTTGAGGGCTGCCAGGAGCTCGCTGACCCAAGCTTGAGGCCCAGAAGGAGTCAGCTGCTCCCTTAAGGACAGGGGCTCCTCCAGTCCCACTGAGCCTGACCCAGACATGGTGACCAGGCTCAGCCAGGGCTCCAAGTCACAGGGATGGGTTTGGAGGTTCATGGCCACACAAGTTGCCCGTGCCAGAGCTGGCCGGCTGGTGCTGCTGGGCACTGGAGCTCAGACAGGGACCAAGGCTCTGGGCTGAGCTTAAATAGGGCTCAGGAGCCCATGGGGAAAGGGAGGCACTGAAGACTCCCCCCAGGTGGGGCTGGTCAGGGCTGTTGAGGCTCAGTAGTGCTCCCAGGGCTTGGTGGGCCTTGAGATGGGGCTGGGTTTAGTCCTGAGTGAAGGCACAGCATGGTTGTGTTGTAAGCATGGGCTTGGGCACACAAGTGTGGAGACTTGGGCTTTCTAAGCTTCATCCGTGACCATCCATCCATGTATCCATCCATCCATGTATCCATCCATCCATCCATCCATCCATCCATCCATCCATCCATCCATGCATCCATCCACCCTTCCCCTTGGTGTCTGCGTAGCTCTTCCAGGCTCTGTGAAGGCACATTAGGGGTTGGGACTGACACCTTCACCCCGTGGCCTCTCAATTCAGAACCTCTCCCTCTCCTTGCCCCGCAGCTTCTCCACGGTCCTGCAGGAGACAGTGAAGGAGCTGTCCCCCAAGTGTGAAGTGACCTTCCTGCAGTCGGAGGATGGCAGCGGCAAAGGCGCCGCGCTGATCACGGCCGTGGCCTGCCGCATCCGCGACGCCGGCCAGCGGTAGAGGGAAGCAGGTTTGCCCCAGAGCTTGGTTTCAGCAGAACAGGACGTTTCCTCACCCAACCCCTCCCTCCTCCCTCTGCACACACTCACACAACCCCTCCCCTCCAAGCAGACCCGTAGCTTTACTCGTTCTCCAGGGCACCACGGCGGGACTGGAGACGCCGTGGGCTCTGTACCAAGTGTTGTCGTAGGAGTTTCCTTGCATGCCCTAAAACCAGCTGTCGAGTAAAGCTCACAGTGTCTTTTGGCTTCTCCCTGCATTTCCAGGTGGAGCTGGAGCTGTCCCACCTCCGTCACACCCCAGCTCTCCTCCCAGCACTGGCCCTCCCCTAGCAGCAGTAGGGATAACACTCAGATAATTCAGACACTGCATTGTCACTTTAACAGAACCTATTTATGTGTGTCGGAGCCGTAGCTGTCCGTGCTGTAGAAGCAAACCTCTAAGATTGGGCTAAAGACCTCCACTAGTCTTTTACCCTGATCAAGGCTGTATTATTTCCATGAAAGTCATGGTAACTCTTAAAGCACAGGGTGCAGAGTTCCACGGGCGTGGCTGTGGCTGCACTGGAGGTACCGCGTACCTCCCTTGGTGAGCGACCCCAGAGAAGCTGCTGGGGCCAGGCTGCAGGGCCCCTCAGCCTTGGTGAGCAATCCCAGAGAAGCTGCTGGGTTCCTCAGCCTTGGTGAGCGACCCCAGAGAAGCTGCTGGGTTCCTCAGCCTTGGTGAGTGACCCCAGAGAAGCTGCTGGGTTCCTCAGCCTTGGTGAGCAATCCCAGAGAAGCTGCAGGGTCCCTCAGCCACCCCAGCAGAGCACGTGCCTGGAAATAATTGGGGACTCAGGGTCTGATCCCATTTCCTGACCTCTCCCCCACACCCTGAGTAGCGTGTAGGAACGTGGCGTGTGTAGGGTCGTGTTTCCCCCCCGGGCACCTCCAGCCCTTCCCTGGTGCACGTGTGGGCTCCAGGAGCCACGGGTCAGTGTCTCCCCTGCCAAGCCCCAAGCCCGTGGCCGTGTCTGCCCTTGGCGTGGAGAGTCTGGTTTGCTTTGTGTCTGTGAAATAGTTCTGCGGCTGCAGCCTTTAGGTGGCACCTGATTTATACACTGTATATTTATGTTTTAAGAGATCTGATGTCTTTTTATGTACATAGTCTTGGGGGGGGTTGTATCACTTAGTTTTAATGACACCTTTTCATGTTGTCGAAGAAGAGTACAGAGTAATTATTTTCTTTTTTTTTTTTCTCTTCTGTCGTGTAATTTTTTTTTTTTTAATTTAAAATTTTCTTGGGGTAGACTGGAGAAAGAGACCCAAATACCTGAGGAACTGTTGTACAAGAGGTTTGGGCATTCTGACTTTATCACCAGGACAAAAGGGAAAGCAGAAAGCCAGGGCGTGCAGGAGCAGCGGGGCCCTGCGGTGATGCTGTCAGCTTCAGGCTGGGTTTAACCTTAGGAGAGGTTTTGTTTTGTCCCCTGCCCTCCCCAGCTGTGCTCTGGAAGGTCACATCCCTGGGGGGTGACATAGCCCAGGGCCCTGCAGGTCCCCCTGTGCCTGCAGCATCACCTGTGTGCCATGGCCCAGTGCAGGGATCCGTTTTTGCCAACAGAAAACTCTGGATGAACTAAAAGCTGCAGGTCTCTGCCTCAGGGAGAGGAGGCAGACAGAGGGTGGGGGGGTTTTCTGTAAATATTTAGCAGAAGTTAATGAAATTTCAGTGATGTACAAAAAAAAAAAATATAACTAATAAACCCCACAAACAGCCCTTCAGATTGGAGGATAGAGTTTTGTCTATTTTTATGTATATTTTTATACTGCTTGGGGTAACCTCATTACCAAAAGTCTCTCTTCTATGTTGGGGGTCAAGTTCAGTAGCACAATTTTAAAGGAAAATTACTCTTTTGGGCATTTTAAATGCTTATTTTTTTATAAGCCTCAAGACAATTATAACAAATAAAACCTGTGTATAGAAATGATGTAAGAAACCAAGTTTAGTGGAAGTTTTAGAAGCCGTCAAATAAATCTTTGAAGGATGATACAGAAATCCTCTAATCTGGTACCAAGCAGTTCTGTGTGATTTTTTTTTCCTCAGAAAACCAGCATTTTGCCTACTGAAAAATCGAATCAGAAATCTTTTTAGCTGCTGCACTGTGCAGAGTTGCATTAGTGCCTGTTGTTACTCTTAGCCAGCTGTGCCCCTGCTGAAATCCATAGTGTTCTCATCTGTTAGTGAGTGAAATTGTATAGTTTTGGGGCAGAGTGGGAAGGATGGGGCTCTGAGCAGCCCTGCTTTTGAGCAGGGAAAGGACAGGGTGAGAAGGAACTGGGGAGCTGAGGAGCCTGGCCTGGAGCAGGGTCCCCACAGTCCCCTCACCTGCCTGGGGTGAAGGAGGGGCTGCAGCTCACAGGGGTGAGGAGGACCACCCTTGTGGGTCGTGGTGGAGGATTTTTGGCTGGGCTTGGTCAGAGGGACCCCCCTGGCTCTCCAAGGCTCCCCTAATGCTGGAAAGCTTTTGCTTAGACTCAGAATCAAGCAGGGTCTGGAATGTTCCCAGTTCAAAGTGTTGCAGGACAGCTGTGGGTGCAGGCCCAGCCTCCCTGGGGCTGCAGGGGGGGTTTGGGGAGCCCCTGCAGGGGTTTGGGATCCCCAGGGGTACCAACCCTGCAGGTGTTGGATGTCCAGCCCAGAACCTCACGCCAAAAACGTCGCCATGGGATGTTCTGTGAATGTGTTTAAAATGAAGAAGGGAAGATTAAATCCTAATTACTGATATGAAGGGAAGATCAAACGATTATCTGCGGGGACAGACGGACAGACTGCTCAGCCTGATTTGTCTTCCCTGCAGCAAGAACTGCTGCTTTGTGGGTTTAGGATGGTTTTGTTTTCCTTGGTTGTTCCCATCTGGATGCATTTTCTTTGCCTTCCTGGGGTGCTGGAATGTTCTCTGGCCATGCAGGCAGCAGGAGCAGAGTCTCTGCCCTTCCCTCCCTGGCAACTCTCCTCTCCTTGGTACTTTGGACAGGATTTTATTGGGCTTTTAAAATATATGTACATCTATACAAACGCAATCAGCAAATTACTGAGACTTGCAAGCAGAATTTGCCCGTTCCCTTCCTGGAGCCCAGGGCTGGGAGGGAGAAGCTCAGTGGCCCGAGGGTATCAGTGGGGCACAGATCTCTGGCCTGGCAGCAGCTCAGGTGCAGTTTGACCCGAGATAACTCGGTGCCTCCTCTGCTCCCTTATCAGGCAATCCAAACCCATCTGGCTGTCACAGAGATAAGGGGGTGAAAGGTCCAAGTGCACAGAGGGGAGAGGTGCAGAACGGTGCCAAGTGCACCGTGCAGGGGCTGGGAGGTACAAGGTAACAACAAAATAACCTGGAATTTGGGGAGCCCTCACCCCAGTCCCCTCCAGACAAGGAAAATGCCTGCTTTGGGCAGATCAGTCGCTTGCTCTGGCACAAAAATGGGCACTGAAGGCAAAAAGAGGCAATTCCTGTTCTCAAGGTAAATTGGAGAGAGGAAAATTCTTTCTCTTGTGACATCCCTGACCAGCCTGAAATCTTTCTGGCCTGAAGCAAAGAAAATGCACCTGGATGTGGGCCTGGCTCCGTGTGGGCAGGGGAGTCCTAAAGCCAAAGACTCTGTGGCTGCTGGCAGAAACGAGTGCTGTAGATTCACCTGATGTTGTTCTCTCGTGTTTACAATATTTATTTTAGCAATTGACTGCAATGATATTATATATAGGCTTCCTTATTTTTGTACTTTTCATACCTGAGTGTGGTGTTGTACTGCTCAGCTCCCCTCGGCCACCACTGCTGCTCCTCAATAAACCAGAGAAAAACAACCACCACCCACTGCTGGGCTCAGTGTCGTGTGTCTGGGCCCCTGAGCTCCCCTGTGCCCCCCAGCCCACCCCAAATCCCTGCTGCTGGCCCTGGGAAGGGGCTGTCCCCTGGCACTGGCAGTGCCCCACAGCCAGGAGGGCACGGGGACACCCAGGGACCAAGGGAAGGGGTTGTTGCCTGGCAAATAAATACCAAGATGAGTTTCCTGCTCCATGTCCCACATCCTGGTGACACTGGGTGGGTCCCAGCAGGGAGGGAGCCCTGGGGTCCAGAGGGCAGAGCAGGATCAGGCCCTGGCAGGGGTGCAAACCCTGCACAGCTCAGACTTTGATGTGCTGCAAAAAACCACCTGGATTTGAGGTACCTGCTCCCTCTGCCATTAACCAGCTGCCCCTGTTCCTTTCCATGGAATCAGTCTTAAGGAGTGGGTACTTCTAATTAAAACCAGAGTTAAGTATCTAAATACAGTTAATTCTATAAATAAATTCAATGCTGCAGCAGCTGAACAGCTGAAAATGCTTCTGCTCTCTGCTGCCAAAGCTGTGACACAACACAAGATCACAGTGAGGTGCTGAATCCAGCACAAAAAGCTATTCCCAGCAGGAAAGGACACACATGGACAAATATTCCACTTGAAATCATTTACTGACACGGTGCCATGTTTTTCTATCTTGCTCAGCATATTTTTACTCTTGTTATAAAGTACAAATGGTTTTATATTTTTCTGACATTAAAAAAATAGGTTAACGAGGCAAAAATTCCCAGTTTGAATCAAAAGATCCTGCTGTAAGAATTGAAAATTGTAAGAGACAAACATAAAACCCAACAAAGACTGAACAGAGTGTACCATGACACGACTCATCCATCACACCAAGTGGAGAGGAATCTCTTGTTCCCAGCTCTGCTTTTGGATCCTGTGACCTTGCTGAACTGATGTGAAGTTGGTGTTACACATACAACTCAAAAGGCACTCGAAAGTCACAAGTTCCTGAGCTAACACGGGATGTATTCCCAAGGTAACAGCTAAAACAAGCCACAGAAAATGTTTAAAAACTGGTATTTGGTTTGTGTGAGTAGAGTCAGCACTCAGCAGAACTCCAGCTGAGAGCTGCTGCTGACAGGACTCAAGTAATGGTGAGGACATTGGTGTATTTGCTGTACATTGAAAAAATAATTCATTTATGAACATCCTTATTAGTAAATTAACCTGCTAAAAGACAGAATTGTTGGCTGCAGTGTTAGAACAAGACCAAGAATGAAATGTGTGTGTGTGAGCTGCAAAAAAAGGCTTAAACCCATCAGGTGGGAAAGGCTGTGCAGTTAAATAACCAAAGTTGAGATGCCACATTTACAGAGATTATTTGGCCCTAAGAGAAAAGGACCAGGAAAAAAAGCAAAATATGGATCTGGTATTTACAGATCAGTTATTTAAAAACCCAACAAATAATACAACCAAAACCCACACAACCTACAATGTGTGCTCAGAGTCCAACAGGTAATTTCCTAAGTTGTGATCCACACAAATTCCCTACTTCCAATTTGGCTCAGTTTTCACCCAGAAAAGCCCAAGTGTGACAACACTTCTCAAACACGGAATGGTTCCTGCCTGATGATGCAGAACAGAAATAAAATTTAAAAAAATTAAAAAGGATGACTGGTTTTGGCCTACCTAATGTCAGAGCTGCATAGGAGAGCACTAAGGCCAGGGCTGCTGCCACAGTGTAAGGCCTGCCCCAGCCTGGAGCAGCAGCCAGGGTGGAGAGGGGCTGCCCAGGCCCCAGGGAGGTCTCAGGATTCCAGATGATCCAGCTGGGCCTCGCTGTCTGCCCTCTTCTCTGGGGATGTGTACAGGAAGTTGCAGCAGATGTACAGGGGGAAGGTCAGGAGTCTGCTGTCCAAATTCATCACGATCTGCTCCTGGAGCACACACAGGACATTGGTGTGGTGAGGGGACCAGAAAGCACAACACTGACACAGCACTCTGCACAGCTTAATGGCTACAGACTAAAATCAGAGTACAAACACAAAGCAAAGACAGCTCCCCTTCACCTCAGGTTTCTAACACTGACACATTCTCAGCCTGCCCACAGCCCCCACCCCAGAGCTCCAAGCAGCACAGGGAACAGCCACAGGAAATGCTGGAGCACATTTCCCCTCCAACATGCTGGGGAGAAAGGGACACTTCTGACATTTGGGAGATTTCACCAACCAGGCATTCCACAACAGAAAGCAAACTTCAGTTTGTGGGTAGGAATTTTTTGGTTCCACTCTAGGAACTGGTTTTGGGGAAGCAAAATTGAAACTTCAACCTCGTGAGGATGCAAAACAACTGAAACTTCAAAACTGAAACTTCACCCTCCAGTGAGGACGGCACTGACAAGGGAAGGTTTTCTGTGTTCTCACCACCTTTGTATCACTGCTGGCTGGGATTTCAGAAACTTGATTAACAAGTCCCACACATGCCTCACTAAATCCTGCTGTCAGCAATGGGCGGAAAAGGGCACTTGCTCTAAGAAAACTCCACTCCTCTCAGGGGCTTTCTCCAATTTATTTAATAGAGTAATAAATCCAACCCTTAAACAACATGCAGACATTCTTTTAACTCCTCAGTTTATGAGAGTCTTCACATTCTGGATTTGCCTCTAAATGAGCAGTCTGATGGCCAGATTATGCAGAGGGTGATGCCAGCAGTGCTGAGGAGCAGCTGAACATGACACTGGTAGCAGACAGCAGCACCACAGGCACTCATTTCACTAATATGGGAACTAATTTCACATTATCAACACTCACGAAACCCACACTACCCTACTCTAGATCCACTTCACAAATTAGCTTAATTACCCACTACCTCTAACAGGAATGCCTGAGATTCCACATAAGCAATGACAACAGGAACAGCAACTCCCCTTCAAAAGCACCGGTGACTTCTCAGCGTTTTTTTCACGCCTTGAAGTGCAGCACTCAAGCCCACAGACACACCTGGTCCTTCTCCAGGGTGAGGATCTGATACCCTGTTGTCCTGCTGCAAATCATCTTCCCGCTGCAGTCGAACGAGGCCAGGCGCAACCTGGGGGCACAAGGGCCAGACCACCTCAGCCTCCCCAGTTTCAGCTCCCCCTGAGGAGGCAGGGTGGGGAACACGCTGTGACAGAGCCAGCAGGGCTGGCAGCAGGGAGGGAGCTGAGCCCAGGGCTGCACCTGAAGGCGATGCTGCGGCGGGGCTGCAGGCTGACGGAGCCGCTGCACGGCTGGTTCAGCGTGTTGCGCTTGAAGATGATGTAGCGGTTGGTGTAGGTCACCAGCAGGTCCAGGCCGAAGTTAAAGCCAGTCCAGCGCCAGCAGTACTGCAGGACACAGGGGACACACACGGGGGACACACACACAGGGGGAACACGGCCTGAGGATGGGCTGTGACATGCAGCAGGAGCGCCACCCCAGCTCCGAGGGGTCACTCCTGAGCTGCACTGGGGGTTCAGGGATCCCTGCCAGCACCTGCCTGGGACACAGAACTTGGTGGGGACAACTGGACACTGCAGGGGACTGTGTGACAGCAGCTGAGGGTCAGCTGCCTCCCAGACAGGCAGGACACACGTCACAGCAGTGGGTATCAAATACCAGCACTGGGTAATGGGGCTGATCTGTGAGCCCCAGCCATGCCTGGAGCACTCCTCGGGGTCAGCAGCCTTGGGTTATGTGACCTCAATGGGAAAAATGAATGTTCTCAGCTCATTTCACAAGACCTGTTACCTAAAGGCACGGAGGGGCCCTGGCTCTGAATGTTACACATTTTATCTACAGAACTTCCTTCTCCAGCTAATAAGTGATCAGAGCTCTATTTAACTGCCTGCACTAACAGTTTTCCCAGTCTCGTAGCACAAGAGCACAATGAAACTCCAGTTCCTTGCTCCTTGCAGAGACACGGCTTCCAGCCCTCTGGGAAGAAAAAAATGGTATCTTTCTGCATGACATCTTTTGATGCAGTTTGCCAATGAGAACCTAGATGATTTGGAAACGCCTGACTTGTCTCAGCCACGCCAGCCCTGCAGTTTGCCGCGTGCCACACTTACATCACCATCCTTGGCCAGTTTGCGACCACACCTCATGCTGTTTCCTTCCAGTTCCTCCTTATTGATTTCTTGAGGCCTGAAAAAAACCCAAACCAGCATCTTTAAGGAGACTTCAACAGCTTTGTATCATACCTTAATGTGGGGAAGATGAATGGACTGGGGTAAGCTTGTCTGACCACACAATGATGGAATACCCTGAGCTGGAAGGGACCCACAACTGACCCTTCCCTGAGCAGAGGCATGACTGGATGAGCTCTCAGAGTCTCTTCCATCCCAAACTGTCCCATAAACATCCACCTACACTACAAAACTGCAATATAAACCAGGCTGTGACAGCTCAGTTAGGCAGGACTTCTACAAAATAACTTTTCCAGATAAAATAATAGTTCTTGCAATGCAATACATTCTCCCAGCCTTGTAAAAACCCAAGTGTTTTTTAAACACAGCAGGCTGACTTCTCAGACACAACCAGAGACAAGTGCTGGGGCACAGCTGCAGGGCTCTGCACAACAGCAGTGCTACGAAGCAGCAGCCACGAGACACCGGGAGAGGTTTCTCAAGGGGCTGGTTATGCAACTTGACTAAAAAAAAAACCCACTTCCCCTCAGTGCTCATAAAAAAACCCACTTCCCCTCACTGCTCAAGAAATGAGAGCTCCTGAGATGCAGAGCCCTTGGCTGTGTCATCCCACACCAAGATCAGCTCCTCTCACCCAACACTTCCCCCCTAAGTCCAGCACGTAGAACAGCCTTGCAGAGCCAGCACGAGTGAGATCAGCCCTGATTTTCCATAGTTGTGTTACTCACTTTGCTTCACTCACCATGACAGCATTAACCCAACACCCACTGCCAGAAAGTGTCCAAGTTACAGCAGGCTGAGGGCTGGCAGTGAACTTTATTAATCCCAGTGACATCAATCCCCACAGGCTCAACTGCAAGCCCACAAGATCCAGCAGGGCCCTCCAAGCCAGAAGAGATGCAGCCTCTGTTCTCCTCCTGCTGCTCACTCCACAGCAACTCACAGCTAAATCTTTTATAAGCTCAGTCCAGGTCTCTTCTCTCATGTCTGTAAAACCCAATCCTGGGAGGTGAAGTGTTCAGAGAACAGGTTATGCATACAACTCATCACGCTTCAACAAATTCACCCAGGAACCTCCCGTGTGCTTTTCCACATCTTCCAGCTGAACTGGTTCTGTGGCTGACCTAAATGCAGTAATGGTGATAAAGGATTTATTTCTGTTTAATTAGTGACAAATTTCACAAACATTAGTCCATAATGCTCAGACTGACATTAACATTCCCCTCTCCATCCCTCGGCAGCCTCAGACAATGCAGAACTTCAGCTTGAACCACTTCCACCAGCTGCCACACAGGGAACAGTGGAGCCATTCTGCCTCCTTCTTACACACTGCCAAAGAGACTGCTAAGAGCAGAAGTGATTCCAGTCCCAGACTTGAAAGATCTGTCTGGCTTCTGCCACAAAACACATGTTTAATTTAAAAAAAAAGTGATCCACTTTAACACAAGTAAACCCTGGGCAGCTACAGTTCAAAGCCACAAACTCCACTGCTAACACTAAAAATTTCTCCAATTCTGAAGAGTGAATAAGCTGTTTAATCCTTTTAAATGCAAACTCAAAGCAGAAAGGAAATGCTTTCTTCTCCTCTCTCTAAAGCCACATCACAGTTTCCAGGCAGTGCCATTTCCATGCTGGCAGTGCTGGAAGAAGCAGGTGCAATTATGCCCTGCACCAGGTGGGATATGGAAATAGAGCCTTACTTCAGCTCAGAGGAGTCAGATTCATGTCTTGCTCTGATTCCTAAGTCTGCCTCCTTACCCCTGAGGGAAAACATGTGTTTGATGCTGACACGGGCAGTAGGTGTGAGAGGAAGAGCAGCAGAGCTGGATAAACCATGGGCTTATAAAACCTGAATTCTTTTCCTGCAGCTACACGTTGGTCAAATGGCCAAAACATTTGCACTAACACAAAGGAACAGCTGCATGTCTGCCCTTCTGAGGCTGAGACCTTTGCTTTTCACTGTCTTAAAAGAAATAAGCAACCGATACTGCAAAAGAGAAAACTAGACAAGCAATAAAAACGTGGAAAAATAGTCTGCCCATTCCAAAAGCCATTGAAATCCTCAGCTGTAGCTGAATTTTGAAATTGCTCTTTTCCAAGCTGGATGACCCCCATCATCCTCACTCTGTGGGAACTCCCTTTTCCAGAAGCATGTGTATGCAGTGGCTGACAATTCAAATGCTCCCACTGCACCGAACTACCAAAACACATCAAAATTAGCCAATACTGCCTCTTGAATCAGAATTCTGGTGACTCACTTCCCTATGAAGGCTGTGTCCTCATGAGCCAGGAGGTGACATTGCTCTCAGACACAGCCACAGCAGCACTGCAAAGCCTTCCCACGAGAGCAGCATCAGAAACAGGGCACAGCCACCCAAAATTCACCTGCAGGAACTGAATGTGAGAGCCACAATTCTGCACCTTGCCTCCACCACTTCCTAAAGCACTGCTGCCTAAGAGAACAACTTTCTAAAGATCTTTGCTATTGTTCAGACCAGAGTTTGAGGCTTTTTTGAAGTTCCTGTTACAACCCAACACGTCCCTGCCCACAGTGTCACCTGCTGGGTGACAGGACAAAGGAGCAAGTCAGCCTGCTGGGTTTGGGGAGGTAACAGGCATTCTGCAGCTGCCTGACTTGGCATTTTTTCTCCTCAAAGCACTCTAGGAGCCAGTAGAGAAGACAAAGGCAGGACCAACTCCCCCAGCTACATTTTGCCATAGTTTTTGTGGTAAATCCAGGACCTGGCTCACTGCAGCACGGCCAAGAGCAAGCAGAAGCAAGAGGAACAGTCTGATGGCCAAAGCATCCTTAAAATGGAAGGCTCAGAAATCACCCTTTCACAGCCTCAGCACAGATTTCCAGGTGAAGGGCTAGTAAGAAGCATTAACCCACATGAAGGAAAGTACAGAACTCACGTCCCCCACGCAGCATTTCCCTCTGGTCCCATCAGATCAGTTTTCCAGAGTTCTGCTGGTTGAGGGAGGGGAGACCAGCCAGCCCAGGGGAACTGAGAACTCCACAGAGACCAAGAGTTCAAAAGCACTGAAGTATGCTTCCCCCCTCCTTTTAATGTAAACTCCAAAATAGTTCATGTCAGAATTTCTGTGAGAGAAAGGTTTCTAATTTAAGAGAGAAATAAAGCCTGTAATATACCTACCCAATATCATTGTCTTGTTCTGCTCTGAGCATGGCAAACCACTGCTGTTTGTAAACAGAGGACAGCCATTCTAAAATTTAAAAAAAAAACAACAAAAAAAAAACTTGGTGTTGTCTTTGGAGCTGGGAATGGGGACGGTCATATACATTCTAAATAGAAATAAAATTACACAGAAATAATAAAGTTACACTTATGAACTGGACAAGTGTATGTACCCCACCCCCTTTAAGTCCCTGTGCTCTCCAGCTCCCAGCCCCAAGCACAGGGGAAAGGATAAACATCCACAGCTAACAGCAGCCACTCCAGACTGTGCTCATCTCCTCAAACACCCACTGCTGCCACAAGTGATGCAACTCCACAAGTTTTCTCAGCACACACGGCTCTGCTCAGCCAAGGAGCTTGTTAACAAGCTCTGGGGAGAAGGTGCTGTGGTCTGAACCCCCAGGGGAACTCTACGTAAGCTAAAGAAGAAGAAAACACAATCAAGGGATAAAAGAAAACAGCGACTTAACACAAATATAGTAAAACAAACACAAGTTGTACCCTGCTAAGAATAAACATAAATCATGTCTTCCTTGGAGAACACACAAAGATTTTATTGGCTGTGTTAATTTAATGTTGCAACCAAGAGATAAAACAGAACAAAACTCAGTAGTTTGTCAGCAGTTACACAAAAGGGATCCCGACATCACAGGGTGTAAGAAGTTCTTAGTCAAGATAACAAATGGGGCAAGGGGGCAAGGTCAGAAATGAGAACCACCTCTGGGAAATGGGCTGGGTGAGAGAACAGGGAGAGCCAACGTGACCAAAACCAATCCAGGAAGCTGCTGAATGGGACAGAAGGGAGGAGAGGCCAGATCGTGGATGGAAAACTTCAAACCAGCCTTTGTCCCACTGACTCTAGAGTGAAAGTACAGACTGTGATAGGAGCAAACTGGGCATTAACCAAAGTACAACTGAAAATAAAAAATGAATTAAGGAAACCTACACAGGTAAGGAACAGAGAATGGATGTGCTAGAAGGGAAGGAAGAAATATCAGGAGGGAGAGCATCTTCTCTATTTGTCTATTGCAGGTATCTATTTCCTACCTCACATTTCAGCTGCAGCTCATCTGCTGATTTATGAAGAGGGAAAGCACAGCTGAGGAAATGCTCACAAGCCACCAATAAAACAGAACAACAAACACTGTGCTCACACAGACACACTATGTATTCCTGTCTCTTGCACCTTTTCTGCACAAAGATCAGACTGCTGTGAACTCCTAACAAAGAATTTCAGTTCTCCCCTCCAGGACCTACACACCAGAGTATAAAAATAAACAAATAATCACAGTACTACTTGCAACTACTCAGTGTGATTTGCTTCTCTACCTCCGTGAGAACAATTTCATCTGGAATAACCTTCCAGCAGAGCACAAACTACCCAGCAAAGGCCCCGCCTGCAGCCTCTCAGGTACAAAGCATCCCCTCAAATACTGAATTCTGGCAGCCACCAGCCTGCTCCAAAGTGCAGCTCAGGAGTTATCTCAACCTCCTTGTAAATGAAGAGCAAAGGTTCTGATCTTAATACAGCTCGTGGCTGCACCCTGGCATGAGCGGATTACAGGGGCAGGCAAGCACCAAACTGTGACAGCACTTCCCGGCACACAGATCCTCCTGCATGCAGCACGTGCCCTGTGTCCCTTTTCTCTGTCACCACAGTGCCACCTAGCTGCCTGTGTCCCTTCTCCCTGTCACCACAGCGCCACCCAGTTGCCCTGTGCCCCCTTTCCCTGCCCTGTGGCCCCTTTCTCCGTCACCACAGTGCCACCCAGCTGCCCTGTGCCCCCTTTCCCTGCCCTGTGCCCCCTTTCCCTGTCACCACAGCGCCACCCAGCTGCTGCGTCCCCTTTCCCTGTCACCACAGTGCCACCCAGCTGCTGTGTCCCCTTTCCCTGCCCTGTGTCCCCTCTCCCTGTCACTGCAGTGCCACCCAGCTGCCCTGTGCCCCAGACCCCTCCCCAGCTCTGTCCCTCCTGGGACATGCCCAGCCCCTCCCTGTCTCTCCTGGGCTGAAGAAACCGAGGGCAGGAGTGGAGGTGAGGGCCCAGCTGTGCCCAGCCCTCCCTCCCTCACTCACCTGAGGGCAGCAGGGCATCCCTCTCCACGATCCTGGCTGAGGCCAGGTCACTGATGATGTACTGCAGCCTCAGGTGAGCGAACACGGGCACGAAGGCGCTGCCCTGCGCCGACTCCAGGAAGGCAACGTCGCCCCCAAACTCTGCAACACAGCACCCACACTGTGGTTTGCCTCCCCAAATCCTTCCCACACCCTGTTTATACTGCAGGTTTTACTTATTGGTGTTTAATGGCTTTGATTTTATGATGGTTATTGAATGGCTTTTGCCATTAAAATGGAGAAATTATTGGTGTTCAAAGCCCAAGCCAAGGGCTGGCCAGCTCCTCCTACCTCTCCTGCGCTCAGCAAACCAGGCATCAGCTTCAGTCAGCACCTGCTTGAAAGACCCATTCCAAGAAGGCACGAGCTGAAGGAACATCCACTGGGCAAAACAAATAAATTCTAGTGAGTCAGCTGACGTTTCAGGTAAGAATCTGCATGTTAATAAGAGACATTTCCACAGTACACTCGTTTCTATAAAAGTTCTGCTTTTCTATTAAATACTTCCAGTCAACCCCAAAAAGGGTCACTGCACTGAGCCCCAGGCAAGTACCTTTTTGAGAGCAGTGTACACATCCATCTCCACCTGCAGCACAAACAGGTTGGAGGAGCTGATCAGCTGCTTCATGAGGTTTATGCTGGAAAAAATCAATTGCAACAGGTCAGTGAGACAGAAAAGAGAAAAAGAAGGGGAGGCAGGGAATAAGCAACCAGCAATGGCCAGAAAATGATCTGCAGTGGGCTCCAGCCTTGGGCAGGGACTGTCCTTCATCCCTGCCAGGGAAGTGCAGCCCCAGTACCTGAGCTCCTTGAAGAGTCCAACACTCTGGTGAGTCATCAGATTGTTCAAGAGCCACTCAAGGCACCTGCAAGGAAAGCAAGGAGTTAGGACCCCTGCTCGTTCCTTCCCTGTGTCAACATTGCTGCAACAGCTGCTCCCTCAGTAAATCTGCAGACAACACTAAGCTGGGTGGGATTGTGGATCTGCTGGAAGGCAGAAGGGCTCTGCAGAAGGAGCTGGACAGACTCAATCGATTCAGATGAGGCACTTGATTTTTTTTTCCCTGTTTGGGAGGTCAGGCATTGGAATAGACTGGCCAGGTTATGTGGTGGAATCACCAGCCCTGGAGGTGTGAATCTGGCTCTGGATTATGTGGTTTAGTGGTTTCAGTGGTAGTGCTGGGTGGGTGGTTGGACTGGATGATCTTATAGGTCTCTTCCAACTCTGATGTTCTAAGATTCTATTCTGAAGACATATTAAAACAATTCACCTGGTCATTATGCTACTGTGTGTAAATTCACTGTTAACTGGCAATGTCCAAAGCAGTTTGGAGACAGTAATTCTTACTTTTTTTTCACGGAGTCCAGCCCATATGTCCCTGCAGAATTGTAATAACCACACACAGTTTGGGCAGTGATGGTTTCCTTCATTGTTTCACCACATTGCTGGATTAAGCCATCCTGCAGGGAGGAAAAAACACAGACATTCTGAGCGTTCACTTCCCAACAGGAAATGTCAGACACTGTGCTGTTCACACAGATTTTCATGCCTGAGCCATCCCCTAAGTCCCATAGTGACCGGTGCTACGCTGTTCAAGCAATTTAAACCACCATTCCTCAGAAACACAGATGTTCCTAAAGAATATTTCCCGTGAAAGAAAAGGGTACTGAATGCCTTCAGGGTAGAGCAAGCAAGCTCCAAAACCTATTTAATCTTCTTGTAGATATCACTCACAAATCACTTAATCTCACACCTCAACCTTAGTCACAGCATTTTTCAATAAACCCACTGCTTGGTGTTTGGCTTTTTCCCCAGTTAGCCTGAAAAGCTGATTCATTCCTCTGGGTGAAAAAGGCCACGTGGGCGAGGATCCCCTGAACTGCTGTGCTTCTTTCAGGTAAAGACAGAAGGAATGGCATTATTTCTGACTCACCAGCTGCAGCATGCAGGCTGCTGCCAGCAGGGCCACCACACGGCTGGGGTTGATCAGCACATCGTCTCTGTAGAGCGAGCCAAAGGCCACCTGCAGGGCTGCAGAGGGAACACGAGTCAGAGAGAGGCACTAAACACAACTTAAACACAACCCTAAAGTCCCTAAACACAACCAAACCCCTCACTGCACACTCACAACTCACAATCAAACCCCTCACTGCACACTCTCTGTGTCTCAGTGCTGGTTCTTTATCTAGAACAACTGACCAGACAGAAAACACAACGCAGGGCAGTAACCAATCCATCACTGAGCTCCCAGGATTTAAACAAACTCTCCAGCAACCCTGAGAGTTTAAAAACTGCACAAAGAGAAGCTGAACCTCATGAGCCTTCTCTGAACATCACCAGGTTTAACTTAAGCTCTCCCTTCAGGGTTTTGTTAAAATAAAAGGTTCCCACTTACCTTCTACATCAATATTTTGATCAGGAATCTCCAGCTCTATGACATTCATGCTGGATTCTTTCCAAGAGCCACTGAACATACTGGAAAAGTAGCCTGACTGTATGAAGGAAGAAAGAAAAAGAACTCAACTAAGAGATTTCATCCCACTTAAAACTGCCAAAAGCAGCACCAAACATGGTTAATATTTACCTTTATGCAGAACAAAATATATTAAGGGAGCTTTCACAAGCTAAAACATTCTGACAGACTTGAGGGGCTGACTGTAGCTGCTGTTTCTGACACTCAAAATGCCTACAGGAAAGTTGGGCTACGTGTGTGTAACCAGAGTACGGAAAGAGTTTGAAAAGGCCAGAAAAGCTACACAAGCTCTTTTTCCCACAAACCACATCACCAGTGGGGACAGAATTAGTTCAAAAACGAAGTCCTTAAGGTTACTGGCAAACAACAAATCCTGCAGGCATTAGGGAATGCCAATTAGGGGTGGAAAAAATAAAAAAAAAATGCATGCAAGACATACAAATTACTGTACAAGGCTGCAGCCTCATACCAAGGACACAGACACACACACCATTTACGGCAATATACCTTTTATTATTAAGTGAAAAGCACATAAAACTAGAATTTGAGGTTTCCATCCAAAGGAAGGGAAAGATAATGTTCTAC
The DNA here is from genome assembly GCA_035584835.1 of Tangara arthus. Classification (NCBI taxonomy): domain Eukaryota; kingdom Metazoa; phylum Chordata; class Aves; order Passeriformes; family Thraupidae; genus Tangara; species Tangara arthus. The sequence continues at coordinate 345,230 of JAWMQZ010000082.1, forward strand.
TAGGGTTCCTGATTTTCCTTCCCAGCAGCAGATGTGCCCATTATGAGATGCTATCAATGAAGTTTACCTGAGAGATCAAAAAAATAAAGTCTATTTGTACAGCACCACATTCCCTGACCTATTCCCTCAGCATTTCAGCTCAGGGCAGCAAATAACACAAAACTCAATTTTGATTTCATTTGATCAAGGTACAGAAATACCCTTGGTGCATCCCTAACTCTGAACCCCACAACATGTTCCTATCCAAGACAGGGCCTCACTCATCTCTGTCCCCCTCACGAGGCTGCCTCAGCTGTGCCACAGAGATCACCTCCCCAGTTTCATAAGGATTTATCATTTTTGTAACAGTACCATGAGAAAGAAATGCCCCATTTCTCAGAGCTGCTGTGACCAGCACCTGACTGTCCTTCCTGGAACCTGAGGCAGTGCCTGGGGAGAGCAGGGGAGCAGAAACAGGCAGGCTGAGTCTGCTTGGGGGCACATGATGGCATTAAGAGTCATTTACATGGAGTTACTCCTGATCTCCAACTCCACTTTACCTCCAGTAACACAACTGCAATGCAGGAGCGTGCCTGGAACAGAACCTGCCTGAGGAGAATGGTCAACTCCCCCCAAAGCTCACGGCCCAAAAACACTGCTCCTACAAGGGCTCTACAGACAAGGTCACAACTTTCAAACCCCTCTAAACAGCTGCGCTCACAGAAGGGACTTCCCACCCAATTTCAGTCACCAACCCAGGCTATGGTCTCAGGAAAAGCTTCACCAACTTGAGACACAGCAACCACAGAGCCACAGTGACAGGAAACAGCAGCCACAGCAGTGCTGTGCCCACCCTGCACGACCCAGGCTGCCTGTCCCCATCCCTGGGGTGCAGAGTGGCAGTGGGAGCTGTGCCTGGCAGCTCTGCTCCTGTCACACACCATAAAACCCCTCAGTGTCACTGCTCCTGTCACACACCCCACAGCCCCTCAGTGCTTCCACTCTGCCTCACAAAAGGACTCTCCTGCCTGCAGTTTATCCTTGTTAAAAGGTTCTCACACTCCAAAAAGAAAAGGCTTTTTCCTACAAGAAAGCAAAGGAACACTCCCCTCGCTCGGAGCACACAAGCATTTGCTGAAGCTGCTCTGGAATTCGGGCACTGACACAGCAACAGCCACAAAAAACCCCAGAATTGGCTCTTCCTGTCACTTGTTGCACCAGAGAAAGTGCACCCACGTGTGGAGCACCTCCCTGTGCCACAGTGTCACACCCCTGCTCTGGCTCCCACTCAGCTGACACGCAGGTGCCCTCCTGTCCAGGTACAGCACCTGAGGGCTTCACACCAACCCCTGCCAAGGGCAGAACCCCTGAAAGACACGGGCACAAGTGAATTTGGTGTTGGCTGCCACAGCAGGAGTGACACAGCGCAGACAGCAAAGCCACCAGCACCTCTGTGCTCCCACAAAACAGACACAAAGGACTCCACCTCAACACGAGCCCAACAAGAAATGTTTGTGGAAAGAGCATCCTTTTTGGGCTATGCACTAGGGTTTATTGCTTTTCAGAGTTCCTGAGAAAACGTTTCTCCTGCAGCAGCAGGGATGCTCCAAGGAACCCTTTTGTGAAGGCTGGTAACAATCACCTAACACCTGCAGACACCCAGCAGCAGCAATTTCCCTGCAGGTCCCTGCACAGCAGTCCAGGGGACAGTAAAACTGAGCTGGGGCACCACAAACCCCTTCTGGAATCCCTGCTTTGCCCTGCAAGAACATTCACATCACAGGAGTCTCTCAGCCACTTGTTCAGCAAACAAAAACATGTTCTCAGCACATCAAAGACAACTGTCAGGACTGTTTTCACAAACAATGCACCAAGATCAGGAATAAAATAAATTAAAAAACATAATTAAGCGGCATGAGAAGCAAAAAATTTTTGAAATATGAACCTACAGCTCTGCTTCCCAACAGGAACTCCTGCTGCTAACAGGAGCTGGTTAACTGTTAACATCTACAAAAAGAGTTAAAGTCCTAAATATAAATTGGAAAAAAAAAAGAAAGATCACCAGTCATACTTCAGAGTTCTCAGACATCCTTTTATTAAAAACACAGTTCCTACTGGGAGTTAGAAAGGAACCACTTACCTGACACAAATAAATCTTGTGCAAGTTCCACTCCTCTCCCAGAGCACAAATTTTGATATCACTGTTCTCCCCATTCAAAAACAGAGTCTGATAAATATACTTCGACGTGCTTTTCAATTTTTTCCTAGTAAAAACAAAACAGCAGACCACGAACAGTGAGACACACCCCTTGAGACTCTCCCGTTACAGCGGCAACAGTCGCTCCCAAGCGCTCGGGGGGTTGGTCCTGCCCAGCCCGGCCCGGCTGCCGTGTCCCCCGAGCCGGCACAGCTGCCCCGTGCCCGCCGGGGCCTTCCCCCGACCGGGGGAGCCCCAGGAGGCCTCACCCCGACACCTGTCCCCGGCGGGCTCCGAGAGGAGGCCGGGCCGGGCCCTGTGGTGTCCCCTGAGAGCTGCGCCCCGGCCCGCATCCCCCCGGCCCGGCCCGGCCCTGGATGCCTCCAGCCCCTCAGCCCGGCCCCGCATCCCCCCGGCCCGGCCCTGGATGCCCCCAGCCCCTCAGCCCGGCCCCGCATCCCCCCGGGCCCTCTCTGCCCGGCCCCGTCCCTCGGACCTGCGGCCCCGGAGGTGCAGCAGCCGCTCCTCCCGCTCGGCCTCGCCGTCGCTGTCGCTGTCGCCGGTTCCCTCGGCCCCGCCGCGCTTCCTCTTGCCGCCCTTGCCCGCGGCCGCCGCCTCGCCCCGCGGCAGCCCGGCCTTCCGCCGCAGCACGCGGCTGCCCAGCGAGCCCATGGCCGCTCCGCCGCCTCATGGGGCCGGAGCGGAGCGGGGCCGGAGCGGCAGCGGCGCCTCAGCAGCCCCGGCCGGCGGCGGCCGCGGCCCCGCAGCTCCGCGGCCCCGCAGCTCCGCGCCTGCGCGGGCGGGCCCGGCCGGGCCGCGGTGACGCGGGCGGGCGCTTTTCCTGCGCCGCGGGCGGTGGGAGCGAGACTGCCTCGCCAGGATTGTAGTTAATGGTCTAAATTGAATTCTGCGTTGTTTTCTTAATCATCACCTATATATAGATATATAGATGTATGTGTGTGTATATATGTATATGTATATATATACATAACCTATATATATCTATATATATAGGTGATGATCAAGAAATAAAAGTATATATTTAAGAAATATTAAGACATATATTAGGAAATATATATATTTCTTTTATATATTTATTTATATATTATATATAAAATATAATATATATTTATTATATATTTATATATTATATATAGTATGTATTTAAGAATAAATAAATAAATAGATAAATAAATAGTGCTTTATTCTTAAATTACTCCTAGCCAGCGTTTAGCAAAGTTCCCATAAGCTGCTTTAGCAGCAAGCTTGAGAAACTTACTGAAACTTACTGAAACTTACTGAAACTTACTAAAACATAGACAAACTCTGATGTACTTCAATGAACAAAGCCTGGAAGAGAAATGTATTGTTGAGGTTGGAGATCTGGAATGTAGAATGTATGAATGACAAGAACAATTTCCAAAAACCAGAAGATAAAAAAGAGACAAAGACTGATTCTATGTGTTTAATGTCCTTACCGGAGGAAAAGGATACAAAGAAGACTAAAAATGTGGATAAATTAGCATAAGAAGCAGCTCTGCAGCCACTCCCCAACGAGGAGCTTGGGCCAAAATGAGTTCTTGCTAGTGTGTGCAAGTGTCCCCTCCCAGAACACACCATCACGACAGGAAATACAGAAACAAATTCTTTATTCATTTTCCAACATTCTGAAACCCAACCAGACCCAAGGCACTGAAACCCACCCCAGGCAGCACCTCTGCAGCTGCTGTGCTGTGCTGGGCTTTTCCCCTCAGAAGAACTGGATAAAGCTCTGCCTCCTCTGCTGGCAAAACTCAGGGATGTGTCTCCAATGGCAGCCCAGAGAACGAGAAAGAAAATTATTTTATTGGAGGCCACAGAGGCATCTCCTAATCCAGCCAGTTTTGGAGGAAAATGAGGGATGGAATTGGGGTGTAGCCACCTCAGTGTGGGAGCTGTGACAATGCAGCCTCAGGCTGATCCTTCAGAACAGGATTGTTCACCAGTAGTAAAAGATAAATTGCTAAGCCAAAGCAGGGTCCCATTTTTGGAGTGCAGACACTGAACAGTGTGCAGGGTCTGGGGGAGAAGTCTCTCCCAGAGGCTGATGGGGACACCCAGTGAGACCCAGGCACAAACACGGGTCCCTTATGGGACTGTGACACGGGGCAGGTGTCAGTCAGTGTGGGGAGATGTGGGCAGGTGTCCCAGGTGGGTCTGGGGATCACCTCAGGGACATTTGGGGACATGTCCCAGGAAAATCTGGGGAATTGCCCCAGCACCAGGCTGGTGAGGTGAGGTTTTGGGGACAGGTCATTCCTTAAAAGGCACCACTCCAATGACAACACTTTATCCAGAGCAGGGTTTATAATATAACCCACATTATTCATACTCCCATGATCCAGCTGACAGACCAAAAACACAGGGCTGCTCTAACCAGGGCAGAAAAAGGTTTTTCTCATGTCACCAGTGACAATTCCCCACTTACAGGCAACATATACACACAGCACAGCCAGCTGTTAATGCTCCACACTAACAGAGGCAAGTTAATATGTAAACGTGTTTGTATTTTAGATATTTGGGTTCTTTGTGTTTTAATTCTACTGAAAAAATGGAGCAAACCCATGTTCTGCAGTCTCCATGTACCAATGAGGTTGGCTTTTCCCTGTGCAGCCTCTCACTCTCAGGTTTCCTTTAGTTGATGCATTTTGCTGATGAGCTCAACAGCAGAGGGGCAGCTACTCAGGAAACAACTTTTATACCTTTGGTTACAGCATTCTGTGTAAGCTGGGCTTCACCAGCCCAGTTAGTAGGCAAATGGGTGTTCCAAGCATAAAAGTGTATCAAAAGGGTCAACCAGAATGGCCACTACCTAACCAGAACATGAACTAACCTAAGTCAATAATCAGAGTAATTAATAAGGCATTTGGGAAAAAAAAGAAAAAAAAAAAGAAAGAAATCTTTATCATGATTGGGCTTGATGATCTTAAAGGTCTTTTCCAACCTAAACCATTCTATGACCAGCTGCTTCCCATCACCCAGCAGGTTCCCCAGGCCTCCTTTAATCCTCCCCACCACACAGCCTGAGCAGAACCTTCCTGTAGTCCCCTGAGCAGTCTCCCTGGAGAGAGCAGAAAAAAGGAACACCATTAGTTTTGCGGCTCCATGGAAAGCAGGATTCTGTTCAGCATAAATGACTTATTGCAGCGTTTGTATCCTCTTTGACAACTTAATAACCAAGAACATTCAGGAAGGTTTCCAGTACATAAATGTAAAGTCTCCTAATTCCCCTCCTCTAAAATACCCAGATGTTGTTTTGAGGGTCTCCTTGGTGCTGCTTAGCAAACCCAGGTGTGTGTAAGACTCTGAGCTCACCTTGATGAAGGAGTGGAGTGATTTTCCATACATGGCCAGGAACTCCCTCCTGATGTAGAGCATGTCTATCTCAGCACGGGACACCATCACCCGGATCAGCGTGCTGTCATCAGTGCCCAGGCCCTGAGGGGACACAACAGCAGCTGGGGACACACAGGGACACACAGGGACAGGAACTGAGCCTTGGCCTTCCCTGCAATCCACTCCTGACGAGACCATTTTTGCATTAATGCAGGCATCCATTACCAGCTCTGAGCTTCCTGAGGGAAAAGAGCTCCACAAAAAATCTCTGAGCCTCCTGAAGGAAAAGAGCTCCATAGAAAACCTCAGATCTCTTTCTTTTTTCCCCCCCAATTAATGCAGTTTCTTTTTCTCTAATTGCTGTCATGCTATTGATTAAGCATGGAGAGGCAGGGGGGGAAATAGCAAAATCTCTTTACCTTCATGGATTTGTACAATCTTTCAGCAAAATAAGCAGGTTTATTCCTCATGCACTTTACTGGAAGGGAGACAAGAACAAGATCATTAAAACCAATAAACACTGAAGGATAAATTCTTCCAAATCCTTCCAGCACTTTCTCAGTGCAGACATTTATTCTGTAAAAATGCAACTCAACAAGCACAGTGCAGACATCCAGAGTCAGTGACCTGCTGTCAATTGATGTCTCCACGTCCAGTGCACAGAAATAAAATATTTTTAAGGCTTTACAGCTTCGACACAGCTAATGTCATCTGCCAAAGCATCCCTTGGCAGAGAAATATAAAGCACAGAGCCTTCTTACCAGGTCTTTGCATCTGCAAAGATTAAAACACTGTGGCTTGTAAAACAGTGAGAAAGAATGTGCCTCCTGAAGCTGTGCAAACAGTCAGGGCAAGAGACAGTATCTTTAATTATTTAATTAGTTTGTAGACAAAGATTAAAAGCGGGGAACTCACCCACAGCTAACAAAGCATCCTCAAGGTCTCCTGACATCTCGGATTTAATGCTGTCTGTGATGTCCTTATTAGCAATCACTCTGTACACATCAAAAACTAGGAGGAAGAGTTGGATAAAAGAGCCAAGTGAGCTGCTTCAGTGTGTACCCCCTGAGGATCACTTTGCAAGATCAAGCTCCTCATAGCCTGTACAAACACTGCACCATTACCATGACACTGTCTGCTAAATCAGGGCTGCCCCTCAGAAATAATTCATTTTAATTATCAGCTGTCTTGCTAATTGGCCTACCACTGCTGCAAGGATTTTCCAGAACTGCTTTTTAATGCAGACAGTTTCCATGCTTAGCTCTGTCCTATGGGAGTCACACTTCATTATCTCCAATTCACAGGCTAGAGGAAGTTGTATGGGTGTTTTACTGAACTCCCATTCTGAATCAACTGGCCCTGAGAATATCTGTTGTCTCAGGAAGGGATCACAACCAGTTAATGAACAAGTACAAAGCTCCTACAAAAGCACTGTCCTCAAAGCAGGGTAAAAACCCAGACACCAGAGAGGTCCTACCTCTGAGCAGGTGGCTCCTGTTCCTTGTGCAGAGGATGGACATGAACTGCACCTCATCTGTTCCCCATTTCTTCTCCCCAGCTTCATACAGGGCCTGCAAGACATGAACAAAGTGGGGTTAACTGAGAACACCAGGTGTGTATAATCAGATTTTTACTTCATAGAACCATTGGGGCTGGAAAAGCCCTCTGAGGTCATTGAGTTCACCACTAACTCATGTCCCCAAGAGCCACATTCACATGGCTGTGGAATCCCCTCAGGGATGGGGATTCCACCCCTGCCCTGGACAGCCTGTGCCAGAGCTGGACAACTCTTCTGGGGGAAAAATATTTCCTAATATCCAGTCAAGTCTTCACCTGGGGCACTGCTGACTAGCACAACTTCAGGTTTACTCATCTACCTTGAGAAAAAGAGGTCTATAAACAGCAGGAATTCACCACACATCACACATACAAACTCAGACAGTTCTTGCCAGGAAGCAAATTGCTACACACCTGAGCATCTTGTTGAGCAAGGGCCTCATCCACAAATGTTCCCTCATCTCTGTTGCCCTGCAGTAATACAAGGATGAAAAACTCATTTCAACAGAGCAACTAATAGAAGTCCTGCAAAATCCCCGTTTAAAACCAGTTACTGGAGATGTATAATGGGATTCTTGAGTAATGGGTTACAAATACAGCAAAACATGATTCAGATGTGATTTGTTCTTTCTTTTGAAACAGCAGCCATCCACTTTATTAAAAAGAGCATATGGCATTAAGGCATGGCAGAGTGAGGCTGCTCTCCCTGCAGAAGCTGGGGTGAAGTGCTGGCAAGGTGAAATGCAAGGGAAGTGAAACAGCAGCCAACCTGAAGCACCTCTGTGGGAAATGGATTTATAGAAAATTCTCAAAGCCTGACAGAAGGCTCACAAAGTGTGCATCTGTATGCAAACTTTGAGATAAGAAATGAGTGAGGGATGTCCAGCAGATGTTCACCCCTGTTATTGCCCTGTCCTGGACTCACCGTGGCGAGGGACACGAGGACCCTGCGGAACATGGAGGATGTGTCAGAGACAATGTCGTCCTCCAGGGTGGAGCCGTACTCTGCCAGAGCACACACAGAGCAGATCTGTTACTAACAGCTCACAGAATACAGGATTTGCTGACTGGGAAGGGACCCACAAGCATCCCCAAGTCCAGCTCCTGGGCCTGAACAGAACATCCCCAGGAGTCCCACCATGTGCCCAAGAACATTGAACAAACACTCCTTGAGCTCCATCAGGATTGCTGCTGGGAGCACTGTTCTAGGGAGCCTGTTCCAGTGCTCAGCCACCCTCTGGGTGAAGAAGTTATTTCTAACATCCTAAACTGTCCCCAGGATTTGAATTGCCTCAGCAGTGCAGCACAGGAGGACAGGCATGTCCTGCTGGCCACACTGTGACTAGGACAAGCTAGGATGCCCTTGCCCTTCCTGGCTTGCATCACAGCAATCCAGCCATCATACTGAGTGGTGCAGGGCAAAATGCAGAAGCACAGCCAGGATAAAACTGGCAAAAGATCCACCATGGGTAGACCTCCAGCTGACAGACATAACCACCCCACCCCATTACACCAACTGAATTTCTGGGTGTAATTCTAGTCCTTGGTGCTGACAGACCCTTGTCCTGCCTCTCCACACACCCCTGCAGACACACAGGTGGCTTCTGAGGCAGTGAGGAATTGCAGAGCGTGCTACGTACGGAGTTTGTAGTTCTCATTGATGTGCCGAATCTCGGCGTTGGTGCGAGAAGCCAGGATTTCAATCAGGCAGCCTTCATCTGTCCCTGCTCCCTAGGGAATCACAGAGACAAGACTGTGACAGCCAGGACTCTTGTTTACTAGGTATGCCTTAATAGGAAATTAATAATTATTATACAATTATGCCACTGCATGCTGAATTGACCATAAGTCATGCAACACAAAAAAGGATTTCCAAACCTTTAGAGCCCTCCTCAGTTCATGCACGTCATACATGGTGGTAGGAGTCATCAAACCAATGATCACCCTTTCAAAATTCCCACTCAGCTCAGACTTCAAGTCATCAATCAAATCCTAGAAATCAGAAAGAGGGGAAAGGAGAAAAAGACACGGCCTTTGAGAATAGGAAGAACTCGTTCAATACTTTTCTTGGATGAACAGTTACTCTGAAGTGAACAAGAACAAAAAAACTTGGCCAAGGAAAGCTTGTGCTCAGTGCCAATCATGCTCTTGTGGAGACTGGGATGTTCTTCACATTTCACCCAAGTGGTACAACCCAAAAAGTCCCCATCTCCCAACGAGAGGCACAGGCACTGATCTCTGAAGAGCACCTACCCTGCCAATAGTGCTTTTATAGGTGATCAGAACTTGCTGACGTTGGGAAACGTTCAGTTTGGTCAAGGTCTCAATGATGGCATCTTCATCTGTGCCTGGAAGGAACCAAAGAAAACCAGTCAAGCTGCTTGTAGCAGAACCAGAGTCCTGCTCTGGCCTTGCCCAGGGTGTGCCATTGGCCACACAACCTTACATACATCCTTGCACAACCTGGGTCTCATGTGCGCACGAGCGCCTCGGCCCAGCAGCACCACACCACAGACAGAGAAAACAAAACCTTGACTAAAGACATTTTTATGGCCAAGACTTGGATTTCCACTGGGGTTCAAGTTCCCTCCAGTGCCCTCACAAGGCATTGAGGTGATGCAAATAGCTGAACTTCCCCTCCAAACAACCACCAGTAAAAACCTTCCCAACCGGCAGAGCTAAAAAAGAAGGTTTAACAGTGGAGGGTGATAACTTACCAAGTCCCTTCATGGCCTTCCTTAGTGCCTGTGCTTCTTGCTCAGCACTGAAAGTTGAGACACCCTTGACTGTTGCCTAAAACCATAGGAGAGGAGTTAAGAAAAGTAGTCACAAAGTGAGACATTTACAGAATAGAGCTGAATTTTAAAAAAGACAATTCAAAAGATGCAATCATCTCTTTTGGAAAGTGACAGCAAGTAAAGTCTACCCTCCAAACATGAGTGATTTTATACCAGGTTCCATCCATTCCAAAAATGAAATGGTTTGTTCCAGGACTTCCCAGACACATAAGAAATAAGCTACAGGGACTCAACTGAAAGGAGAAAATATCTTAATGTGGCTGCCCATGCAGTATCTGTTTTCCAGCTAAATAAGGGCACACTGCCAGACATCTCTGTTCAGTCCAGCTTCTTCCCAGCAGTTTTCCATGTAAATCACAGAAGAAGCTGTTCCCAGCAAAGCCCTATTCCTGACTTCTCTAAGAGCAGTCAAGGACCATCATTTTGTTAAATAACACACCAGGAAGTGCAGTGTTTCACCCCAAATAGTGATTCACAAACAGGTTTCTCCTGCCTCTGGTCTAGTGCAATTTCTGGGGAAATAAACTTTTCTTGCAAAGCTTTTCATGTTCCCAAGAAAATCATCAGTGGTAAAAGTGCCACTTAACATTCAATGGGCAGAAAAGTGTTTCCCTGTCCCTGGAAGTGTTCCAGGCCTGGCTGGATGGGGCTTGGAGCAGCCTGGGACAGTGGGAGATGTCCCTGCCCATGGCTGGAGATGGAACTGGATGATGTTTAAAGTTCCTTTCAACCCAAACCATTCCAAGATTCTATAATAACAACCATAGAAATGGCTGCCTTGTAGGCTCAACCTGGAAAGAATAATATGCCTAGGAAGCTTATCTGGAGAAATTAATGTTCTTTGAATTATTTGGATATCTGATCCGGTTTTCCATTAACTTCTCAAAGGCAAAAGCCTGTATGTGTGGGTCATTCTCCTCTACAATGAGGAAGCAGAAAAAAGTGATAAATTCACCCCCTTGAAGGGCAGACAGTGACAGTGTTCTTCCTGCTGTGTCCTTATCTGAGCTCCACTCCCCACATTTATCAAGTCAGAGCAAAGGCTTGGCACAGCCTGGCACAGCAAGCACACTCACTCACCATCCTGCTCAGATCTGGTCAATCTGTTATTGTCTGTGTCCAGGGCACTGACAGCTGTAATAAAACACAGGGAGTGTTAGTTTTCTAGCAAATTATTAATAGAATACACCTTCCTCGAAGGTTAATGGGGCTGGTTAAATAACCATCAAATTCTTTGAGGAATAAAGCAGGATTGAGCAGCCCAAGTGAACGCCCCGGGCAGCTTCCCAGAGTGTCCAGCCCTGCTTTGTGCTGGGCAAAGGCTGGATCACACAGCAGAGGGCCAGGGCCAGGCTAGGAGGGATGTGCTGGGCACACGGGTGATTGGCACTGCTAATTTAATGATTCTTTATTGCCTGTGTGACAGCCTGGCTGAGGCTACAAGGAGAGGTAGACAGTGTTGTCCTGGAGCAAAGAAAATAGACTTGATTCCCTTGTCCTCCAAAACACATGGCTTTGACCTTTGGCAGGTGAGAGCCTGAGGGTGAGCAGGCTGAGGACAAAGCAGGGTGAGGATGAAGCAGGGTGAGATTGCCCACACAGCCCTAACCCTTCATGGATCCTGCCTGGGAGGCAGAGACACCGTGGTGTAGGTGAGTACACAAAGGATAACCTCACTTGAACACAGGGCAGGAGAATTACTTTCCCTCTTATCCTAATAGGAAATTTTGTATTCAACATCCTCTCAGTTTGGTGCACTGTGTCCTTCCTTGTAGGGCGGTTGTTTTAACTGACAAAACCCTCCAAAAACCCCAAAGCTTCCTTGCCATCTGCCCAGGTTATTAGTTCTGTTCACAATTTTGTTTGCAATCAGAGAGCCTTTGCATGAACACACCCAAATTTTCCTGAGTCCCTGATCCCTTGACAGGATGTCACGTACCAGGACAAGGTTCACTTGTCCCCACAACCCAAGTTCATCCCAGCATCACAGCAGAGGAGTTAGGAAAGGCAGACTCAAAGAGATACCCACATACAGCAGGGTTGAATTAATAAAAAATAAATTGAAAAGATGCAAAAACAGTGACAGCAAGTCAAGTCCACCCACCAAATGTGTGGTTTTTTGAGGGTTGAGCAAGTTCTCTCACTAAAGCCCTGAAGCAGAAGCAGAGGTGCCAGCAGTGAATGACTTCTCTCCCTAATTCTCCTCGTGGTGCTTAATAGCTGCTATCCACGAGCCCAGACAGTTGTGCAAGACCAGGAGTGTGTTTGCTCCTGCTCCACATGACTCCCACAGACCAGGAATGCACAGGGCGAGCTGCTCAGGCCCTAGATAAGAGCTTCTCAGGCCAGTTAACTCTGTGTGGCACTTGCCATGGACAGGCACTCCTGGGTGCACCTCTACTTTACTACACCCTCTGCAATCAGGCAACATACAGCAATTATTAGTGCTGAGTTTGCTTCCTTTCATCTGATCATAAATTCCAGTGATCATAGTATGACCTAGACCTCAGAAAAGTCATCTTTGCTCTTTTCTAATCTTTCTACAGAAGTAAAAAGCCAATTTTATTTGCTTTAGTCAGATATGAAGGCTCCAAATTTCGCTGCTGTTTTTGTGATGGAGCTGGTCTATACACAGAAGCAGGAATATCAGACAGGCTGGTTGAGCAAGTCAATTAGAGGGCAAAAAAAAGGTCAGCAGCAAGGGAAAGGGAAGCAGGAAAATTCTGAGCTGGCAGAAGGAAACCAAACCAGGAGAGGCTGCATGTACTGCACTCAGGGAGAATCCTCTGGCAACATCCATTAACAGCAGAAATACCACACTGAATATTGACTGCAAGACTCTGATTTCTCCATCCTGGGAACTGAAAGAGCTGAACCCTGGAAAGGCAGCAGGGCAAAGCCACTGCTCAGTCTGCAAGTGCTGGTTTGTTCCTGGTGCATTTCTGTGTGAGAATGAGCACTGAGGTTACAGGTGGGAGAGCCCAGCCAGGCTGTCTGGCAGCAGCCCCTGTAACCCTTTCACAGCTGAAGGGGTCTGCAGGGACTGCTCCTGCTGGGGCTTTAGATGAATGAAACTCTCCTAAGCCACCCTTTGGCAAGCAGAGGGAGAGGGAATTGCTCAGCAGATTTGCCAGTGCTCAGCAGCTTAACACAATTCCTGGTGTGCAGCTCAGTCAGGGAAAAACAGCTCCAGGACAGGAACAATACTTCACTCTGTGTTTTGAAGAATTAAACTGTGCATGCAAGAGTCAGCCAGTCAGTGCTATGGTCCTGATGTTATTTGCTTCACCCCAGAATAAAGGCCTGGTACAATAAAGCTGGCAGAGAACAAGCTCAAAATACCATGCCCAGGTGACAGAGTGCAAGTGTAGGAGGCATCCCTCCCATTAGTCGATTTTTTTTCCATGGATGATCTTTCCCTGGCAGGCTTTATCAGCTAAACAGCCTGTTTTAGGTCCATATCAATCACCCTCTAAAAGCTGAATAAACCTGATTTATCAGGAAAGTGCTGACACTATCACATGTGCTGGGCAGTTCAAGTTTAGGCTTGCACACAGTCAGGTTTTCCTGGCTATGCTCAGAGCACACACACAGGAACCACCAAGGAAAGTTCCAACAGCTTAAGAGGATATAAACACAGGGCTTTTCCCCCCCAGTTTGAGCTCTCAGCGTTGCCAGTCCTCCACCTCGGCTCTGGATGGAAATCCACCGCTTTGCGACCCTTTTCCTTGCGAGACAAACCCTGGACCCGTCCGACGAGTTCCTTTGTCGGGTGCACGTTTACCCAAACACAACCCACACCCAGCGCCGGATCAGCTTTTCCAGAGCTCGGTCACTGCCAGCTGCTGCCGGTGTGCGGGATGAGCCCCGGCTGCGGCTGTGCCCGGGCTGGGGCTGGGGCTCGCCGCAGGCTCTGACCCCGAGTTCGCAGCTCCGGAAAGGATCTCCGGTCTGCCACGAGCCCCGAGACAGCTGAGGTATCCCAGCGCCTCCCACACAATGACCTTTATCTGGCCACTGCCCTCAGAAGGAATAAAAACATGATTCTTACAGCTTTGTACGCCCCATTCACCAGTGCGCGCCCCTGCCATGCCCTCGGCGCTCCAGCGGCCAGGACGTGCCAGCTCTGGCACCAAACAGGAACCAAAACCCGCACTCCCTGTGCCCGGGGAAGGTCAGCCCTTCCTCCATCCCAAACTGCTCCCTGTCCTTGCTCAGCCCAGTCCGGGCTGCCCCAGCCCCGCGGCACCGCTGGCATCGCCCGCCCGGGGCTGCCGCTCCCGCAGCGCGGTCAGCGCCCGCTGCAAAGGGGGATTGGCACCTTCCCAGGCACCGCCGTGCCAAGGGCGACGCTTGGCACTCACCTGCTGTCCCTGCGGGTCCCTGGCACAGATGGGGAGAGCTTTGGTGGCTGTCCCGGGTGGCGAAGTCCCCGCCCTGGCGACACGCAGCAGTGACGTGAGGGAGCTCCAGCCCTGCCCTGCCCATCCCCGAGCACTTGGTTGTGATCCAGAGCAGGGAGAAGCTCCCGGGAAGCCTCACTCGCACTGCACGTTTGGGATTAACCCCAAACTGCACTTTTGGGGTTACACGGAGGGCTGGCAGGTTGGGACGGCATTCCCTGTAGAAGTCCCTGGAGCAGAGGGGCTCTGGTCTCTCACTCCTGCCTGCAGCAGGGCACAGCCGAGGGGGCAGCGAGGGGACGGCGGCGTGGGGCACACGGGCAGCAAAACCCTCGAGCAATAAGTCCTGTTCCTCCCCCGGTGTTGTTTGTGGGGATTTCTGATCTGTGTCGTGCCTCCTGCGCTCCCACAGCACCTCTCTGGCTCTTCAGCATCCTCACCCCTTGTCTAAGAACTCTGCACTGCGAGCAGCCATGATTTCAGTTAGGATGGTTCTTTGCATAACGATTATTCATTTTGCCCCAATAAATGGCAGTGCCCTCAAGCCAAAACCCTTCAGGCAAAGGGATTTCAGTTTTACCCTTCCAGGGTTAGCCGTGGACATGATCACAGGGCTGACAGAGGGAAATCAGCCTTTCAATAGAGGTATCTTGTCTTCAAGTGTTTATCCTCAGCACCTTTGGTCTCCTCTGATGCCAAACGTGCTGTTATTATCATGGGCAAACCGAGCCTCTCAGTTTTTTCCAGCTCACAGGAGCGCTCTGTCTCATCCCTGTGCCTCTTTGCCCATGCTCCTTTGCTGGAAGGGACCTAAATTTAGCAGCCTGGATGTGGGCAGGCTGTGCCTCAGTAAGCATGTCTGTGTGGGTTATTTATTACAGCTCCTGCTGCAGCTCAGCTCCCAAAACAGATCCACAGAGCCCAGCACCTACTGCTGATGCAAGGGGATGGACCAGGGGAACAGAAAAACCAGGTTCAAGCCTCAAGCCCTCTCCTTTTGCACTGCAGAGCCTCTTTCCTTGCAAAATCTGGCACTTGGCCCTGACCAGGACTCAGTGTGGACCAGCCCATATAAACTGTTGCTAAGGAGAAACTTTTCTCTTTCCTACATCTGTGAAAGTTTCCATTCTCAGCCCTTCTTCTCACGTCAGCAGTCCCTGTTTGGGCCAATTTTAATCCCCCAGCAGAATTGCTGTGTTTCTCCATCTTACATTGCCAGGGATTTTTTTAGCCTGTGTATTTTCATCCTTCTGTTTGCTTCCCAGTCTCTTCAGCCCTCAGGACTGGAAGGCTCTGTCACTGCAGTCACTGGTATATGCAATAGTAATTATTCAATACCATGAGTTATTACTTCTTTACAAATTAGTTAAATATTGCACCAATCCTCCCATTCATTATTTTCAAAATTTAACCTTTTCTTTCCCCTGGCAGAGGCACCAAGTAGGAGGAATACTTGAAGATACAAAGTGTTTGTGTGGACGTTTTTGGCCACCTGGAATTAGTCATGTAAGTGTATTCCATTCAGCAGCCAGATCCTGACACATCACACAGCCAAGTTCCCTGTAATCATGGCTGGTTATGGGTGCTGGCTCCAAAGCCATCTGATTCAGTCACGATTATTTGGATCAGAAAGGAAAACAAAAAGGCACAAAAGCTTCTGAGCATGCTGAGAGTTGTCTGAGCTTCTCTGGAAGGTGGATAGAATGACAGGGGGTTTAAGGAACCCTGTTATACCTTGCTCCAGGAGCTGCTCCCTTCAGGAAGGTGAAGGGTTGTTGCTGTATTTTCCTAGACAAGGTTCAGGTGACAAAGCTTTGTCTCTCCAGGGGTCCTTTGTGCAGGGTCTGCTCAACTTTCAGCTTTGTCTCCATCTCTGAAAGGATGGAAAGGCTATGGTTATTCTCCAGTACCTCCAGCTGAAGGATATCACTGGCTGGCATAGCTTTGCTGTCCTTGCATGAAAAGAGGGACAGCAGGGGACAAGCCCACAGTCCCTCTCAGTGCAGTGACAGAGCACGTTGCTCTTCTGTTCACAGATACTTCATTTGTCCTGTCAATTATTTTAACCACCCTTGGTTTAAAGCTCTCGACCCCCCAGACTTTACTCAGTTCCACACATGCTTTCTATTCCCATTCCACCCTGCTGTTCTCCCACCTACAAAAGACCTAATGAAAACTAAAGGTCACAGAGAAACAGGGAGGGCAGTGTGCATTAAATAAATAACTTGGGCTCAAGCAGCAGCCCTTTAGGTAGGGGTATTTCTTCAGGCCCACAATGAGAGCAGAACTGAACCTCTAGAAAGTGGCAGCATTTGTTTTTGCCTGAAGGACCTGACCTTTTAAATTTGCATCTCAGAGAGCAAAGGAGCCTTGTGCTAGGAGGAGAGAGTTTTCAGTGTGCCCTTTCATCAGCAGGTACTTGCCTTCAGCTCTAGAGGAGCAGCCTCACCTCACTCACTGAGCTCCAAATTCTGACACTAATGAAGTCATTCACCAAGGGAGGGTCAGAATCTGGCCCTTTGGGGATTAAGCCGGTGTTTTTAGGAGGTTCACAAGGAAAGTGCTCATTTTCATACCTGAGCACTGGCAGTTTGAAAATGGGGTTATTTAAGGGTTGCACAAGTGCTGTGGGAGTGTGTTGGATGCTGTAGCTCAGTCAGTGTTGTCTCCATAGCAGCAGTACCCGAAGGTAGGGTGGAGGCTGAAAACCAGCCCTTGCTTTCCCAAAGCACTGAGTTCTGTGTGCTTTTAAGAGGGTAAATTCTCATTCCATGTATTAATATCACAATAGTCCCAAAGTGAACTGCAGTTGTTAGGGCTCACTGCAGACATCCAGGGGCACTTCTGACCCTTAGAGCCAGGGTGTGTCCTTACCTGCTGTTCAGCACTGTGGAAGGTGAAACAGCCACAAGTCTGAGGTGTTTTGGGAAGAGGTGTTTTGGGGAAGGCCTTAGGGAGAGGCAGCCTGGAGCTGTTGATCCATGATTGGAGTAGAGCCCTTTTAACACAAAGAGAGGAAGGAAGATGAAACACTCCCAGACCTAGGTAAGCAGTGCTTATTTGAGTGGGAAAACTGAACTATTCCAACCCACGTAAGAAACTGGAGTGTTCTTAACTCTTCATAACCACTGGAAACACTGCTTGTGCACTCAGCATTATCAGGGGAATGCGCAGCACTCTCCCTTTTAGCAATCCAGGCAGGATTTAGAACCCTGAGCACAGCATACCAGCACTGCTATGCAAGTCACAGGCTCTCTGGGTAGATTACATAAACATAAATGTCACACAAGGCCAAGAAGGAACTGGGGAGCAGAACTGATTTGAGAAAACTCCTGTAACCCAAGATGCCTTTAAAACAAGAGACCACTTGGACACGGGGGGGAGCCCACTTGGCCGAGACAATGAGCTGTAAGGGGAGACAGCGATGAGCACTGCAAGGATCAGACAGCCAGGAGTCGAATTCCCTTTCAAGTGTTCTTCAATCAGCAGGTTCTCAAGGTGGGGATGCTCGTGTTCTGCAGGCACAGGAGGGGATCCCAGCTCTCTGACAGCTCCTCACGCTGACAGCTCGAGCAGCATCTCGGCGGCGGGGGGCTCTCCACACTGCTGTCCCCCAGCATATGCTGTGCTGACACTGCCTCGGAGATGCCCACCCACTCTGCCTTTCTCCCACTGAGAAACTGAAGGCTGCACTTGGCCACGGGCCCAGTCTGCTGTTTTCTTTTAATCACTAAAGCCGTAAACAGCAGGGGATGCAAGCAGTCTGGGCTATCGGTGGTCTGAGGGCTTTGCTGGCTGCCTGTGGCCCAAAGGGGAGCAGGAGTCAGCAAAACCCTCCAGAGAGGGAGGGGGCTTAACGAATGTTTACTTTAATTAGCATACATATCGTTCTGAAGAGGAAATGAGTAGCTTCCACTTTTGCTTCTTAATTAATATCTGCCTCCATGTAGTTTAATCTCACTTAGCTGCTCTGTAATTTGGCCATGACCCAGCTCTAGGGGATGGAAACAGAGCCATGACTGCCCAGCTCAGGATGGCTTTTCCTGACCCTGCACTTAAACAGAAGTGAGCAAAGGGTGTGGGCAGACCCGGGTGAGGTAGCTTGGGGCAGAAGGAGCCCCAACAGGATCCTGACACTGGAAACACAGCAGATAAATCCCTTCTCAGGGAGAACCCAGCCTGCAAACTTCCCTGTGTAGCAGCAGCTGCTTTAAGGGACAGAGTGGAGCTGTGGTGCAAAGTCATGCTCCTTGATAAGCAGGGCTGTGTCCCACCAGTGCTCCATCCCCTGGCTGTACACAGGGTCAGTCCAGGCTGCTGCATCCCACGTGTGTGAGCCTGCAGAGCTCAACCAGCTCCATTATTTGTGGAAGTGCTACTGCTGTGGATGGAAGATTCCAGCCACAGGAAGCAGAGCCATTGCTGGAGCCAGTGAGGATGTCCTGCAAGGGCAAACAGGAGCACCAAGGAGGTGGAAGCTTCCAGTTCTGAAACACGTGAAATACAGATCTGAGTTCTGGGGGGTTTTTGTTCCTCTGCACAGCTCTGAACTCAGTAAAGCCCATCTCCATGATGGTGTGCTTGAGAACTGACCTCTTCTTGGGGGTGATGGAGACCAGTGATGGTTTTTCTGGTCATACTAATAGTGTTTGGGGGCCACTGCTGCGCACTTGGGAAGAAATCCTTGAAATCCAGAAAATCACAGGCAGAGAGAGGATAGAACAGCGGCTCTATTCCTTGCTGGCGAGAAGCTTAACAGAGTTTTTTGCAGTAAATGTATATTTAAAGAGACATAGGACTGTGAATGCATTGGGTTGGGAGGGACCTTAAAGCTCATCTTGTTCCAAGCTCCATGGTCAGGGACACCTTCCTGTCCCAGGCTGCTCCAAACCCTGTCCAACCTGGCCTTGGACACTTGCAGGGATCCAGGGGCAGCCACAGCTGCTCTGGGCACCCTGTGCCAGGGCCTCATCCCCCTCACAGGGAGCAATTCCTTCCTTATATCTAATCTGAATATCCCCTCCCTTACTTTGAAACAGTTACCCCTATCACTGCGTAAAAAGGGCTCTCCCAACATCCTTATCAAGGCAAGCGTCACCGCGTGATTAAGACCTCATTATTATGCAGTGAATTCCGGAAAAAACCATGGCTGTGTTTCCCCTGGCCGGTGAAGTGACAGCGAGCACAGGAAGCTGTGCCAGCTCTGCTCTCCGTCGCTGCCTCTCCCCGAGCTCTCCAGAAGGGGCCAGTGTGCCCTCGCCTTTCGGGGCCGCAGGAAACCTACCCAGGCCTGTGTTTTTATTTAGAAAATGCTGAGCTGTCTGGAAAGTTTGATGAAGAGGGATGCAGCTGTATTAATGTGCTTCTTCCTGGGGATTTGAATGCATTTTCTGAGCAGTGCCGGAGGAGCAGGGATCGGGGAGACAAAGTGCAGGGAAGCAGCTCTGCTGACCACACTCGGATATTTTAAACCTCGCATCATGGGATTTCAGCAGCTTAAAATTCAGTGTTTAGGATTGAGTGCATTAGTCAGAGGTTCCTCTCTGCAGCACGACAAGCCTGGGAGCGCTCTGGAGCCGCTGTGACGCGGAAGAAGCACCAGGCCCTGTGTGTGCTGTGGCCATGGATCAGCTTTTTCACTTGGAGCTCTCAGGCTCAGTTCCCTCTGATCCCTGCGAAGGTCACTGGGATTGCAGCCGCGCAGCCGAGCCTGGTGCCTTCTGGAATAAAGAATATCCTCAGCGTGTGCAGCCGGGGATGGCTCCGGCTGTGCTTTTGCTCCCCAAAATGGTCATGGGTGGGGTTTGTGTGCCGTGGGCTGAGCATCAGAGGCCCCAGCCGTGCGTGGGTCTGACACTGCCTGCATTGCACTGCAGGTACGGTTAAAAAAAGCCCTCCCGGAGCCAGGGAGGAGGCTCAGCAGTGCATCTGCAGCTCTCTGCATGCAGTGGCTTTTATCTTCTTTACTTGGAAATGACTCATTTCCCTGTACTGTACAGAGATGCCTAATTTCCTTGGAAATGGTTCAGTTCTGCAGAGTCCCCAGAAATCCCCAGTGATGGGGCCCAATATTTGCACTGGGTGTTTTACCTGTCTTGAGAGATGCCTGGGGATTTTCACAGGTTAGAGAAATTTAAAAAAATAATTTAAAATAATGGATAGAAGCAACTGAGACTTTACTAAGTTCATGCTTATTCTGAAGGGCACGCGAACCTTCTCCACTGAGCACTGGCAGTTAATTCATCACAGAGCCCCAAAGCACAGCCAAGCATGTTTCATGCAGATTGAAGGCTGCAAATGAAAAAGGACTGTTTGCACACGTGTGCTGGCTGCCTGGCTGCAACCACTGCAGCTCCAGCTGTGTGGACTTGGGCTGTACTTGGAAATGAGGGGCAGCCAGGAGCCACCCTACAAATTATGGGTGACTGAAGGTGGTCAGAGGAGGACTTTGGGGTCTGCAGGGTGGGCTTGTGGGCCCATACCTTTAAGACCTGCCGAGGATGAGGATGGTGGAAGAGGTGTAGCATTATCCACAGTGAAGAGGCACAGTGGCTCAGCAGAAAAACAACTGCAGTGATGTGCTGTCAGATCTGTGTGCTGCTAAATGTTACCACCAGCAATTTTACCTGCCTATTCTCAGAGCTATATGCATCTTAAAAGCCTTCAAACACTGTGAGGAAAAACCCAATTAGTCCCATTTATAACAGGCTGATCCAATCTCGCTGGCATTGCTGGAAGCCCGTGACCAAAGCCAGGCCAAGGGCTGTGTGAAGGATAAACATTTTTGCCACCCCAAAGCAATCAGGCCTGGCCTACCCTGGGGACAGGGGCTGGAGCAGGATGGCTGTAGTTATTACCATAATACAGGAAATAATAGTCATTGGGAAAATGGGACCACGCTTTGGTTTCCTCTTCCATCCCAGTCAGAGGGGAGGAAGGAGAGTGGTGCTGTTGTGGAGGTATTCATTTGGCAGCCAAGGGCTGCTTGGGTTTTGTATTCTGGGGCTTTATTCTGGAAAAAACAATTTTTGCCATTTTAACATTTCCCTCTGCTGTTTGAAATCCAGCCTTCAATAGTGCATGAGGAGTTGGCTGCTCTGGATGCCATAAGCTGGGAAAATCTCCTGATTTCTGAGGAAAAAATGCTGAGAAGAACCCAAAGTGCATTTAAAGTAAGTTTCCCAAGATCTGAGCTAAACTAAACCTTTCCAAAGCCTGACCCCATGGCTTTGGGCTCTGCAGGAGCTGCAGTGCCCCTGAGGAGCATTTTGCCAGGCAGGAAGGAGGACGAAGCTGTAATTTAACAGCAAATCCAAGGCACAGGTTGTACAAAACCAGCTACCAGGTGTAAAACACTAAAGATATTTTAAGGGCTTGGGATATCTCTGCTTTCAGGAATTTTTCTTCGCTCTCAAAGCAGGTGCTAGCAGGGCCTGTGTGAAGATAAGCCTCGTGCTTCAGGTTAATCCCAAGATGTCACAGCAGAGGCCTTTTATTCTTATATCACAAAAACATCGACTTTAGCGCATTACTTCACAGATAAACGTAAATACCTGTCACCATGCAAAGCCCGAATATGGGCCGTGGTTCTCACGGACAGGATTTCTGCACTCATCCCTCAGGGCGAGGAGGACACAGAGCCCCCGGGCCCCTCCGCTGTCCCTGGGGCGGCCTCCGGTCCCGGCCGGTCTGATGGGCGACCCCGGCCCGGGCGCTCCGCCACAGCCCCCTCACAGCCCCGCGCCACAGCGCCCCCTGCCGGCCCGAGCCGCGCGGCATGCCGGGACTTGTAGTCCCCGCCGCCGCATGGCCCCCCCCCTCCGCCGGCCACGGGGAACTACCGCCCCCAGCGTGCCGCGCGCGGCGCCGCCATCCCGCCGAGCCCCCGCTCCCCCTCCCGCCGCACCGTGGGGCGCTCCGAGGGCTGCGGGACGGGACATCCCGGGACGCGACATCCCGGGACAGGGCAGAGCGGAACGGGACGGGACAGCCCGGGGCGGCGGGGCCGGGCCCTGCAGCCGGCGGAGGCGCGGGGGCGGTGCTCCCGACGGCAGCCGGGACTTCCTGTGACGGCCCATTTCCTGGTCGGATGGGGCCGGCGGGGGGCGGCGGCGGCGGGGTCGGTCCCTGTCCCTGACGGGCTCGGTGGTCGCCGGTGACGCCACCAGGCAGCGATGCGGGCCCCGGGCCCTGCCGGCAGCCGGCCCCCGCCGTGACCCGCTGGGGCTGCGCAGGCCGGCTCCGCGGGGCGCATGGAGGCACCCGCCGCCCTCTGCGAGGTACCGGGCAGGGTCCCTGCGGGCCGGGGCTCGCGGCGGGGCCCGCGGGGGTAACGCCGCAGGCCCGTTATCCCCGCTGCTTTTGCAGGTGTGACTCCCCGGGGGACAGCGCGGCTCGGCCCCGCCAGGCCAGCGGCCCCGGGCCCCCCTCAGCGGCCGCGGCAGGAGCCGGGAGGGCTCGGCACCGACACCGGCATCGCCCCGTGGCCGGCACTGCCGCCTCCTGAGACATGAAGAAGTTCTTCGACTCTCGCCGGGAGCAGGGCGGCTCCGGGCCCGGGGCGGGCACCAGCGGCGGCGGCGGCGGCAGCAGCGGCCCGGGCAGCGGCTACATCGGCCGGGTCTTCAGCATCGGCCGGCACCAGGTCACCGTGGACGAGGTGCTGGCGGAAGGTAAGGTCCCGGTGCCGTTCCGAGCGCTCCATGGATGCTGCTTTTCACTCCCCAAGCTGGAAGAGAGGCCTTGGGCTGTCCCAGGCACCCAGCCTGCTCCTTGACCCCCAGATTCCTGAATATTTCATTGTCCTTGGCAGAATTGCAGTCCGGTGGTGTCTGTAAGCTGATGTGTTTGGTCCTCCCATCTGTAAACCCAGTGTGGGTTTGCTAGATTTGGTGCTTTCTTAATGCTTTAGAAAGTGGGGGATTTTCAGAAGTTAATTGTTTCCTACTTCTCCTAAAGTGGGAGTTGAAAAAATCTAAAGAAACACCCAAACCAAAATTGTCAAATATATTGGTGCAGAACGATGTGTTGTAAATAAAGAAAGCAGTGTCCTTCACTCTTAAACTTTCTTCAGCTGCTCCCTCCTTTCCCACCTCAAGCAGAGAGGATTAAAACACTGGAGTAAATTCCTTGTAGCTGTGTTATGCGCATAGGTAGGCTGAGCAGGACTGGCTGTGACCTGGGATGAGGGATTTCTCTGTGTGTGGGATGTCTACAAGGCAAAGTGGTGATCCCAATTGCCTTTTTTCTTTTTTTTCCCCCCAAATAAAACATTTAGAGACCTAAAAATGAATCCTGGGGGTTACAGAACTCGTGACGTGTGCAGGCCTTGCAGTGCAGCAAGCTGCTGGTGGCATTTGTTTAATTGTAACCAGCTCTGCTGCCTGAACTATCATTTTACATTTCATTTGTTGGGGCTGTAAGGAACCTCCTGAATGGCTCTGCCTGGTAACCTTAGCCTCGACCTTCAGAGAGATGTTGGCTTCTTTAGACCTGCTCCTGGTCCCTCCTGCGCAGCATCCTGGGCAGATTTAGTCCAAACAGTGTTTTGTTTTGATGGCGAGGGAGAGGAGAGCTGCTGGGAGACAGCTGAGTGGGAGGACCTGTGTTGGCTTTTACAGAAAGAGCCCTAAAATGGAAAAGGGACTCTGTGTACGCTGCCTGTGTTCAGATTTGTAAGAATTCACCACGGTGTACAAGAAAATAGGTCTGTGCCTGTTTTTCAGACTTGGTTTCTGATGTATTCTGCTGAGAGGAGCACCAAAACCAGGCTTTTACCTAGCAACTATAGTGATTTTTTTTTCCCCTTGAAATTTGCAATATGGGTTTGCCTGGACTGGTATTTCCAAGACCCTTTTGGCCCTGGAAAGCTGAGGACCTACCTGAGCTAAACTTGAGAAGCTGTCAGTCTCCCTTTAATGCAGGATGGCCTCATCCTGGTAACATGGGAAGGCAGAGGCTTTTTTTGCTGATGAGTAATGTGCTGGCAGGTTCTGCCCTGGGAAGAGAAGCCGTGTGTCACCGGGCTCTCCTGCTGCTGCAGAGGTGGAGGTGGGAGCACAGATTGCCTGGGAGGGAAGAGCCTCCCTTCCCTGCCTCTCTGTCCTGGGGGAGCTGCTGGTTCTGGGGGCTTCTCCCTGCATCTCCTGGTTCCTGTCTGTGGGATGGAGCATGGCCTGCAGCTCTGGGTTCCCAACATGCAGGCTAAGCACTGTGAAACAGTGAGGCAGAGGAGTTCTTCTGGTGAAAGGTGCTGCCCAGGTATCTCCTCCCAGTGAGACTCTGCTGTGGGCAGTGTGAAATCCTTCTGTGTGCAGAGAGGAGCCTCTGAGGGGCATGAGCAAGGCGGTGTGTTGGTTTGCAGGTTGTTTTGTTGGTTTTTGTGCTGGGGAGCAGTGTGGCTCAGGAGTGCTGCAGCTCTGGGTGTGCTGCTAAACAGCCTTTTCTCCCTGACTCAGCTGGAGACCTGGGGAGCTCGTGGGCAGCCCAGTCCCTGCACTCCTGACGTCTGAAACTCGGCTGGAAAACCTCTCTGTATCTGCAGTGGTGTTTCAGCAGTGCTGAAGAGGCAACTCCTGGCTATTTCTGCTGAAAGGAAAAGTCCCCCGGGAAGCACTTTGTAGGAGGAGTATCCTGTCTGGGAAGGAAGGACCTCTCATCCCCGTTGCTTTAGGAGGGAGTGGGGAGGGCTGTGTTTAGGTGCAGCCTGTGAAACATGGAAAAAAAATGAGCTGTAAAAGTGGCTTAAAAGAGAGAACCAATGAAGTGATGAATGGTGTGGAGGAGACTTGAGTTGAACCAGAAGTTTTGGAATGGAAGTGTTGGGATTTGGCTCTGCCTGTCCAAGCTGTGCCTGGTCACCCTGAATTCTGCTGAGCAACCCTGCTGGTGAGGAGTGTGCCCTGGCTGCAGCACTGCCCGTGCCAGGTGCCAAATGGCTCCATGTGCCTCTGGGCTCTTGTGTAGATCCCCCAAAATACCTCCTGTTAAACCTGCATGGTTTAACTCTTCCACCCCTGAAAAATAGTTCTGTCTGGATACTTGCCTGCCTGGGCAGGGAGGAACATCCCCTCCTTTTGGAAGGAAGGAGGTGGGAATAATGCTGAAGGAATTTGAAGGGTTGGTTGTGGTGTCAGGATACGGTGAATCAGTGGGTTTTTTACAAACAGGGTGTTGCAATAGGTGATTCCTACTTGGGTCCTTGTAGCTCTCCTGCTCTAATCCATATAAAAGCACAAATAAGCTCTTGAACAATTCCCCCCAAAGTTTGCACAAGGATTATCTGTGGTGGGAGGGCAGTGCCGCTGTCCCAGGTTTAAAGTCACACAGTGCCCCAGTATGGGCTGAGGGGTGTTGTGACTGGTTTTGGGGTGAGTGGTGTTTCGCAGAGCTGCAGTGAACGCCCAGGAGCTCTTGCAGTGTGGGGCTGAGTCAGGCTGCTGTCTTGATGTTTTCTTTCTGAAAATAAATCAAAAGAGTGTTGGACCAAATCAGATACTGCTCTTTGTTTCTGCCTGTGTGTAGGGGAAAAACCAAAACAACAGAACCCTACCCCAGAGCCCCGTGCTGGAGCTCTGGGGAGGTTGGTGTCCCTCTGATGGGGATCCAAGCAGCAGGAACATCGAGAAGGATGCTGCCATAAATGAGGAATTTGCTGAGGAGTTTGGGAGAGCTGTGTGTGTGTGGCAAAGTACCACAAGGCAGGGTGAGCTAAACCAGGTTGGGGATTTGCCCCAGTGTCCCATTTTTGAGGGCCTCTGTGTTTTGTGTGACTCTGCTCACAGTGTTGTGAGAGAGTACTGAGCTGACCCGAGGTGTGTAAACATTGATGGGGCACGTGTTTGAGCAGGGTTTTGTTTGTCTTGCTCTGCTTCTAGCAAAAAGTACAGTTTCTGCAGGCCTGTGAAAAGTTACTTTTAAAATGAGTTGTGCTGTTTTGAAGGTCTTTTCCCCTTCAAGTGTCTAAGGAGTTCAGGTTTGATAATTGTTGGATATCTCACTGGAGTTTTTCAGGTACGTGCCTGTGTGCTGTAGCTAGCGTTGATCTGAAAGCATTTAATGGTTGGTATTACAAACCAGTGCAAAGTCACAGAATCATCCTACATTTGCCAGCTGTATTTTTTCCTCTGTTTTGAAAAGGAGGACATTGTGGGATCCATCCTGACTCCCCTTAGCAGCCCTGCAGGGCAGTGCACGTGGGAAGCAGCTGGGAGAGGCTGTGAGTGCCCAGCCTGTGCCCTGAGCCGCCCAGGGCTGTGGCTGGCCTGAGTGCAGAGGGTTTCTGCTGACCCCTGCCCTGCTCTCCCTTGGCATCTCCTTCCCCTGCAGCACCATAACACCCGTGAGCTTCTTCTGAAATAATTCCACTTTAAAGCAAACCCCATCTGAGGAATGTTTTGCAGATTTATGTGATCCTCAACCCATTTCCAGTGTGGTTGGGTTCAAGACATTGCTTTGAAGTGTATTTTGTGAGTTACTGCTTTCCAGCTTCAGCCAAGGGCCAGCTGCTAGTCACCTGACCAGGGACATTTGGATTAGGAATTAAACTGTTTCTCCTCTTGGAATGGGACGTGTGATTTTTATTTTTTAATTTTTTCCCTGTTTCTTGTGAGGCAGAACATGTACTCTGCACTCTGCTCTGCCAGGTAGGATGTTTGATTCTGTGTTCCTGCAGTCTGTTTTTCTGAGAGTAGAAGCCAGGGGAACTTGTGAAGAATCCCACGGGAGTTCTTTGCTAAATGCTGAGGTATCCCAAGTGTTTTGGTGCTTTTAGGAGGACAGCTTTTGCTGGGACAGTGTGTGCTGTGTCCCGAGATGTAATCAGGGAGGAAAAGCAGGTGTTAGTGGATTTAAGTGTGTAAGACTGGCCTGGCCTGGCCTGTGGGCTTTGTGCAGCCTGTCACAGAAGGGGTCTGGGTTGTGCCTGTGGGGCCGGTTCCTTATGGAGCAGCTGTGGCAGCTAAAAGCTGTTTTAAAGGCAGTTTTTATTCTCTGCCCAGCCAGTCACCATCCCAGGAAGGAACTTCCATGTGAAACCAAGAGAGTTTCTGTTTCAGCACTCTTGCAATGAAGCTGCCAGTATAAGAAAGCCTAGTTTTGGGGTTCTGGCTGGGGGTAGTACATGGTTTAACTCCAGCTGGAGTCTTACAGAAGTGTTCTGGTAGTTTTAAAGGAACAGGCTGCTAACCTCTGGTTGCGTGTGCATAATGTTTTTATTGTGGCATGGGCCTTCTCCCCTTTGTGCAGGAGCTCGCCAGCAGCTCGAGGAGAGCAGGTGGGAAGTTACAAATGTGCTGAAGACAAGCTGGAATCCACTCTGGATTTAGCACTTCTTGCCTTCCAAGCTCGCCCACCTGCATTAATCATGGCTAATAAGGGGTCAGCACTGGCTGGGCGCTCCACACTTGTGTTGGGGCTGGGAGCTGCTTCCCTTGAAGGTGACTTTATTTCAGGGTAAGTGTTCTGGGCAGGCTGAGGCTGTGCCCGTTGGGAAGGCAGCGTGCCAGCTGCAGGGCTGGTGCTGCTTCTCTGGAAAGTCACAACCAATTTACCTTCTCTTGTGCTAAATGTTTAGTTGTGTTCTACATGTGGAAGGAGACAGGAAGTCTCTGAGGAGAACATGCCATAAGCAAAATTGGTTTATGGAGGAGTTATCTTCTGATAACAAGAGGTAACTGAGTAAGTTTCCCAGGAAGGGGTGCTGCCTTCCTTGGATGGGGAAAGCACAGGATGTCCTTGTGGTGGTATCATGCTGGAAACAAGCCTCCTTGGATCAGATACTGGCTGCTGTACTTCTTGAGAGTAGGAACAATACTGACAGTGATTTACAAGCACAAGGAAAAGATTTGGAAAGGCTTAAGTGAGGCACTGCAAGGTAATTCTCATTTGTGGCTTTTTGTCATTATGGAAACTTTCTCCTTTTGTAGGAGGTCCAGGAATTGCCACTAAATGAAATGAAGGTTATTGTTAGCTGCCCTCAGTGTGATGCAGCAGAGTGAAACAGAGGGGAGCTGCTGCAGCTCCTCTAATGCCAGGAGCTCTCACTACCCAGAGTATCTGAGCCCTGGCACAGCCTGTGGATGTGTCCTTCCACCCCTTTTAGGGCTGCTGGGAACTCAGATAGGGAGGTGAAGCAATGCAGAGCATGTGTGGCCAAGTCAGGAATTGATCTCTGGCCTTCCAGATTGGGTGCTCTAATTGCAGTCTGTGTTTCCTCTCAAGTGCTGCCTCGCTGTGATTTCAGTGAAGCTCTTGGCACGCGTGTGATTTGGGTGTAAATTCACACTTGCTCTGTGGCAGAACCCCTGCTGACACCAGGACCCTGGGCCATGTGTTGCAGGATTGCATTAAAGACATTTTTGGAACAAGATGCTCATAGCATCTGGTTTGCTTCATGATTTTGCAGAAAGAAATTACGTACCAGTAACGGGTGATCTCATAGATTAAAAATAAAAAAAGCCATCAGCAGCTGAGTTCCCTGAGCAGGGATTTGCGTGTGCATCCCCTCACAGCTGAGCTGGAAGCTGCCTGGTACTGTGATGAGGGCAGGTAGAGCTGATCTCCATTCATGTTAGTCACACACCAGTTTCCCTTCCCATAGGCCTGTGGTAGGGGGCCCCAAAATGTGCCTGTGTGAACTTAGAGCAATCTGACAAGCTGTTCTCGAGGGTGTGAGAGCAAAATGCAAGATCTTCTGTGGCTCCCTAATTGCACAGCTGTTGTTCAGATATCATCTTAGCTTGTCTCTCCTTCTGCAAGCAAAATGATGCTTGCAGGGCTGATGTGTGCTTTTGCTGCACAAATGGGAGCAGTGAAATAAACTCAGGCTTGTCTCAAAGATGTGCAGAATGCTCCATGAGGACATGATGTGCCTGGTTCCTGTGGCTGTCACTGAGCATCAGTCTCTCTCCAGGGCATCAGAGCAAGCAGGAGGAGCCCTTGGTTTGGTGTGTTATATGTGTTTTTGTGGCTTCACTATCCCAGGTTGTATAGGGGTGCTATTCACATGTTCATGAGAGGGATGCAAAATGTGGACTTCCAAAGCGGTTAGAAATTCTTTAAAGGAACACAAGAAATCAGTGCTGATGTGAGAAGCACAGAAATGGAGACCTTGGCCTTCTGTGCCTTCTCGGCATGACCTACCTGCTAATTCAGTGTTACTTCAGTTACCTGTTGTGACCCTCTGAAGGATTAATGACTTCTGACTTGGGCCTGAGCTCTGGCACTGAGCTGCTGCTTGTGAGGAGGGAGCTGGATTGATGGGAAATGCTCCCTTATGGCCACAGGAAGGTTATTTGTGGCTGCTGCTGGCCCAGGGCTCTGCTCTAATGACTCTTCATGACCTTTGGAAGAAGTGTGTAACAGCAGGGGTATGCAGATGGCTGGTGGCATGAGCAATACCCTGAGATTGTTAAAGAAAACACTCTCTGGAGTTGGAAGTATCTGTGACAGCACCTGTGTGTGTGCAGGGACTCAGTGCTGCCACACTTGCCTTTTCACCCAACTGGTGAGATCCTGCTGGTTCCTATGTTTGTGGCTTTTATTGGTTGTGTTTGTAGGGAAATGAAGAAATGCATCACAGGGCCCTGATGTGGAGTGGCAAGGGCTGGAGGAGGGACAGTGTGGGAGAGAGGGCAGGACAGGCAGGTCACACTGTCCTGTCATCCTTGGGCACATATTTCTGGGAAGAGCAAACCTGCTGAATGTCAGAGCCTTTCTTTCAGCCTTTACCTGTTGCTTCTGAGTCAGCAGATGTACTTGGATATGTGAACGTGAGTTTACCCTGCTGTTTCTGTGCTGCATTACCAGTTACAATTTGAAGTGCTGAGCTGTTCTGCAGAACACAAAGGCTCTGGGTGTGAGGTGTGCCACAGCCTGTGCCTCTGTGCCACAGCCTGTGCCTCTGTGCCTGTCCCCTCTCTGCAGAGCAGACACAAACAGATGGTGCCAGGGAGCCTTATCAAATTATTTCACAAATGAGAAGCTGAAGCCCGTGAAGATGAAGCCATTTGATAAGGGCTGTGTAGCAGAGCAGGGACAGTCTTGTATTAAATGCAAATATAACTCCTTGCCTGGTGTTTTAATCACAGAGTCATTAATATTCATGTCACCATAGTACCCAGGAACTTTTATCATGGGCCAGAGCCCTGTGTCACATAATGCAAATACAGAACAAAGCCTGGCCCTGCTCCTGGGGATTCCTGGCCCTTCCCTTGGTACCAGAGCACACTGGTGTGCTGCTGCCTCTGCCTGTTCAGAGAGAGGGTGTGAGGAACAGGCAGCTGTGATGGTTGGTACAGCTCATCATGGTGTGAGATCTTCTGGAGATCTGCTGTTATTCAGAGAGCACAGAAACACACAGACTTAGCCTTGCTCACCCAGCTTTCAGCAGCACATGTGACAGGATTAAATGTACTGGACTTTTCTAAAAAATAAAATTATGCTGGTTTTGAAGGGGGACAGGTGGTTTTCTCCCTTTTGCTTTTGTTTTAAACTTAACATAAGAAGGCCTTACACTGTGCCTTTGAAAGTTTTTCTGCAAATGATGCATTTAGTGATATATTTATTATTTAAGTTGGGATATAAATAAGTAAAGCAATTACTTGAGTTCATTTGAACTGATGAATTAAATCCCCAGTGGTTACAGGCTTGGTGAGTAACAGTCACAAGACTGCAGGTTCTGGACCCCTGCAGCTGTTTCCTGTTCCTAGACACCTGACAAATGAACAGACAAATAGTTCATACCTCTCCCTCTTCACCTGTGCGTGTGTGGAAAACTCAGAGCCCTGTTTCATGTAGAGCTGATATTTTTTCCCATTAAATGCTGAATGATGGATCCTTTGGCTGTGCCTGGGGGTGCCTGCTGGGATGGTGGATACCTCTCTCCATGCCTGGCATGTACTCAGGAGTTGAAAAGTTCATTGCTGTCTTCAGGGGTGGATCAGCATCTGCCCTGCAGAGGAATGGGATATGTCCTTAAGTTGTGTTTTCCTGTTACTCAGGTGGGTGGCACTCAGTGGCCCAGGGCTACCTGTAAGCTGTAGTTACACAGGTAACCTGTATTATCTGCCATTCCTGGAAAGGTGAGCCATGGATTCCTGGGGTTAAGGAGAGGAAGCTGGTTGGAGAGAAGCCTCCATGCACTGCTGTGGAGCTCTGGCAGGGTCCTGCTGGCTGTGAGCTCGGGCTCTTCCTGGAACGTGTGGAGTTGTGCTTGTGCTTCTCCTGCTGCCGTGCTCAGAAGCATGTCCAGGTGCTGCCCTAGGAACCAGAATTCCTGAATGCCTGGCTTGTCCGTTGCTGTGAACTGTCTTAGGATCCTTGCATAATTGCTTCCCAAATGGAGTGTGCTGTTTCCATGACACTTCTCCACAGGCTGCTCTGCCTGGCCCTTGCAAGCCAGCCCAGTTAGTCTCAGCCCTGGCCTTCATCCTGCTTTCTCCCTCCTCTTCACCTCCAGCTACAGCCTGCTCTCTGCTTGACTAGTTGTGCTTTTTTCTCTGCTCTCTTGATGTGATTCACGGCTTCCTTGCCTTTCCAGGGAAGCTCTTGAGCTGCCTGCAGTTGCTGCAGCTTCTTGCTGGCTTTGCAGTTCCAGCCGTGTTCACTCAGCCCGTCATGCTCCACAGCATGTTGATGCCAGTGCTAATTTCACTTGGAGATGAACAAGGGCTCAGATGCTATTAGCAGCTGCTGGGAATAATAGCAGCTGAAATGTGCTTTTTAAAGGGCTGACTGATAACTAAACAAATGATTCTTTTAAATTTTTTTAAGCCGTGAGTTATTCATGACCCATTAATTTTTATTTTTTTTCGGGCTTACAGTGGAAGTTCAGGGACTAAAATTGTTACAATAGGGAGGGACTGAGTCTGCCTTGCCAAGTAATCTATTTGGAGGCAGCGTGTCTTGCTGCATAGTAATAAAACACTGTTCTATCAGCTTTGGTTTTGCAAGTCTGCCTGTCAGGGAGTAATGGAGTGGATGCCCAGGGCTGTGCAGCAGAGCACATGCCCAGCAAATCCACCCACGTGAACACCTAAACGTGCTTCCTGCTGTGGCAGCCAAAGCCTCCAGTGAGCTGCTGTTTGTTATGAAATTGCTGTCACAAATACTGCAAATATTGGGAGACTTTAATGCCCCTGACTTGGGGTGTCTGGGCTGCTCTCGGAGTGCCAAGCTCCTGCTGCCCTTGGACTGGAGCTTCTGACAAGAGTGTGGCTTTAATGCACAGCCTGGATCTTGCCCAGTGATTATTTTAGGCTTCTGAAATGCTGCTGCATGGCAAAGATTAATTTCCTTCCCGTCCTTTCTCTGCTGTGTTGTGATTTACAGCTTCCTGTTTGTCCTTGTCCATGGGCCTGGCTGGGAGTTGCAGGAGGATTGTGTGGGGAGTGAGGTCTGTAATGAGTTGGGGTCCTGAAACATGCAAAGAAATGAAGCTGGATGGTTTTAAAGCAGCCCCAGAGAAGTGACAAGAGGCAGTTATGCTTTTCCCATGCTGTCCATGCAGTGAAATGCCTGTAAACGATATAATTATTTTGTGTCTGTTTGTTGTTGTGAGCATCACAGCTGATAGACTGAATGTTCACTCCCAAAACTGCCACAATCCCTAGACAACCAGTCTTGTTCTCCTAAAATCAGGAGAGGCAGAGGCTGTGCTGGTGTTGTGTGGGGTTCCTGGCTGTATTATTTTGCACAGTTCAGGCACTCCTGGCTGGGGCTGCCACACCAACATTAACCATGGTGACGTCCTGCCTATTTAAAAGGAGAGGGTGGAGCTTGTAAATCTAAATCTGTCCTGTCATGGCCTAGATATTGCAGCAGTGACATTAAGCAAGGGCCCTATAATTATGTTGGTAATATTGGATAATCACATTAGGATTCTCAGCTATGGTAAAGCTGTGTAGGGCTGAGTATGGCCCTGCTTTCCCCTGGCTGAGAGTCTGACCCACAAACTCTGTGTGAGCTTAAACCTTTGTGTTACCTGGGGAGAAGTCCTTTGCTCAGATGTGCTGGATGTTCTGTTAAAGTTTTCCTGGTGATATTTAAAGCCTAAAGCTTAAGCAGTGCTGGAGCTGGAAGAGCTGCAACTTTCTGGGGCTGGATTGAGAAGGGTTTGTGATCAGCAGGGCTTTGCCTGGGCTGTTCTGCTCTCTTGGGATCAGACCTTTGCCCTGATGATGGGTGCTGTCTGATGGGCTCTGGAGGTATCTTTGAAGCTGGTTCTTTAGTTTTTTTCCCTTTTTCTTTCTGCCTCCCACTGAGTCCCAGTTGCATTTTGTGTGGGCAGGTGCTGGGCTTTCCGTGCCTGGAGAGCTCATGCAGCCTGAGGCTGGCTCAGGGATTTCTGCTGGCCAGCCTGAGGCTCCTCTGCTTGCTGCTTCTGTGCAGATGGACTTTGTGCAGGTCGGATTCTTCCCAGCTCAAATGTGAGCTGTGTGGACAATTTCTGGCTGCTCAAAATGGCGATTATTGGAAGGACAGTGCCCAACTTTGGGAGCTGTGGGGCTGACATGTATTTCTCTTCATGCACTATGAAGCAGCGAGTTGTTACCTGCCCTGTCAGAGCTGCTGCTGTTGTATGGACTGGGTGAGCAAGAATCCACCTCAGTTTCCCAGCTCTGCTTTACTCTGGCAGCAGGATGAAGGCTGGGAAGCCCCAGCATTTGCTAGGAGAAAACAAGCTGAGCACATTGCTCTGCAGGGAGGGAAGGGGAGCTGGGGGTTTGCCCAGCAAAGCTTGAATATTCTTCAAGTTTGTCCTATGCCAGGAGGATTCTGTCCTTGGCTGGCTTAACACACAACCTGTATCTGTGTCCCTTGTGTTTCTTCCGCTAAAGTATCACTAGAAACACAAAATAGCTGCATGTCCTGTCTGTTCACTTTAACTCTGAGCTCTCCTTTTTACAGATCAACTGTAAAAAAGCTCAACTTTTTACAGTAGTAACTGTTACAATCTTCTTTAGAGTATGTTCACTATTAAATTCCTGATCTTGTTGCAAAAATACCTTTTTAGCTAATTTTCCATCTGGGGAGATGCAGGATTCAGCTGATTCTCCTGATACTGTGCACGTTTCAGGTTTCCTTTCATGAAATACTAGATGTCCTCTCTGCTTTATCTAGGTGCTATCTACTTTCCCCGCAGTTCTGGAGCTCTGATTGCCTCCTACAGCCAATTAAAAT
Organism: Tangara arthus; assembly: GCA_035584835.1. Taxonomy (NCBI): domain Eukaryota; kingdom Metazoa; phylum Chordata; class Aves; order Passeriformes; family Thraupidae; genus Tangara; species Tangara arthus. The sequence continues at coordinate 379,720 of JAWMQZ010000082.1, forward strand.
GGTCAGAACAGGGCTGAAATTTGAGTTACTGTGACCATTGCTCCTTACACAGACGAAGCTCTTTCAGCTGGAGTTAGTGGTGTGCCCTTTCTTTTTTGCCCTCAAGATAAAACATAAATGTTCAGACTATTTAATTGGCGGTTGATGTTTCAAGATCTGATTTGATACGTTTCCCAGAGCAGTTCTATCTCCACTCCAGGATGAAACCTTTTAAAGTGCCTTTTAGGGGCATGGAAACAGCCCAAAGGAGCAGATGAAGCCACAGCTGAAAGCTCAGTGAACCACCCAGATTTTTGTTTGGTTTTAGTGTGTTTAACTCCCTGCTCAGGTGAGTATGGTGAGGTCAGGCACTGAGAGCTCCTTGAAATTCTGCTCTGGGAGATGCTGGGACAGGCCTGAAGCAGTCCCTTCACCTTGGCACTGTTATGCTTAAATAAGTCAAGGGACTTAATACAACAAAAACCAACTAAGTAAAGCTTGTTATTTCCTTTGAGGTAGAAAATCTGGGCTGAGAGAGGCCCTGTTTAGTTTAGTGTTATTATCTGCTCTTCTCAGCTGGGCAGGACACGAGGATTTGTTTTGTTCTCATTCAGAACTGGACTCTGGTTTGTAACACACACGTACACAAACACATGCACTATTTACAGACATTTGGGTGAGGTAAGACCAGGAGATTCACATTCAGGCCCTCCTGGAGCAGAGCCCGCTGCTGCTGTTGTGTGTGTGGTTTGTCCTGAGTGTCACCTCTGTCCCCACTGCCACCTTCAGACAGTTGTGCAGGTACCCCTGACCCCTGTGGCTGACACACCCTGTCAGTGCTTTGTGCTTCAGTGTGCTGACTGTTGACACAGTTACCCCAGGTGCAGAAAATCCTGGTTTTTTAGCTTGGGTTATGGGGAGCAAACACTGTACTCCTGAGAGGTGATGCAAGCCTGTGCTTTGGGACAGACTGTGTGTTTTCTGTGCCTGCAGCTTGGAGGTGAATAATCTTCACTTATATGGCTATAAAATGGCATGTAAATACCCTACTGTAAGCAGAGGATTATGGAATTGGGTGGGAGAGTGAGTCACAGGCACTAATTAAATCCCAAACCCCAAGTGTCGTGTCTCTCCAACATGTAGTACTAAAACAACAAAATGCAAACACAAAGGAGAACATTAGTACAACCACACTGCTTTGAGTCCTTCCAGCCTTGTGGTGCTGGATCGTCTGGGAAAGAGTGGAGAGCATCCTTCCAGGAGGAAAGATGGGTTACAGCTGCACTGGCCTGTAGGGGAAGAACTTGGGGTTGAAATCCAGTGGAGATTTTGGCGAGACGTCCTGGGGGTGACAGGGTGACAACAGCCAGGAACACCCAGGAATAAATTGCTGCAGAGCACATGGGGAGTGTGAACAGAGTGGTGCAAGAACAGCTCAGAAGAGGTGCTGGGAGGGACTGGGTCAGGTGAAATCCTTCGTGGCAGAGCTGGGAAACCTCTACAAGTGTTTATTCCTGTTGGTAACACGTTCTGCCACAACCAAGGTGTCAGGAGAGGGTGTTTCTGACTGTCTTCATCCAAAGGAATGGGGAGCAGAGATAATGTTCCAGGTTGAACTCAGTAAATCATGGATTGTACCAGTGTTGTCTTCACTTCCTTTGGTATTTTCATGATCTTGGATATTACAGCCCTAATGCAAAGTCTGCCTCATTACTGTGCCTTCTGAATTATGCCTCAAATGACTTTCAAAACAAAATGAGGCAGTTGTATTTTTCTAAAGATGTTAATGCTGACACACTGTGACTTGAAAGGTGTTGCAGATGCTTCATAAAGCAGAAAAAGCCATGTGCAGTGATCCTGTTCATTCCAACCCCTCGTTATGTATCACACAGAACACTTCATAGTGCTGCCTCTGGTTTGTGGGCACATTTAGTAATAACAAGGAATAATGCTGGAACGGAAAGCTTAATTTGGAGTTAAATATCCTGTCCTGGAAACAAAGAGCTCAGAAGTGGCATAAAAACGGGGAAAATGGGATTTGAAATGGTGTGTTTTCAGCAGGTATGTGCAGCAATACCCTCCTGCTGGGCAGTGGAAGAGTGGAATAAAGGCAGCAGAAAGAATACATCGGTGCAGATTAATAGCCACAAAAATAGGACTGTAATCCTAATGCAAATCATGGGGAGCTATTATTGAAATAGAAAGCCCATATTAAAATACAGCAGCAAATATTTACTTGTGTGGAGGGTCACAGCAGAGCGTGGCACGAGGCAGGATCAGTGGAACTGTTTCCCTTGGCTCTCCTCCCTGGCCCTGCTGGGTTTGTGGGACACTGTGGTGCTTTTTGTAGGAGCTGCTGGGAGTTTCCTTGAGACTTCTGCTGGAGTCCCAGTGCCACTTCAGGAGTCGCAGGAAGGTTTTTTGGGGTCTCTGCAGCTCAGCTGCTCAGAGGATCCCAGGGCACATGGGTCTCTAGAATAGATGCCCAAAACCATTGGTGCTTTAGGATGAAGAATCACATCACAGAATGGTTTGGGTTGAAAGGAGTGACTATTGTATATACTCAGCTTGGGGAAAAACTTTTCTTTTCTTTTTTTTCTTTTTTTAATGACTGTATGTTTCTTCAGTTAGAGGAGCCACAGGTGCAGGATGGCCTCCTCAGGACAGCAGCAGAGAGAGAAAATGGTTCTGGTGCTGCCAGGTGCTGATGTCCAGTGATGGGTGATGTGCAGTGTCTGTGTGACAGCTGCTTGTGGCTGTGGCTGGGGGAAAACCACATTGCTGAGTGTTTTAGTAAAGCTTTGGGAATGGTGAGCTGGAAACACCCCGTGCAAGGGAGTCACTGTGGTTTTCCTGCAGCTGGATCACAGCATCCTGACTGTGGGGGAAAAAACAAAACCTGAGTGAGCCCGCCCTTGTACTTAGGAAGGTAAGTGCTAAGGAAGTTCTTGTGGCTGGTGAGATAAGGCAAAATATGACATAATTCTTGATGGATAAGGATCAGTGAGTATTGGAATTGTGCAAATGGAGTGGCTTTGTGCCTGGTTCAGCAGAGCACTTAATTTAAGTGCCTGCTGGTACAGCTGGAGCTTAAAGTGCCTGGCTGGCTGTCCCTGGAGGCTGAGTGTTCCTGGGGCAGTTTTGGGGGTATCTGAGCAGCCCTTGGCTTCCCCTCAGTGCTGGAGCACAGTGAGGTGTGTGCATGAAGAGCACTGGGGGGGATCAGGGGGTGCCAATGCCCTGCAGCAGCAATGCTGGGCTGTGTGCATGCAGAGCACTGAGGGGGATCAGCTGCAGCAGCAGTGCTGTGCCTGGTTGGCATTGCTGGCTGCAGGACCATGCCAGTCTGCAATCCACCACGAATCTCTGGAACTCAGCACAGCTCTCTGCTTGCCTGCAGGAGCTGGGAGGGGTCACCTGCAGCTGCTCTTACCTGGTTTAGCAGTGCTTGCCTGGCTGTGAGGAGTTGTGCATCCTGCTGAAATTACAGAAGGGCTGAAAACACAACCACCAGAGCTGGCAGCTGGCCAGTGCCCTGACACAAACCTGCATGGAAAATTGCTTTGGCATCTGTATTGACTGGAGATAATTGGAACTTCCCAGTATTTTTTCAGCTTATCCTAAAACCTTTTAGCAAGAACAGCAGTCAGGCAGCAGTGTGTAGCTTGATAACCATGTTTCCATGCAGTTCAGGCAGGCCTAAAGTGCCAAAGAGACACAAAAAAGTTTCCCCAGAGCCACCCCTGTAGCTGGTGGTGGCTCTGAGCTGATGGTGATCCCAGTGCTGGCTGTGTGCTGCCTGCTCAACAATATTCATATGTCTTAAGGGTGAACACAGAAATTATTTCTCATGTTTTAGAATGGGTATTTTAGGTTTTGCTGGCTAGTGTGGGAAGAGAGTTGAATTTCCTTCAGAACCTTAAATCAGAGGCACATGTGCAGGGGAAAGCTGTCCTCTGAGGTGGCTCTCAGGCTTAGCTCTTGCTCCTGTCCCTTCTGGCACTTGCAAGTCTCTGGATTTATTTCTTCTGTTGCAGCTGGAGCCTGCCCTGGTCTCGTGCCTTTGCTTTCCCCACGTGCACTGGGAAAGAGGCTTTAGCAGCAGAGAGATGGGGATGTTCCTGGTGCCTGGAATACTTTAAGCTGTGCCTGAGTGTGACCCACCCTCCCTGGGCACGTGTAGCACAGGCTCCTGAGCTGACCTTGGCTGCTCAGATCCCAGGGTGATCATCTTTAGTTGGAGCTGGCAGTGCCTGCTGTTGTCTTGCTGTTCTCTGAGAAAAGGAGTAAATGGTCCTGTAATGTGCATCTGGCAGGGCTCCATCATAATTGCTTGTAAATTTGTCTTTGATCTGTTTCCTTTCAACTTTACCCGGATTTGGCCAAGTTGGGGGTTGGGCTGGGATATTGAGGGAGAAATTGGTTGTGGTCTGGAGCTCTGGAGGCTGGGAGCCCTTGAGGCTGAGGAGGTGCTGGTGGTGGTGGTGTAGATGTGCAGCGGGCAAGGAGGAAGGGTTAGGCAGCTGTCAGCAGTTAAAAGATAAGGTAAATGTATTTTTGATGTATTTTTGCAGCTCAGCTCGTGTTTCTTTCTGCTGAGCCCAGCTCTGTAAACAGAGATCCCCTGTCCTGCTGGCCAGAGCTGGGAAAAGGGAACTGAGCCCTGGGGTGGAGCAGGGGCTTCTCTGGGTGACTGCTCAGTTGGGGGGGAGGGAAACCCAAAAGTGTTGTTATTATCAAAACCAAAATTGAGACTGTGATAACCAAAACCAACTCTTTGGGGTTTTTTTTCCTTTTTTTCTCTAGTATTTTTCTGAGATCCATGGAAATACTGTACAGAAATTAAAAAAAAAAAAAAAAAGGATTCCAAACCTGATCTCTCCAATGATTCTGAAAAATACAGGCCGTTAGCAAAGTAGGGTTTGGGAAAATTGTGTTGGTTATGGTCCCTTATTTCTTCCTGGCTCCATTGTGGGTTATAAGAGGAGGAAGAAAAATCAGTGCAGTGCTGTGTTACTCTTTTCCACAGCCACCCTTCGGGCTGAAGATTCACAACGGGATGTGCAGATTTGTTCTCCAAAAACGAGACAAACGTGGCTGGGGAGAACAATAAGGCTACTGCTGTGGGTTCAGAAACCCTTAAAAATGACTTGTAATTTGAGATCCTCAACTTGAAGCAGCTTCAGGGAGAGTCAGGGTTATTTTTGGGTCTGAATGGAGCACTGTGCACGGAGGCCCCTCCAGAGCTGCGAGGGGGCTCGAGCAGCTGTGGCTGCTGCATCCCAGGGCCATGGCCCACTTTGCTCACTTGGAGTGTCCATTTTGCAGCCTGGCTACAGTTTTCAAGACCTTTAATTGAAGTCTTGATGATGCTTATATTTTTTTGTGGGAGGGAAGGGAGGAGGAGTGGGTTTTGTTTTTGTTTGTTTCTTCTTTCTGTCCCATCTTTCTGCTGCATCTCTGGGGCTGCTTCTGGAAGTCAGTAGGGTTTCCTGTGAAAACTTGCTCTAGTTCTGTGGCAGACTGTGCTGTGTAAAACTGGGGTTGGCCTGCCAGGAGAGATTCCTGCTGAGCACCGTGCTGGCAGGTGAGGTACCTGTGTCTGTAACTCCTGTGTCGAGGTGGAAGAGGAGCTGTAATGTCATAGAAAACATTAAAAACAGCCAGGTAGGGTTGTACATTACACACAGCAGTGTTGTCTGGTTATTTGCTCTTTTTCATTCTTTCCTGGTCAGTAAATTTCACCCAAGTGTGGCTTTGTTTGTCATGGGATGGGGGCAACCCATGCAAGTGCTGAATAACCACGAGCACAGACACATCCATGGAACTGTGTGTGCTGGGGGTCTGCTGGTTCCTGGCAGCCTGTGGAGAAAAGGGCAATTCTTTGGGATGTGACTTGAGTTCTGTGGTGTGTAGCTGCTGCTCCACCTGTAGTGGGACTTCAGGAGAAGCATAAATCACCCCGAGCTGGGCCTTTATGAGTCCTTGGACATAAAGGAAATATGTGTAAGGTGCTGCTGGGCTGTGGCATCAGCAGTGTCACTGTGCCTCCCTTTTCACCAGTGTGCAGCACTTGTGGCTGCTTGGATCTGTGCCACTCTGCCCAAATTCATCCCACCTCCAGAGCCAGGTGTGAAACTTTTGATGCCTCTGCCCCTCCATCCTCCTTCAGCTTCCTATTTCTGCCAGGACTACAAATGCAAACCTGTGTGTTTGGATGGAGAGCTGACAGAGATGAAAGGCTTTCATCTGAAACAAGTCAATTTATCCTGGGAATCCTGACTTTACTAATAGCAATGACCACAGAATGAATTGTGGGTTTTTCCCTTGTTCTTCTCTCCTGATTTAAAAGCATTAACATCAAACTACATGTGGGAGATGTTTCTTCTGCTTCTTGCACAAATCAGCTTTGTAATGTAACTTAGATGCTTCAAAGTTGCAGAGCCTTTTAAGTTTAGACCTTTGGTGGTTCAGTGGGTGATCTGTAGCTCTGATTTCTGTCCAAGGCAGCATTGCTGTCCTTCAGCTTTCTTCTTCATAATGGGAATTAATGGAGCAATGAGGGAGTGTCTGGCAGGACCAGGAACTGGTGTAATTGCTTGTTTTTATGGAGATGTTAAGTGTTAACTTCGTTGCCATTAATTGAAGATTGCCCCCTTGGATCCCTGTGAGTTCCCAGAGAAAACTGTCCCGGCAGAGCTGGGAGAGGGGCAGGGAAGGAGCATTCCCACTGGGGAGGGTGGGAGCTGCTCAGTGCCCCCCTGTCCCTGCTGCACTCCCCTGGCAGGGACAGGGCTGGGAGCAAAGAGGTTTTTGGTTAATGAGCAGGTGATTCTGTGTCCTCCACAGGTGGCTTTGCAATCGTGTTCCTGGTGAGGACGAGCAATGGGGTGAAGTGTGCCCTGAAGAGGATGTATGTCAATAATGAGTACGACCTGCAGGTCTGCAAGAGGGAGATCCAGATCATGGTGAGTGCCTGCTCTGGGCTGGGCACCTTCTGCTCGTGAGCTCTGTGCCATCAGGTCACAAACCATGCCTTTCCCTAGCAAAAATGGCTTTTGTGTGGGAAATCCTGACCTCTGGAGCATGTGAAAATCTGGTACTGAACTATTTCAAATGTTCCTGTTCAGGGGACAAGGAAAACCTGAAAAAAACAGGGAATTCCAGGAAAAGGAGGGGAGAACTGCATGGCTTAATGGGAAAAGGAAGGGCGGAAGATGTGAGCGTGGCTGGGGATGTTGGAATTCAGTCTCACAATCTTCAGTTGGTATCTCAAGACTTCAGCCTTTTAAACTCGATGAGAAAAGGCTGGTGATGCTGATATCTCTGAACTGCAGTCAGTGCATGAATGGCAGACCTCCATCCTGAGATAAATCTGTATCACAACATCTTCTAATCCTTGGGGTTGGGATGAAGGTTATCTCTGCATCACTGAGGTTGGTAGGCTGCCAGGGCTTTTGAAATGTAAAGTATTTGTAATAAGCTCTGGGATGTTTCTCTAGATTATTGGACACAAGGATTTATATGATGGGATAGCTATTTTTAATAGCTGTTTCAAATGTAGCTTCCCTAAACAAAGACAAAATGGAGATGATCCAAATAGATTTGCCTAATCTTGTTTGCAGCGTGGTAAACGTGGAAGTGCCACTTCTGAAATTGTATTCAAAGATACTGATGAGCATTTAGAGCAGCTGCCAGGTGGGGAAGGAAATATAAAATCCTCATTTTGTGAATTTACCACACGAGGCACAGGTTTGGGGTGGATGTCAGAAACTCCTACCTGTAGCAATGCTGTGTGTGATTCCTGCAGTAGCTTTAAATGAGGTTAATACCTTTTAAGTGAGCTGCTGCAGTTTGTGATAGTGCAGGGAAGCTTTGGGCTACGTGGGGAAAGGTGAGATTAGATCTCACATCAAAGCTTGTTTACTTGGGTTTCACTTGCTGCTGCTTTCTCTTGTCTGCCTGTCTTTGGTGCCTTTGGAATGGTGGCTGGTGGAAAGTGAGGATGAGGAGGGTCCATGGTGTGGGTGGGGCTGGTCCATGGTGTGAATTTGGCTGGTCCATGGTGTGAATTTGGCTGGTCCATGGGTGCATTTGGCTGGTCCATGGTGTGAATTTGGCTGGTCCATGGGTACATTTGGCTGGTCCATGTGTGAATTTTTCTGTCTTGCAGCGGGATCTGTCTGGCCACAAGAACATTGTGGGCTACATCGACTCCAGCATCAACTCAGTCAGCAGTGGGGACGTGTGGGAGGTGCTGATCCTCATGGACTTCTGCCGGGGTGAGTGGGGCTGGGCATGGGGTGGGTTTGTCCTTCTGTGCCTACAGGACCTTGCACATCTTTCTTTTGAAGCAAGAGCTGTCCCTAAGCTGCCAGGAAGCTGTTCTGAGCTGAGCAAAGCCAGGACTAGGGCTGTGTTGACTCTGCCAGTGGGATTGGTAAAATCTTTGCTGCTGCCCAGGATGGTCCTGTACCCCTCTGTTGTGAAGGAGAGCCCTTAAATACATCTTGCTGTTGTCTTTAGAATGGTCCACACAAGAAGTGGCTCCTCTTAAAGCAGCCAGGAATGTAATTTTTCTTCACTTTAATCTCATTGCAAGCTTTGTTCCACATCACCCTGGCCTGGGATTGTTCTGGAAGAAGCAAGACATGGATAATGGGAAGCCAAAAACCATTTCTGTTACCTCTGACCTTTTTGCTTGGCTGTCTGTAGCCAGACAGGCTGTTCCATCTGTCCCAAAGCTTTGATCTTTGTGGCTGGGATGTGGTGTTTGGAACATGATGCATGCGCTGGGCTCAAATTCTGTCTTCTTGCAGAAGAGCGTTCAGCAAAAATAATGTTTTGGCCAGGTGACTTCAGGAGCCCGTGGCTGGTTTGGATGGTGGCAGCCAGTGGAAATGGGTATTTTTGGGCCTGTCTGGCTTTGAACTCAAGAGCATTGTAGCATTTACACACATGTAGATGTGTGTGAACAGGCCCAGTGCAGGCTTCTGTTCTGCCACGTCCTCTTTGCTGCTTTGTTTTGCTGCAGGAGTCTGGCCTACCTTGCCCTGGGTTGTTTGCTGGTGAGAGGAGGAACTTTTTGGGCAGTTTTGCTGAAGGAATCACCCATAATATCTCTTTAAGCTTCAAACTGTTGTCAGCACAGGCCTGGCAGTGCTGACAAACCCCTGCTCAGCCCCGTGTGCAGAGCCCACTGTGGAGGGAGGTACAAACCTGAGCTCTTCACAGACCCACCAGTGCAGGACCTACATTTTGGGCTGATGAAGTAAAACCCATCTTTCTGAGGAGTTTGCTTCCATCTGGAGGGAGGTGGCTTTTCTCACGTGGCTCTTGCCAGATGCTGTGCTGCTGCCTGCAGCCCTCCCCCTGCAATGCTTGTTACGCACTGATTTTCCCTTGTTACTTTCCTTTTGTGGCCGGCAGTTTCCAAACCAAATCAGTGCCTTTGTGTGCAGAGCTGCATTCATTTTGGGTGTAAAATGTTCACAGCTGTAGTATTCATTAAACTGAGCTTTTCTTTCCTACCACGAAAGTTTTCCAGCCTTGTGATGTGGAATGATGCAGTCCTGCTTCACCAGAGCTTCAGAAAGGAGTTTTGCTCTGTCTGTCTAGGGCATTTAGAGGTGAAAAAACCCTCAGGATTGTTTTGGAAAGGCCTTGAAGCAACAAAACCCCAAAGCTGAGACAAATCCAGGACTTGTTCATGAAAACTTGCTTTTGTTTGTCCAGAGTTTCCCTTGTTACAGATGGATTTTTAATTCTTTGCAGTCAACAGCTTCAGCCAAGCCACTTAACGTGTGGGTTTTCTGAGTGTCTCCCTTCCTCCCTCCTCTTGCTTACGTGAGGCACACTAATCCGTGGACTGTGGGTGCCCCAAATCCAGCTTTTTATTCCTCTAGTCAGACAAAAGAAGTCCTACTTGGAAGAAAAATAAGAAAATTAGTCCAGAGCTCAGTGTCCCTGCTGTGGTTTGGGATCCCACACCTCCCTGTCACTGCTGTGGGTGTGGATGGTCAGAGCTGTGTCCCTGCTATGATTGGGGATGATCAGATCTCACTGTCCCTGCTGTGGTTTGTCACCCCACACCTCCCTGTCCTGCTGTGGGTGTGGATGGTCAGAGCTGTGTCCCTGCTGTGATTGGGGATGGTCAGAGCTCACTGTCCCTGCTGTGGTTTGGGATGGTCAGAGCTCACTGTCCCTGCTGTGGTTTGGGATGGTCAGAGCTCACTGTCCCTGCTGTGGTTTGGGATGGTCAGAGCTCACTGTCCCTGCTGTGGTTTGGGATGG
>JAWMQZ010000082.1:390091-423968 GCA_035584835.1 Tangara arthus
TTGCTGTAGTTTGGGATGGTCAGAGCTCACTGTCTTTGCTGCAGTTTGGGATGGTCAGAGCTCACTGTCCCTGCTGTAGTTTGGGATGGTCAGAGCTCACTGTGCCTGCTGTAGTTTGGGATGGTCAGAGCTCACTGTCCCGGCTGTGGTTTGGGATGGTCAGAGCTCACTGTCTTTGCTGTGGTTTGGGATGGTCAGAGCTCACTGTCTTTGCTGTAGTTTGGGATGGTCAGAGCTCACTGTCTTTGCTGCAGTTTGGGATGGTCAGAGCTCACTGTCCCTGCTGTGGTTTGGGATGGTCAGAGCTCACTGTGCCTGCTGTGGTTTGGGATGGTCAGAGCTCACTGTGCCTGCTATAATTTGTCACCCCACCCCTCCCTCTCCTGCCATGTGTCCTGCAGGGGGGCAGGTGGTGAACCTGATGAACCAGCGCCTGCAGAGCGGCTTCACCGAGAGCGAGGTCCTGCAGATCTTCTGCGACACCTGCGAGGCCGTGGCCAGGCTGCACCAGTGCAAGACCCCCATCATCCACAGGGACCTGAAGGTGAGCTCTGCCCCCAGGGGTGCAGCAGGGAGCTGCTGGCATCCTCCTGCCTGTCTGCCAGCTGCCCACGCTGTGCTTCTCCTGCTGGTAATGAGGGAAAGTGGGCACAAACACACCTCTCTGCTGGGAGATAAAAAAAGAAATGAGCCTCTCAGTGCTGCTTACCATATGTTTGCCATCTATAGATCTACTTAAACACAAATGTTTGTGAATAATTGTGGCTTGCACACGTGCCAGAATGTACCTGATGCATTATTCACAGTGGCCTGAAACGCTGCTTTATTTAAGGTAGCTCACAAAATTGTTTCCAGATTAAAAGGAGCGTTTCAGAAGTGTTGGCCTTGGGGCAGGAATCCTTAGGAGTTTTTGAAAGTGGCCTCTGGAGCTCTGACCATGAAAGTGTGTTGTAAAACTCTGTGTGCTTAGCTGGGAGCAGAGCTGGGCCAGCTTGGGGAAAGTCCCCCACCTGTAATCCAGCAAACAAAAAGATGTTCCCTTTGCTCTCAAGGAGCTGGGATGAAACACTCAGCCAAGAAGGAGGCTGCTGTGTGCATTTGAAATTCAGGTGTGTTTTGTGGGGCAGGTTCTATCTTCAGAGCCCTCACAGATGTTTGTTTGTGCCACTGGCCATTGTTTTACATGCCTCGTGTACCAAGGAGAGCCAGATAGAGCAGGGGAGAACATCCTCAGGGTTTGGTGTGCTGTGGCATGTCTGAAATGACAGTGATGCCACTCTCAGTCAGTCTGGATACAGGAGCAGCTCTGTGTCTGTTCCCAGGGGTGATCTCTTACCATTAGTCCTGGATTTAAGGCTGTAAAGTCTGTGGGCAGCTTGCAGGAGTTTGTGTAGGTCAGGAAAGCAGGGTGAGGGCCAGGAGCCTCCCCAGCTGACATTAACCCTGCCCTTACCCTTTTGGTGAACCCCTGGGGGGTTCATACAGAACAAACTCAGTGTGTTATAGGGGAGTAAATCTGGGACATCTGTGCTGGATTAGTGAGTTGATCTGTGGTGTTACTTTGTGCCTGAGTTGCAGCTGCAATGGGCTCTTGGGGCTGGTGTCCAGCCCACTGCTGCCTGCCTAGGCCAGGGCAGGTTTTGCAAGGCCTGATCTGGGTAAGCTGTGCCCAGAGTCAGGGCTGGCTCTTCTCTGCTTGGAGATGTGTTTTCTGCTTGGGTAGTGTATTGTTTGTGTCATGGTGACCTCTGGGGATCTAAGCACTAACACAGAATTAATATTTATATATATATATAGACTTTATTTGTGTTAAAATGTAGTACTGTCAAGGGGCAGTTGCAAAGCCAAGAGAGATGAAGGGCCAGAGAAGTTTAGTACAAGTTCTGGGTGTAAGGAAGAGCATGTAGGTGTTTTCTTGGGGTGAATATCACCCTGCTGAAGAGGGGCAGATGTTGGCTTTGCAGGCAGCTGGGGGCCTGGAGCCCTTTTTTGCCTTCCAGCTCTTTGATGCTGCTCTGGAGCTGGAGGTTCCTGCCAGCAGAAGGGAGGCTGTGAATGAGCTCTCAGCCATTCACACAAGTGCAGCTGGAGGAGTTTCAGTGGCCCCTGGCTCTGATTTTGAATGAACCCAGAGGCTTTGCCTGAAGCAGAGCAGCCTCCTGTTGGCACAGTCCCCAGCTGGTGGGAGGTGACCAACAGCTGGGGACAGCAACCTTTACCCAGCATTTCTGTAGGCAAAGGGGACATGGCACTGTGAGTGAGGATCCTGTGTCACCCCTGGGTGTGCTCAGGGCTGCAGCTTTCTGGGTGTTTCACCAGAAGAAGACACCTTCATACTCCTCTTAAAGCCACTTTTCTCTGGCCTGGCAGTGGTAGCAGTAATTTCTTTTGCTGTGTTTATTTTTTCCTTCTCCTGGTGTTTGCTGATCAAACTGGTTGCTGGATGGTCCCGTGCTGATGTCTGACAAACCTTTCGGGGTGTCTGAGTGAGAAATCAGCCTGCTCAGGCAGATACAGTGGGAGCACTCCTGGGGAAGTGTTGGAGGAGTGCTTGCAGGGAGCAGGGAATAACAGGGCCAGTGTTGCTGTGCTGGGAGAACATCTGTGTGCAGGGCTTTATTCGGAGCAGATGGATGCCACAGGGGGAAGGGGCGTGTTTAACCCTTGGTTTCAAGCCAGCCTTCTCCCCCTCAGCTGCTCTAATTTGGCTGCGTTTTCTGATGCTTAAAATGCTGACTCCTTCTTTTTCTTTCCTTCTTGTAAAGACCATCCTTGATGGGGAGCTCTGCTTCCAAAGGGTTTTGTTAGCAAACGCTTATGTGGTGATTTTTTTTTATTTTGAGCTCTATGAGCAGGATGTTTTATCTCGTTGTTGTATCTGAGCATTTGACACTGATTGAAGATAAAGACATGAAAAATGGTGTGTTCCCTCCAGAGAACATGCTGTTAGTGCTGCTGCACAGATGAGGAGCTGGAGCACAGGGATGTTCTGCCAAAGCAAAGATCTGAACACAGGGTTTCACACATTTAAAGTCAGTGTTGGAACAGGCAATTTCCTTAGGTGGGTGCACGGTAGAGTTTTGTTAATGCACAGGAGAAGGTTTCTGCTGATGTTATTTGTTTCTGTTGCCTGATTGAAGGTGCCAAATAATATTTTAAAGAAAGGGATCTCAGCAGCCTCTGCTGCTACAGCCCCTGTTTAGGGACTGTGGGCACCCAGCAGACACTGAGAACCAAGCAAATAAAGCATGAGCTGAGGTTTGTTTTGAACTAGACCCTCAGGGACAGGTAGGATGCAGGCAAAGACCTGGAAATGTGTTTTAATTTCATAAATATGGAAGTGTGTGTGTTACTGTTTGCCTGCCCCATGGACTGTGAGGAGTTACAGCCTTTGTAAAGCTGGCACAGTTTGGATTTCCTGTCCCCAGTTCAGGTGCCAGACCAGGGCCACAGTAGCTCAGGAACCTTGAGCTCAAAGGCACTGGGACACTGAAGTCTTACAAGAGGCAGGAAAATGTGCTTGCAGGAGGAGAAGGGAGGGGGTAGCAGGATGGAAGGCAGTGTTACAGCTGTACCTCCATGATTTGATGTCTATTTTAGGAGATGTGACAGTTTTGATGCCTGTTTTCTTTGCTGTCACTTTTAGACTTCAGTGTCAGAGATGTCTGATATGTCTTCAGGCACTTAAAACCTTGACTCATGTGTAAAAAAGCCAAACCCTGAATATTTTTTTTGTCTGAGTGATTCTGTGTCTGTCTGTGATGCTCCCAGGTTGAAAACATCCTGCTGCATGACCGTGGCCACTACGTCCTGTGTGACTTTGGGAGTGCTACCAACAAATTCCAGAACCCTCAGACAGAGGGGGTGAATGCAGTGGAGGAGGAGATCAAGAAGTAAGTGTACTTTGCCTTTCCAGCCCAGCTGTGTTTGTGTTTGAAGGGTAATTTTCCTTGTGCTGGGGCTGGTTTTGCTCAGCCTGTTGCAGCAGATTGGCTCTGCTGCATGGCAGTGTCTGCTGCAGGTGAGTGAGTGCCCGGGGGAAGGTGAAACAATAAACTGAATTTGATGTAATTGCTTTGGAGCTGAGATTAATGCAGAGCAGCAGCCCCTCCTTGGCGAGGCAGTGACCTCTTCTGTCCTGTGCAGGGTCAGGCTGTCTGTCCTTCATCTGTCGTGGCTTCTCTGAGCTCTGGGCTGGGCTGGCACTGTCCCATCCTGGCTGAGCTCCCCTCCCCATGGATCTGGGCACTGACTGGGGCTGATCTGGGGAGTGCCAGCTCCTGGAGGGGTTCAATCCAGCTCCTCCTCATGCCCCAGCACTGCCAGCTGTCCTGGCAGCATCTCTGGTGCCCCTTGGTGCTTTTTAAAAGGGGTTCACCTGCAGTTCAGTGAGCCCTGGGCCAGGGGTGGAGCACACTCCGGGTCCTTGGCCTTGCTTTAGTTCTAACAACATCACTGCTGCAGACTGCCCACTCCTGTTAGTACAGTTAAAAATGGGTACAGATGCCTCTTTTTTGTTGGGATTCAGCTACACCTGCCTGGATTTCCTAGGTTTGTTTGAGTGGAGTTTTCAGAGTGCTCCTAGTCCAGCATGGCAGTCCCCCTGGAGTGCCCTACTTGTACACCTAAGCCTACAAAACCTTTGCCTTTGGCAATGCTTTCCTGTGCTCAGGGTAAGCAGCAGGCAGCGATGACAGACCTGCTGGCAGGAAATCTCATCAGAGGAGCCTCATAATCTGTGGAGCAGTTTCCAGCTTTTCTGTTTGTTGTGATCTCTTAAGATGAGGCAGATTCTCACTGTGGTTTGAGGTACACAGTGACCCACCCCTTGCCACAGTGGCTCTGAGCAGGACTCCTGGTGTGGAAATCTGATTTTTGGGAGCCACATATCCAGTTACAATCTCTGTGATACAGCTGGCCACAGCCCTGCAGTGAGGGCATTGCAGAGGACATTTGGTTACTGACCTTGTTAATGCTTTGAATCCTTGGATGTTTCTGTTCTTGAAATGACTGCACATTTTGTGGTGGATTCTGTGGTGTAGAGAGGATTGTGGTTATTATTTAATTCTGTGCTTTAGAGAGGATTGTGGTTACTGTTCTGGCTTCCCAGGGCACTTTGAGGGGTGTTTTACTGTTTGAGGTGTGTAGCAGGTGATGCTGTTAGAACATTTTACCAATAGATATCTTTAGCATCCCTTTCCTTAAAATGAATAGGGGAAGAGTGAATTTTGAGTTCTTTGGGAATGTGACAAGCCTGCTTATCCCCCTTTTGAACCCCTGACCCACCTTCCCCTGCAGGTACACGACGTTGTCCTACAGAGCCCCAGAGATGGTGAACCTGTACAGTGGCAAACTCATCACTACAAAAGCAGACATTTGGGTATGTATGGACCCCCTGGGCATCCTTTCACTGCCAGGGCAGGGAAATGGGGCTGGCCTGCTTTTCTGGGAGCCTGGGCAGTTCCTGAATGCAGGATTCCTCTGATGATGTGTCTGATGAGCTCCTGCTGCAGCGGACGTGTGTGCTCCTCCTGTGTGCTTTGAATTTAGAGATGGATCAACCTCCAGGGCTGAATGGGTCAAACCTGATTTTGTATCCTAAGAGTTAAACCAGAAAATTCAGGGTGTTGTGGCTTGTTGTGCCTGAGCTGTGTTGTTGGTGTGTGGAATCAAAATTCTGGTCCATTCCTGGCTCACCTGGTCTCCTTTGGTGGGACACAGGTGAGAAAGAGTCTGTGCTCTTTGGAGTGGCAGTTCAGCACCTGTGTTTAAAAGTGTTTAAAATGCCAACTGGGAGCATGTTTTGTGTTTTCTGGAGCTCTGAGCTAGGAAAAGCAGAAAAACAGAGTTTTGATGTATGTTCAAAAGTTCTGCCTCTCCAAGAGGGAGATTTGCTGGTGAGACATCTGCTGAAAGTCCCCTCAGTGAGCAGCTCCTGTGGTGGGAGCAGCTTGAACCAGGGGTCTGTGGGGTCAGCCCTGCACTGGGCAGGGTCACTGGCCTGGAGGTCACAGCTGTGCTAGGGGGGAAGGACAGGGCCCCAAAGGCAGCCAGAGCAGGACCAGGGTTTGCACTCCTTCCTGGGGTACTGTGGAAAGGGGAGATCCAAAGGCTCTGCTCTTCCTGGCATGGCAGGAGTTGGGTTCCAGTGACACTTGGAGCGTGTCCAGAGCAGTGTGTGGTGGTGGGGCCTCAGCTTCCAGCCCTGTTCCAGTGCTTGTCCTGCTGGAAACCTCCCTTTCCCTGAAATCTTATTGAGGTTGCTTTAAGCCAGCCTGCAATTTCATTGTGAAATCCTGTGACAAAAGAGATGAGCTGATGAGGAGTTTCTTAGGATTAGGAAGTGTTTCCTGCTCCCCGCTCTGAGGTGGTGGGAGTGTTTCATAATTAGCCCTTTGTGCAAAAACAGTTTTCTTTTGCAATAGGTGGTGGTTCTTGGTGCCAAAAGCAGCATGGCAGTAGAGGGAAGGGTGGCAGAACCTGGCAGCCTGCAGAATGAGCTGTACTTCCCTGGCATTTATTTATAGCAGCTGAAAGGTTGTTTGGACTTAATCTTGGAAACAGTTTGGGTTTCTCTTTGTCACAATGGATGTATTAATGATGATGGTTGCCATTTATTTGTGCTGCTGCTTTGCTCTTTCCTCCCAGTGTGTGGCAGAAAGGCTTTGCCTGTTCAGTGACACTCAGGGTCGTGTGATGATGGACAATCCCCCAGAGCAGAGTCTGATGGAGGAGAGCTCTGCCTGTTGATCTTCCCCTGCAGCTGAGGCTGTCCCAGGTCCCTCACAGGGTGCTGGGGCAGGCCTGGCACCAGCAGGATCCTGCCGTGCTCAGCGTGGTGAATCCCTGCCCTGTTCTCTCTCTGCAGGCCCTGGGCTGTTTGCTGTACAAGCTGTGCTACTTCACCTTGCCCTTTGGGGAGAGCCAGGTGGCCATTTGTGATGGCAACTTCACCATCCCAGACAACTCCAGGCACTCCCAGGACATGCACTGCCTCATCCGTGAGTGTCCGCAGGGCTCTGCTCCTGCACCCTGCCCCAAACCAGGAGCTCTCTCCTTTCCTGAGGCTTCCCTGCACGCAGGGGGGGTTAAAGGGATCTTGGACTGGTTTGGGAGTGATCATGGCAGAGTTTTCAGTCCGACCAGGCTGGAGTGAGCTCAGTGGAAGGGCAGGAGCACACACAGCTGTTTGGTGTGAGTCCTGCAGGAGCTTGCACAATCAGCCCATTTATGCAGAAACGTATTTCTGCTGTAATAAATCTGTTTGGATAAGGAACTGAAAAGACCACAGTGACTTAGGCTAGTGATAAGAATTCATCTCCTGTGAACTGGGAAACAGAACTGAAATGATTTATAAATATCCCACTGACTAGAGTGAATGTGTAATTAAGTGTACAATGCACTACTCTTGGCAAAGCCGGGGCAGCTCTCTTGTTTCCAGCACAGCTTTTGATTTTTTTTTTTTCCATAGCCACAGTCTTGACTCACACAGAGTTGGATGTGTTTGCAGAGCAGGCTGGTATTTTCCTTGCTGCTGTGGGCTGTCTGCAGTGGTGCCTGTGGCTGCCCTGTCTCCCTGCCCTGCTGGCACTCCAGGATCAACCCTTTTCCTGTGCTTCACCTGGAAGTGCCAGTCCCACCCAGTGCTGTTCCCTGTTCCCTGGCCAGGCAGCATTTCCCCTCCCTGCCCCAGGGCCTTGGGGGTCCCAGCTCTGGTGGAAGATGTGTCCTGGTCCATGCTGGCTGTCCTGCCCTGTTCCCAGCTGAGCCCACAGCCCTGCTCAGCCTGCACTGCTCTGAAGGAGGCAGGACTCTGTTAGCTCCTGGTTGTACCAAATGTGGAGTTGGGTGGGTTGGAGGGAGCTCAAAGCCCACCCAGTGTCACCCCTGCCATGGCAGGGACACCTCCCGCTGTCCCAGGTTGGCCTTGGGCACTGCCAGGGCTCCAGGAGCAGCCAGAGCTGCTCTGGGCACCTGTGCCAGGGCTGCCCACCCTCAGCACAGAAAATTCCTGTGTTGCATCAATGATGTGCTGCCCTCTGTGTGTGTGCTGCTGCTCTGATCTCTGCATCTCCATCTCTTCAAGGGTACATGCTCGAGCCAGACCCTGATAAGAGACCTGACATTTATCAGGTCTCCTACTTTGCATTCAAGCTGGCCAAGAAGGACTGCCCAGTGCAGAATGTCCAGGTGAGCAGGGGGTGGCCTGAGGGGGCTCAGGGAGGGGCTGGGGGGCAGCTGATGAACACTGAGCATTTGCCTCTGTCCTGTTGGTTGTTGCCCAGTCCTCTAATCAGGAAGGTCTTGTTTGTAACAGCACGGTTTGGTTTGGATTTTTTGGGTCAGAAACTAGAGTTTCTCATTCTGTTTGTCCCTGATTTACCTCCTCACCCAGTCACCAGAGTGAGGCCAACCAAGAGATCTTGTGCACGTGAACATGGAAAATTAGGCCATGCTTGGGAAAGCAATTTGATTTCCAGGCACTCTCATCATAGCATGTGTAATTTGGCCTGCACTTGGGTTTGAGCAGCAGTTCTGGGACTTGGCATTTCAACTGCATCAACCCTTACACAACCATCTGCCCCTTCTTGGTGTGTCTTCTGAGACTTCAGCTGGAAAATGGAGTGGACAATTATTTTCTTATGTTGTTATGGACACTGTGACAGACATTTTATTTTGTTGTTTTTTCATAAAATTAGGGTTTTTCCCCTGTGTTCAGGTGCTTTTATGGTCTTTATGAATAAGAGGTAGTTTGGGTTTTATTATGCCTGTGTTTTTATAGCATCATTAATAAATTTTGTCACTGCTGTCCCCTGGCTGTCTTTTAAAAATGCCCAGCTTGTGCAGTGGAGCTTTGTGTTCATATTCCATGTTCAGTGGTCAAAAAGCTGAGCCCTCTTTTCTTCCCTTGTAAAGAGTCCTCCAAACTCTTGTCTCCCCATGACATGAGCCTTGTGGTGTTTGTTATGTGTCCCCATGAGGAGTAATTGCTTTGGGGATCCCCAGATCTCTCTGTTTTATTGTGATCTTTTTGCATATTATTTCTGACTCTGTTTTCTGCCCTCAAAATACCAAATTGGGTGTTTTTGGGATCTGCAGAACTCTCCAATCCCTGCTAAACTCCCAGACCCAGTTAAAGCAAGTGAAGCTGCTGCAAAGAAGAGTCAACCAAAGGCCAGGTAACCCCAGCTGCTTTTTACTCCCTCTTTTGTTACCTGCTGTCTCTGCTGTTTATTAGCACAGGTGGATTTAGCTGCTTCCTTGGGGACTTTAGTTGCCAAGTTATTCTCCCTGACTCAGAAACAATTTGATATCAGGTTCATTAGTTATCAATTTGGTATCTCCAAACCACAGAAGGCTGGGGGCATGGCTGCTCCTCTCTCTTGCTGTGCATTTTTGGAGCTCAGTAAACACTGAGCAGAGATCAGGAGAGTTCAGTGGCCTGATTCTGGGGTGGATGTACCAAAGTTAAAGTGCATCTAAAGATGGCAGTTCAGACAACTCTGCCCAAAGGTACCAGCTGTTCATGAGCTGATTGGTGTCCTTCATGTGCTCATTCAGAAGTCTGGGTGGTTTCAAGCAATATGTTGTAGGAAATAGTTGGATATAAGTTGAGTGGTTTTGACAAGTCCCAGCTGTCCACCAGCAGAACATGCCACGACTGGCAGAGAAGTCAGAATGACAGTGTTGGATTAATTGTGGTGCATGCATGCAGGAGCTTCTACTGTGCCTGAGTGCCCACGAGTGTTTCACCTTTGTCACTCACACCCAGCTGAGGTGTGGGTGAGTGTTTACCCCTGTTCTGTGCACCTGCTGCCCAGCTCACAAGCTGTGCTCACCACCCTTCCTTCTCCTCCTTCCTTCACAGGCTCACAGACCCCATCCCCACGACAGAAACGTCCATAGCACCCCGGCAGAGACCTAAAGCAGGACAGACCCAGCCCAACCCTGGCATTCTGCCCATCCAGCCAGCCCTGACACCCAGGAAGAGAGCCACAGCCCAGGCAGCCATTCAGCCCCAGGGTGAGCAATGTGTCTGTGTGCTCCCTGCTCCCTGTGTGCCTCAGGCACTGACCTAACCCTGCCTTTGGGTTCTTGTGCCAGCTGCAGGCCCGGCTGCCCTGGGCAGTGCCCAGCCCTCCAGCACCCCCCAGGCTAAAGCAGCCCCCCAGCAGCCTCCAGCCCAGCCCCAGGCCAAGCCAGCAGCAGCGCCCCAGGCACAGCCCCAGGTGCCCTCCACACAGCCCCAGGCCACCCCTCAGCATCAGCAGCAGCAGCTTTTCCTGAAGCAGCAGCTCCTGCAGCAGCAGCAGCAGCAGCAGCAGGCTGCTTTCTTCCAGCAGCAGCAGCAGCAGCAGCAGCAGATGATGCAGGCTCAGCAGGTGGGTGTGTGCACCAGGTTCAGCACATCTGTGTCTGCAGGGCTGTAGCTCTGTGTTTCCTGCTCTTTTGGGGGGAATGGGTGCAGCTTTTAGGCATTTCCTCTGTGTCCCCAGTCCTCTAGCAGGATTTGCTGTGGGTCCTCCACACCTCCAAGCTCTCAACCAGCAATTGTTTCCCAGTTCCCAGTGATGCAGCAAGGAGCGCCCGCACAGCAGCAGCAACTGATGCAGAACTACTACCAGCAGCAGCAGCAGCAGCAGCTGCTGGCCCAGCAGGCAGCTATGCAGCAGAAGACCGCAGCAGCAGCAGCTCAGCAGAAGCAACAGCCCCAGGCCCAGCCTGGCTCAGCACCCCCAGCACAACCACAGGAGCAGGGGGTGAGACCTTGGGGCGCTGGGACTTGGGTACAAATGCTCCTCTGCCAGCTCCTGAGTGCTGGTCTGAGCCTTTCCTCCTCTGCTCTGGATCTCAGCCTCTCTACCCCTGAGCAGCCTTTGCCAAGTCCTAATGGAGGTTTTACCTCCAGAGCTGCACCACAGAAAGGGGAGAGACGCTGCCTGTGCAGTAATCCTGAAACACTGCAGAGCAGCAAATCCCTTTGTTTGTCTGGTTTTTCCTCTTCAGACCATCCCCAGTCCATGACTGGCATGCTGGGTGCTGTTTTCTCCCCAGTCCATGACTGGGACACTGTGTGCTCCACCAGGAGCTGTTTTCTCCCTATGACTGCCATTCTGAGCAAGGTCCCTGTGCTTTCCTCCCCCAGCAGGCGCAGGTGCAGGCTCAGAGGCAGCAGCAGCAGCAGCAGCAGCAGGCTCAGGGGCAGAAGCCGGGCTCCCTGACGCCGCCCTCGTCGCCCAAGGCGCAGCGCGCAGGGCACCGCCGCATCCTCAGCGACGTCACCCACAGCGCCGTGTTCGGCGTGCCCGCCAGCAAATCCACCCAGCTGCTGCAGGCCGCAGCTGCTGAGGCCAGCCTCAACAAGTCCAAGTACGTGCCAGGGCCTGGGGCTCAGCCTCAGCAAGTCTGAGTAGGTGCTCAGGGCTTTGGGGCTCAGCCTCAACAAGTCCAAGTACGTGCCAGGGCCTGGGGCTCAGCCTCAACACATCTGACTAGGTACCAGGGCTTTTGGGGCTCAGCCTCACAGCAAGTCTGAGTAGGTGCCAGAGCCTGGGGGTCAGCCCCAACAAGTCCAAGTAGGTACCCAGGGCTTTGGGGCCAGCCTCAACGCATCCAGGTAGGTGCTAGGACCTGGGGGTCAGCCCCAACAAGTCCAAGTAGGTGCTCAGGGTTTTGGGGCTCAGCCTCAAGTCCAAGCAGTCCCAGGGCCCTGTGTGGGGTGTGGAGTGAAGGCTGGGTCAGGCTCTGGGAGGTGTTGGATGCAGACACTGAATGGAAGTAGGCACAAAGCTCTGAGTCTTTGCCTTCAAGACCTCAGTTTAGGGCTTGGCAGGAAGCGCTGAAAAATTTTTGCCCCTTGTGAGTTGTCTGAGGTCCCAAAAAGCTTTGGGTGACCAGGGCCTTCTCTGGCTCCCAAAAGGCAGTGACATTTCAGCCACGGCTCTGGTGTGCACTTCAGTCTCACTGCTTGACACCAGCACTTCCTGAAGGTTGGACTTGATGGTCTTGGAGAGCTTAATGGAGCTCTGATTCCCTAGGAATACTTGCTAGGTCACTTTTACAGTGTCTGCAGGCAAGAAACCTCTTGGCTGTTGGTTTTAACCCCTGAGATGTTGGTGCTGAGCTCCAGTGCTCCCAGGCTTCTGAGCAGGGACTGCAGTAGCTTACACTGCATGTTTTAATTGGGAAGTCATTAGAGTGTATCCATTAGAAGTCATTAGAGTGTAGTGGCTTGCACCAGCTGGTGGTGCTGGCCAGGGGGTTTCAGGTGGGTTAATGGCTCTTGTTTGGGGTGATCCCATCCAGATCTGCTTCCACCACGCCCTCGGGCTCACCAAGGACCTCGCAGCAGAACGTCTACAACCCCCCTGACGTGTCCACGTGGAACCCCTTTGATGATGACAACTTCTCCAAGCTGACAGCTGAGGAGCTGCTGAACAAGGACTTTGCCAAGCTGGGGGATGGTAGGTGCCTGGGGTGCTGTAACACCTGCCTGCTCTGGAAGGGAACGTGCCATGGGCTGGGGATGGTTTTGGGCAGGGATTGGGGATGGTTTTGGGCAGGGATTGCTCAGGGATTGGGGATGGTTTTGGGCAGGCACTGCTCGGATGCCCCATATTGTTACAGTCCTCTGGCTAAATCCTTCCAGTTGCTTTCTGTTTGCAGTTCAGTGGTGCCTCCAAGGCAGAGGTACCAGCTGCTTTGACTGGTACTCAGGTGCCTGTGGGAGCTGCAGTTAAAACTCTGCTTCATCTGCAAGTTGGGATTTGCAGCAAGGGCCTTGAGTCACTTAGTGGAACAATGTCCTGGAAATACAGATGGGCAGCCTATTTCAGAATAGAATAGAGGAATAGAAGTTTCAGAATAGAGGTTTCCCCCTAACTCCGGGTGTGCTTTGCAGGGAAAGCTCCAGAAAAGGCAGGCAGCTCCACGGAGAACCTGCTGCCAGGGTTCCAGCCCACAGCCCCCACGGATGCCTTCGGTGGCTCCTCCTTCCCTGCTGGGCCAGGTGAGTCTGGGAGCGTGGACAGCAAGGGGAGGGCAGCTCCTGGCCAGAACCTCTTTGAAAGGGAAGGAAAACTGCTACAAACAGTGTATGGGCACTGAGAGCTGCAGGGAATGGGGCTGGCACTTCAGGAGAGGAGGGAATGTCACAGTTTGGTGGCAGAGACTGTGGTGGAGGCAGAGGTGGGGCTTGTGGTGAGGGAAGAAACTGAGCCCTGAGTTCCCAAGGAAGCTTCTTAGTGTGTGGAAGTTCCATGGAGCTCATAACAAGGAGTAGAACCTGCCATGTGCAGCGAGGGAGGTGGCTGGGAGGTGTTGGTCAGACCTGCTGCTCTGTCTGGAGGAGCAGAGGAACAAGGATAACGCCTCTGCTGCAGAGTGAGGAGGGGAGCAGGGGTGAGTGAGCAGGGAAAGCCCTTGGGGGAGAGCACAGCCCCATAACTGACACGTGGAGTGATGAAGGCAGTAATTTCTGCCCTGGCTGGGCTGTGTGGCTCCACCTTGGCTGGTCTGAGGAGTTTCTCTGCCTGTGGGACCTTGTCTGCTTCTCCTTTGGTCCTTGTGTCCCAGGGTTTTGCTGTGAGCAGACCCTCCTATGCCAGAGACCCTTGGTGAGTGCTGCTGCTCAGTTCTGGTTCTCACTGGGGGCAGCTCAGACTGCCAAGCAGAGGTGGGAAGCTGCTTCCAGGAGCTCCAGCAGCCAGGGATCCTCCCCTGGTGACAAATGCTCCTCCTGGCTGGTGCCTCCCCACTGAAACAAAACAGCTCTTGGTGAGAGGAGTCTGGGAAGAGGCTGAAGAATCCTTTGTGGGGCAAGGAGTGACAAATCCATTTGTGCTTATTTCTATTTATAAAAGGAGATTTAGGGGAGCTTATAACTGAGCCTGGTGTGTTGGTTCTTACCAGAGAATTAAGGAGTTGAAGTCCCTGACACAGGAGTGCTCCTGGGGAGTTGCTTTCTGGGTTTGTCCAGCTGTGAGCAGTTTCTGGTGTTCCATCAGCCTGTGTGGGTGATGCTGAGCAGCAGCAGCAGCTCCACGTTGAGCTGTAAAGCACCTTCTGCGAAGCCTGAGGAGCATCTGTGTGCCCTGGGCTCTGTGGTTGCTGTACCATGGTCAGTTCCTGCAGTGTCTGTCTTCAGAATGTGCCCCTGGACTTCCCAAGGGGCACATTCTGGGGGCTTGGCATAGGAAGGAACCTTGGGAATCTTGGTGCTGGGCTGGGCACTTCAGCCCTTCTCTTTCTTTCCTCAGAGACAGGAGCCTGGCTGCTGCACAGTGCTGCAGATTTTATTGCAGACTGTGTGTCCTTTGTGAAACCTTTCACCTTTTGTGCTGCTGTGGAGGCAGATAACAGTTCCTCCCTGCCAGGGAATGTTCTGAGATCTGTGGGTCAAACTGTGTTGGAGAGCTGCATGGTAACAGTAGTTTTGTTTGGGTTTTTATTCTTTTTAGTAGCACACTTGGTCAGAGTGTGCCTGTGTGTGGCTGTGCCTGTGCTGGGGTTTTGCTCTGTGCTTTCTCCTTTTCTCTGTTCACTCTGCCTTTTCTTTTCCTTTCCTCTTCTCTACCAGCTGAAAAAACGAAAGACATTCTGAGTTTGGACTCTAGCCCTCCTCTGCTGACCGTGCCTGATCCTTTCATTCCTCTCCCGTTATCCGACACCCCAGGTAACCCGAGCTGGGGGGAGGAGGGGGCAGAGTCCTGCCCTTTGTTCTGGCCTCCGGATCTTCTGCTTCTGTTCAGGCACACCCGGAATCCCGGGCTCTGCTGGGCTCTCTGCACTGGGGGTGCTTTTCATGGCAGGGCCCGGGGTGATCTCAGAAATGTGCCTGGGTGTCTTTAGGGGCTCAGCATCCCAAAAGTGATGGGAGGGCTGGAGCACCTCTCCTGGGAGGGAAAGCTGAGAGCTGGAGTTGTTCAATCTGGAGCAGAGGAGGCTCCAGGGAGACCTCAGAGCCTAAAGGAGCTCCAGGAGAGCTGGAGACAAAATGGATGGAGGGACAGGAGCCAGGGAATGGCTCCCAGTGCCAGAGGGCAGGGCTGGATGGGACACTGGGAATTAGGAATTGTTCCCTGAGGGTGCCCAGAGCAGCTGGGGCTGCCCCTGGATCCCTGGCAGTGCCCGAGGCCAGGCTGGACACTGGGACACCCTGGGACAGTGGGAGGTGTCCCTGCCATGGCAGGAGTGGGATAGAATGATGCTGGGATGGGCTTTAAGTCCCCTTCAACACAAACCATTCCAGAATCCTGTTAGAAATAATCCCCAGGTGATTAATTACCTGCTTCTGACTTAAGCTGTTTTCAAATGGCTTCCAACCATGAAATTGTAGGTTTTATTATTGTTAATCTTTCTTTCCTCTAAGAGTCAGTGTTTCTTTGGCTTCCAAAGTGTGTTGCAAATCTGAGCGTCTTGAGAAGCACAAGTTACATGTGACCTTTTCTGATTTGGCAAGGTTTTCCAGTGCAGTTGGTGCTGTTTCATTTACTTTGCAGTGCTGCTTCTGAGCCTTTTCTGTGCACATTTCTGACTGCAGCAGCCAACACTTTTTAGCACAGATTATGTAAGTGCTTAGGAGCTTATTTGCAAATCAGTGGGATTTGGAATGTGGGGATGTTTTTATCTTGCAGCCTCTCTCTGTGAAGGTGTGAGGCAGGTCCCATGTCAGTGAGCCCCAGAGCACAACTGCAGCTCCCATCCTCATCCTTAGCCCAGCTCTGGGTCACTGCTGCTTTGGAGGACCCAAAAAAGACAATTTCATGTATTTGTTCTTTTTAAAGTAAAACCTGAGGCCTCATGAATATTTCCAAGGACTGGGGCTGCAGAGCAGTCCTTGGCTTGGAAACTGAGAGGGTCTGTTTGTAAATTCAGCAGAAAGGATCAAAATCCTGGGTTTGAGCTCAGGTTTTCACCTGGCTAAAGCTCAGCTCAGGCCTCCAGCCTCATCCCCGTGGCACCTGGAGGTGCAGGTGGCATCACCTGAGTGCCTGTCAGACCTTGCAGAGGCACAGGTGTGGTGTCAGTGTGTCCTTCCTCCTCCTCCTCCTCCTCCCTGTGGAATGGCTGCAGTTCTTAATGCAATTGTAACTAGGAAGAGGAGCTGGCAAGAGGGATGTAAAAATATGGCAAAACATCTGTTAAAACAAGGGAGAATTAAATATTCATGCTGAAAACATATTTCCTTGTGTGTGTGCAGGAAAATGAGCCAAGTTGTTCTTAATGAGCTTATTTCAGGCTTCAGCAGTGACTGATCCTGGGGTGTTGGTCAGGGAACTCTCTCTGGGTCACTGACTGATGTAGGGAGGGTATTTCATTTTTTTGGGAACAAAACACTGGATGAGATGTTTTTAATCACCATAACTCTGCTCCAGGCCCATAAATAAGAAGATAACTGGGTGCCCAGCTCTGCCTGGGTGTTTAGAACAGCTGTAATAAACAACTGTATTGCTGCTGAGGATTTATTTGCACCACGATGACACATTGAGATAAAGTAATTGCACATGCTCAATTAGGCATGCACAGCAGCTGTGGGTGTGCACTAATGATCTGAGTTTGCATCTTGAGTTGGGGAGATGCAAAAGGGCAGCTGCTCATGTGGGAACCTGATGGATTTATTGCTGTATTTACTGGGAGGACAAGGTGGGGTGTGATGATTTAAAGCCACAAAGCCAGCAGACCATGAGAATCCAGCTAAATGAGTGTAAAGAGCATCCAGTGTTCTTCTGCCTGGGCTTTCAGTTTGATCTTAGGAGAGAATTTACTGTTTTACAAATATTTGAGGTCTTGAACGTGAACCTAAAATTGCTTGTTTTGCTCTCTTAAGGAGCCACTGTTTGTCACTGTTTAAAAACAAATGACACAGAGTTGTCAGAAGGCTGAGTGGCCTAAGTGCCTCAGTCTGCACTGAACTGCTTCTTTTGTGCACTGGTCTGATACAGGTGGGCCTGATTGGTCATTTACTCAATGCATTTCACCTGAAAGAATAATTAACAATATGATTGGTCATTTACTCAATGCATTTCACCTGATGGAAGAATTAACAAGATGCCCATTTGTAAACCATCTTTGAGAATAACAAGAAAACAGATATTAGGAAAACAACACCTGCAGTTGTTTATCATCATTGGCTATCATTGTTTATCTCCAGCTCCCTAAAATCTCCCAGGCCAGTTCTGGGAAAGCTTTTTTAGCTTTGT
Organism: Tangara arthus; assembly: GCA_035584835.1. Classification (NCBI taxonomy): domain Eukaryota; kingdom Metazoa; phylum Chordata; class Aves; order Passeriformes; family Thraupidae; genus Tangara; species Tangara arthus. Next base: position 407,293 of record JAWMQZ010000082.1, read on the forward strand.
CTCTCTGAGCAGGCTGCCACATCCACAGCTGCTGAGTGTTGTCCTGTTTGCAGAGCCCTGATTCCATTTCCCTTTATCCCCTTCTCTTCCTGCCCGTGTGGTGTGAGACCCAGCCCCATTTCCCCAGGCCAGAGCGGGTGCAGAGCCTTCCCTGGCCTGGCCCATGGGCTGAACACCAGGCAGGGCTGTTTTACCTGCTCCGACTCCATCAGTCCATGGCAGAGCTCCTGGGCAGTGCCAGATCCCTGCCCAGCTGGTGGTGCCCTCCCAGCCCTGCCCTGGCAGGATTTTCACAGCTGTGTCTCTCTCTCCCAGCTGCCCCCCAGAGGAAAGGACTCTGCTGTGTGCTCTGCTGAGCTGGGTGTGCTGCCCAGGGCAGCCCTGCAGTGGGTGCCAGCCCTGCAGTGAGTACCAGCCCTGTGTGTGCCCCTCGTGCCTGCTGGGCACTGTGTCCTCACCCTGGCACACAGCTCTGCCCTCTGCTCCCTTTTAACTTGAAGCTTTTCAGGAGTTCTTTCTAATAGCCTGCTCTAACCCCAGCCCCTTTGCCTCTCTCATCTCTTGACTGGTATTTTTGGTGTTGATATTATTGATATTACCTTGATTGGTGTTTTTTCCTAACTCTGGTGTTTCCTAAAACGCTTTCTGAGTGTTTGTGGCTGGAGGGGTGTGTGGGCAGCAGTAAAAGCAGCATGGCAGCAGAGTCTGTGGCAGTGGAGGCTGCAGGTGCAAAGTCTGAGCAAACTGAGTAAACTCCATCCGGTGTGTGCATGTGCTGGGAAAGGGTCTGAAGGAAAAGCTGAGCTGAAGGAGGTGGGGTTTAGGGTAAAGAGAATCTTTGCAGTGAACCAGGTGAGGCCCTGGCACAGAGCTGCTGTGGCTGCCCTGGATCCCTGGCAGTGCCCAGGGCCAGGCTGGACATTGGTGTCCCTGCCATGGCAGGGGTGGCTGAGCTCTGACTCTGCAGCCCAGGGCACTCAGGGCTCTGTTCAGAGCTCTGACTCTCTGCAGCCCAGGGCACTCAGGGCTCTGTTCAGAGCTCTGACTCTGCAGCCCAGGGCACTCAGAGCTCTGACTCTGCAGCCCAGGGCACTCAGGGCTCTGTGCTGCAGCCCAGGGCACTCAGGGCTCTGCTCAGAGCTCTGATTCTGCAGCCCAGGGCACTCAGGGCTCTGTGCTGCAGCCATTTCCCACCCGTGGTGCAGGTGCTGCTCTGGGGCTCACACACAGCACAGCCAACCCTCATTAATGGTGTCTTCTTTCTTCTGCTTTTCTCACTGTTGCCTCCTTTCCTCCTTTTTCCTGCTTGCCCCAGAAAAACTGATTGAGGGCCTCAAATCTCCCGAGCCTGCGCTGCTGCTGCCCGAGCTGCTGCCTCTGGCTGACCCCTTCGGCAGCACGGCAGACCCTGCCAATGGTAACTGCCCCCCTGTGCCCCCCGTGCCCCCTGCATGCTCCCAGAGCAGCCTCTGGATGGTGCTGAGCCTGAGCTGCCTTTTCCCCCCGGGGTGGGCACTGAGCAGGGGGGACTCGGTGGCTGCTCTGCTCTGCTGGGCCTTGGGTGTTCTCTTGGGAGGAGAAGGTAATTGCTGATTGAGGATGGCAAAAATGCCTTTATTTGTGGTCAGGAGTTGGTGTTTGACCGTGGCCCAGGCACTGAGCTGAGCTGTGCCCATGGTTCTCAGCAGGGTGAGGAGGAAGGGGAGGGTTCCCTGGAGCTGGGAGTGCTGGGGATGGAGGTGGGCAGCAGCAGCTCCAGGCAGGTCAGGGCTCTGGGTGCTGCAGAATGGGGTTTTACTTGCCAGGTGCCCTGCAGACAGGGGGTGCAGGCTGCAGGTTGTGGCCATCAGCTGCTGCTGAGGGGTGGGTGTGACCTGTGGCTCTGACAGAAAGGAAGGACATGACTCCCTGTAACACTAAAACTTCTGCTGTGGCAGTTTCTGGCAGTTGTCTGAATTTTGATGATCAGTTACTCTGAATGGAAAGGGACTCCAGTGGTCGCTGCTTTCCTTTTGCTGGACCAGGATCTTGTGGATATTTCCTTCCTGTTCAGCTGCAGGGCAGGTGTTAGCAGCCTGCTGTTCCACTCTCTGGGTATTTCAAATTGGGCTTGTACAAATCAAAACAAATAAAAGCTGAAACCAGGCTTCAAAACCAACCAAACCCTTGAGCTGACACTCACTACAGGTCAGTAAAGGATTCAGACAACTCCTGCCTCAGTTTCCTCCTTCTGCTTTTCCTTGCAAACTAACCTGTGGCTGCTGTGCCCGTGGGAAGGCCAAGCTGCCGTGGCTGTGGAGAGCCTGATCCCGGGGCTGGAGGCACCCCTGGCGCAGCGCCTCGTGTCCCACAGCGACTCCGTGGCCTCCAACAGGACAGGTTGGTCAGGCCCGGGGCTGGGGGTGCTCCTCAGGGGCTGGGGGGGCTGCTCTGCCACCTGGGGCAGCTCAGGGAGTGCTCTGGGCTTCCTCCTCTCCTTGTGGGAATGGAGAAGGTTCTTCCCCAGAGGGTGCTGGCACTGCCCAGGCTCCCAGGGAATGGCCCAGGGGCTGCCAGAGCTCCAGGAGCCTTTGGACAGCTCCCAGGGATGCCCAGAGTGGGGATTTGGGGTGTCTGTGCAGGGCCAGGGCTGGGCTCTGATCCCTGTGGGTGCCTTCCCTCTCAGGAGATTCTGTGGTGGTGTTCCCTGAGCCCACCCTCCCAGAGCTGGAGCTGCTGCTGCAGTGCTCCATGAAGCGGTTCAGAGCTCAGGACCAGTCCCTGGTTTATCCCAGGGGGCACAAAGCAGCTCCTGGCCCTTTCTCCTTGTGCAGCCTTGGTTGGGCCCCTTCCCACAGCAAATGACTCGAGCTCTTCTCAGAGGTGTCTGCTGGGAGTGCCCTGGGCCTGCAGCTCCTCTATGTGCCCTTTTACCTGGCTCTGTGGGATTCCTCTGCTCAGCTCCAGAGGGTCAGAGAGCCCTGCTGGAGGTGCTGGGAGTGCCCTGGGTCTGCAGCTCCTCTGCCCCTTCTGCTCTGTGGGATTCTCCTGGCCCTGTGGGATTCCCCTGCTCAGCCTCAGAGGGACAGAGAGCCCTGCTGGGGCTCTGTGCCCTCACTGAGGGCAGTGGGATCTCCTCCCTCACAAGCAGGGCAGTTTCTGTGCTGGCTTTGCAGCAAAGCTGTGCTCCCACCCTGCCTGTGGGTGAGGGGGATGTGGCAATGAGAGCTTAACACTGTTTGTGTCCTGTCCAATGCCACCCTGGGATGCTCACCTGGATCCAGACTCTCTCACTGGGGAAGACTCTCTGCTTGACTGTTCTCTGCTCTCTAACCCTGCTGCTGACCTCCTGGATGAGTTTGCTCCTGTAGCTTTCGCAGCTCAGCCTCACAAAGGTAAACTCTGCTCTCAGCCCTGGCCCTCTGCTTCACAGGCACAGCTGCTCTGACCTGTTCTGGTGCTTTATTGTCCCCAAGCCACTGCTCTGTTTTCTTCCCAAGCTGCTCAAACTTGGAATGTGCACTGATGTACTAAGGGGGAAAAAACCCACAATTAATCAGTTTGACACTAAAGACAGAGTTTGTGCAAAGTGGTGTTGTTTTCCTTGGAGGTGGGCTCTGTGTGCAGCCCTTCCTCCTTCTGGCTCTGCTTTTTCCACGCGGCATTTGAGACTGGTGGGTTTTTCTGCATTATTAATTCCAGAAGGGAGCCTGATAATCATCTGGCACAAGGTTTTGGAACAAAAGGAATTTTTTGTGGTTTTTGGAGTTAGCATCCCAGGCAGATGAGCTCTTCCAGCCCTAGAGAACGTTGTCCTTCTCAGGAGAAGTTCTTGAGTCCAGCTGTGGTGTCACAGCAAACATGAATGGGAGCCTAAGGGGAAAGGCAGGGGGTTCCCTCAGGGTTGTTTTCCCTGTGTCTGATCCCCCCAGAGCACAGAGCAGTTCCATAAGTGCTTCTTGCCTCACCTCTCCCCAGACCTGTTCAGTCTTGGTCAGCTTTGGATGGAAATCTTTTATTCCCAGCAGGAGTCAGACAGGAATGTTCTGTTCATGAAAACTGCTGGGTTGATGTGTCCTTGCTGGGCTTTCAGGAACATTTCACACAGGAGCTGAGGAGCAGATTTGGGAGGGTATTTGAGGTGCCTGAAGGAACAAGGAGTGATGCCCAGGGAGTTTGAGAGGCTCAGAAAACACATAATTGCCTGATGAGGTGGATAAATCATCTCCTCTCTGGAGAGGGTTGGAATTGCCTCTCCCACGTGTTGAGCTGCAGCTGATGTGGTTTGAATCAGTGGAATTATCTCCCAGAACTGCCCTAGGGGCCTCTGGAAAGCCTCTCACAGCATGTGGGCACTCTCCAGGCAGGTAAACTCCTCGGAAATCTGCCTTCATGTTGTCCTTCTTGTTTTATTGCTCGGATGAAGCTCAGGAGTTTATCTCAGGTAGATGACTGGAATTTCTTGTGTGGTTTGTTTTGTTCCCCAGCCCTTTTCCTCTCCCCGTGCATGAGAGCCAGCCTGAGCTCTCACACCAAGAGCACCTTCAGTCCCTGGGAGCTCACCCAGGCTCTGCCACAGCTTCCAGCTGCCCAGCTGAGCCCTCAGACTGCTCAGGTTCTGTTCTGGGTCCTGCTTGGTTTGGTTTGATCCCCTCCACTTCTGTGTTTCATTGCCTCTCTTCTTTCCTGCCCAGACTTACCAACTTCATTTCGCCTTTTAAATAAAACTCCTGCTTCTAAACGCTGTCTCTGAAAACATTAAACAGAAACATGTCTAACACTTCTGCAATTCTAACCAGCCTCTCTGCTGTCTTTGCTTCTTTGCCCTTATTTCTCTTCTATGCTGCAGAAGATACTAACCTGATATCAGGCTTTGATGCTCCTGAGGGCTCTGAAAAAGTGACAGAAGATGAGTTTGACCCAATTCCAGTGTTGATATCCAAAAATTCACAAGGTAAGCCAGGATGTGGGAGTGAAAAAGGGCAAGCAGTGGATCTATAAATTAGTTTTGGGGCAGTGGTGCTGCACATGGTTCCAGTCTGTGAAACAGGAGTCTGGTCCCTGTCCCACCTCCCTGAGGAGCTCTGGGCAGGGGCAGGGAGTGGGCAGCTGCTCATTTCAGCATCCTGGCCCCAGATCCCCTGGGAGATCCCTGCCAGGAGCAGAGCACTGCTGGGTTATCAGAGCAGCTGTGCTGAGGCTTTCATTCCCCAGGGACAGAGCAGGCAGGGAAGGATCAGTGACCTGGGTCCCCTCTCTGCAGTCACCCCTCTGGAAGGATTTTGTGATTACTTGGGGAGGTGTAAAGACAAATCCAGAACTTTATTTTGTGTGGGTTTGTTAAAGGCTTTTTTGCCTTTTTTATTCAGTTTGATCACAGAACCTTTTGGCTTCCCTGACTCCCATTTTTGGTCTCAGCAGGAATGTGCTGAACCCTGCTCTGCACTAGTCCTGGCTTTCAGAGGCCGACACTGGTTAGGAACTGTTCAGACATTACAGCCTCCTCTGGAAGTCAGGGATTTCTCCCAAGGCTGGGCCAAGACAGGCTCCCCCTGGGGGGTTGGAACCAAATGGACTTTGAGGTCCTTTCCAACCCAAACCATTCCCTGGGTCTCTCCTTTACTATCCAAGTCCCAGTCCCACAATAGCCCAGTTCTCCTGGAAGTGGCTCAAAGCACCCAAAGGTGCTCCTAAAATAGATTTCAGTATTTAAAATTCTGGCCTGTCCTTTCTGTGGGCTGTGGGAGTCCTCGAATTTGTTTTAGAGATCCCTTAGCAAGGACAGGGTTCTGGATAAGCTTTGTGGAAGGAATGGGTTTGTAGGGATTTGCTGGTTTGGTTTGGGGGGAGAGGGTGAACAGCAAGCAGGGGATTCACTGCTGTGCTGATACAAATAATGAGAAGAGCTTGAGCAAATTCTCTGTTTTGCTTTGACTTTTTTCTTTCTTTCTTGATCTTGAACTTCTGAAACTGTCGCGTGTGTGTGTGTCCTGCTCAATACTGAATTCCTATCTCTCACACTTTCAGGTGGGCATTCTAGAAACAACAGTGGAAGCTCTGAGTCCAGTCTTCCCAACATAGCCAGGTCTCTGCTGCTGGTGGATCAGCTCATAGACCTGTAGCAGTGACACAGTAGCAGTTTCTGTAACGTACCCACACCTCCGGTTTCCTTGCCAGAAGAGTTTCCTTCCTTGTGCTTCTTTGGGGCTTTTTTTTTTCTTTTCTTTTTTTCTCCTTTAATTAAGAGATAAATCTGCCAACAGGAGACAGTCACCCATCTCTCTCCCTGTCCCCCTGTGGCCTGGGGAAGGTTCTGGCTGAGCTCTCCAGGTAGCCTGGTGTCTCTCAGGCTGGTGGAGCCCTGTGGGTTCCCTCTGCCCTGTCCCATGGCCAGGGCAGCCCCTGAGAGCCCCCTGGCCCTGCTCAGGGAGCTGGGGCTGCTCTGTGACCCTGCCCCAGCCTCCTGTCCCTGAGCAGGGTGTGAACAGGGCAGCCCCACCTTCGCTTTGTGCTTTGGGCTCTGGTTCTGGTTCTGTTCCCCACGGCTGGGAAGGGGCAGGGGACAGTGGCAGGGACATCCCTGAGCTGCAGGACACAGGGCAGGAGAGCTGGTGGCTCTGAATTGCTTCAGAGGAGGGGGAAGCCCCAGGTTCCTCCCGGCCATACTCTGGTGATGGTGCACATGAAGAGTTTTCCAGCTGCCCCCAGCTCTTGGTTTGCTGTTTGACAATCCTGCTGGGAACAAACTGCACTTCCTGGGGGAGGGAAAACAGAGAAAAGGAAAAAAAAAGAGAAAAGGAGAAAGAAAAAACCAGATTGTTAAAGCTGCAGAAATGACCCTAAGTGAAGCGTGACAAGGTTTTGAACCAAATCCATGTGAGTATGGCTGTGACCAGTGTTTCACTGACCTTTCTTGGGGTGAAAAGGGCGCTGTGGCAGCAGCAGATGTATTTTCTGTGACTTCTTTTCTGTGTTTGACTGGAAAAAAAGAAACTCCCCTCAACCTACTGTAAATGGTGTATGAAACAAATTGTCCTACGGCTGTTTGTCTATTTTTAATCCTGGTTTTAGTCAAGCATCTGGTATCTGTTCTGGGTTCTCCATTTTCTCTTGTAACTGCTATAGTGCACCCCAGTTCAGTATGGAGCCATTGTTTCAGTAGACAAAGATTCCTGTGGGCCTCTCTCCACCCCAGTCTCTGTGACCACGCATGCCCTGGGTTCAGGTGGTTTGAAATCAGTGCTGCTACAACTCGATGGGTTCTCCCTTTTCCTCCCCCCTCGCTTGGTTTGTCCGTAGCTGGATCCGCTCAGCTCGTTCTCCTTGGCTTCCCACCGAGTCTGGAATTTCTATCTCGTGTTTGAAAGCCCTCTCTGAGCAGAAGGACTCTTCCTCTGTAGTGGAATTCTCCCCAGCTTCCTGCTCCCCGTGTTTGTGTTTGTAGCTGTATCAGTAGCAGTGCAGTTCCCCCGTGCGAAAGTGCGAGCGACTGAATGTGTCTGTGCTGACCTCGCTGGGAAGGGAAGAACCCCACGTTTGTGACTCCTCCTCTCCTCTCTCCATCTCCTCCCCAGCCCAACACTTAGTTTAACAAATTCTGTACATAGAGCTCCCATCGGTTGTGTCTCTACATTTCTCTTCTTTTAAAACCTACACTTACTAATAAAAGTATTGCTTACGTGTGTTGTATCATTACATGTGTATACTGCACTTTCCAAGAGAAGCTTTACATGAGAACTATGGAAATGACCTTAGTAAAATTGTGGATAGAACTTTATTATTTTTTTGTTTTATATTCCTAAAGCACAGGCGAGCTGGACTGGAAAACACGAAGATGCTATAGATAGAAAGTTATTGTATAGTCAGATACTGAGATTATATGAAAAGAGAATGGATTTTAAAAAGTAACCATCTACTGTATATTAGAAACAAAGATTTCTGTGAATTAAAGTACTTTTAAAGAATGTTTAAGATTTTAAATCTAATGGCGCTTGTTCAAGGGTTCTGGAAAAAATGACAAATGCACTGGGTTGTTAATAATGCTATTAAATAAGCAGATGTGAATGTTTATTTTATTGCTTTTTCAAGTAGCTGTTCCTGGGTGTGGGTGGAAATCTGATATTTTAGAGACTGTTCTTAGACCTCCTTCATCAGAAAATACTCACCATGTGCTTGCAGAGCGAATGGAATTGAGAGATGAGTGGAGATTGGGGATTCATTTTAAACTCCAGAAACTGTGAGTGTCCCACGGCTCTGGGTTGGTGCTGGTGCTGCTCAGAACTGAGGAGTTTGTGTGAGAACCTCACCCTGTGTCCCGTGGAGGGGGAGGATCAGTGCTGTAGCTTGGTTGGAGCCTTGGTTGGAGCCAGGGGAGGGGTCCTGGCCCCTCTGAAGGGCTCAGGGGGTGTTCAGGGCCACCCCAGCAGGGCTGTTCTGCTCTGCCCTGGGGGCTGCAGCTGCAGGGACTGTTCTGGTGGATCTCCTGTCAGGGTCAAACACAGCCACAGCACCTGGAGCAATTCCCCTTCACCTCAGGGTCTGCTCTGGGTGCAGGAGCAAGCTCTGGGTTTGGGTGGCAGAGGTTCAAAGGAATGGTTGGGATTTTGGTGTTGGTTCTTGGTTACTCTGAGGGGCTCAGGCTGGGAAGGGCCCCTGCCTTTGGAAACCTCCTGTTCATCTTTAACCAGATGAGTTCAGTCAGCCTCCTCATTTCTGACACCACCCACTGTGTTGGGAGCATCTGTCCCAAAACAGGAGCTGCAGCTCCCTGGCTTTGGACTGTCCAAGTCTTCTCAGGATCCTTAGGACCTCCTTGGCCAGGGCTTCAGGTGCTGTGCAACCTGCTGGGACAGTGGGTGGGAGAATCCTGGCAGATCTTCATCCTCGTCCAGCCTCCTCATCACAGGCCAGGGCAGCTTGAGCCAATCTGTGTGGAGCAAAGTCATTTTTAGAGGGAGCCTCTTGTAAAGGAGCCATAGTGGTGTTCTTTGGCCTAAAACAAACAAAACCACCTTATTTAAAAATTCACTCACTGTGCCGGCCCTGGGGAGCCAGGAGGGGCTGCTGGCTGGCCTTGCTCTGGGGACATCCCTGCTCTGGGGACATCCCTGTGCTGGGTCTGGCCTTGTTCTGGGGACATCCCTGCTCTGGGGACATGTCCCAGCATGAGGCTGCTCCTGGCGTGCAGGGCTCAGGCAGTTCATCCCTGCTTAACTCCTGCCAGGTGCAGGTGTGCCAGAAGTGCAGCATTAAATTCCTCATCCTCTGGAACTGAAGGCTCTGGATCTGCCTGCAGGTGTCCCACTGTGAGTGGCTTTGAGCAAACACTTGATCCTGGCTCAGGTGTCACTGAGCTCTGGGGCTGTGCTGCTCCTCCTCGCTGGCAGTGCTGGGTGTGGTGGTTCTGGGCTCTTGTTTCATGGGATTGCTTCTAGAAACTGGAACAGCTTGCTTCTGGGAATTGGAGTGCAAGGAAAACCTGCACAGTGCAGGAATGAAGGAGTGATAAGCCTTTGACCCCTTTAAAGTTCCAAACTAGTAATTGTGCTCACTGTTGACTGTGCTGATCTTCAGCTGCCTGTTCCTGGATGCTGAGTCCTGCCTGAGCCTGGCTTGGTGAAATCAGGAGAATTTCCTGGTGGAAGGGGAGCTTTAGATCCAGGAGTTTCTCTCTCTCCCCTCATCTTTTTTTTTTTGGGCTCTGCTCCAGAAATGAGATCCTCACCATTGTGGTGACTGCTCTGTCTCTTGTTAACAGGGAGTAAATCTTTTCTAGTTCTCCTCTTGGTTATTTCAGTGCTCTGCCACTTCAGGGCTCTGTTTTCCTTGGAAGCTGGGGAAACCCCAGGTGCCAGGGCTGTCACCTGGGGTAAAGCTCTTCCAGGTTGCTGTCTGAATACCTGCAGAGTGTGTTCCTGGGGTACTGAGTGATCAGAGGGTTTTTTTAAGGTTCTCCCTCTTGAAAAAGAGCTTGAGTACAGTTTGGAATCTTCTTTAGTGTGTATAGCTGACCCTGGAATCCAATATGACACACACTGGTGTTGTGCAGGAGAAAACTGCTGCTGAGCATCCTTTTCACATCAATGGGCAGAGAGAACATCAGAAAAAGGAATTTTTCCCGAACGGGGCATTCTGCTTCTTGTGCAGTGTCGCCACATTGAGAGCTGTGTGCTGCTCAGCAGATGGGTTTAGAGCTGTCCTCCCTCTCTTACCCTGTCCCAAACGCCATGGCTTGTGTGGCACAAGTTAGAGAGAAGCTTGCAGCCAGCTGTGCTGTTGTGGTGCAGAGGGGGCCCTTGCTGCCCCTGCTCTCCATGCTGAATGCCTTTTCCCCTGGACCAGGGGGGATCCAGAGGCGTTTCCCTGACGTGGCAGCTGGTCCTGCTCTGGCTCAGCCTGTGTCTCAGAATGTCCCAGTGTCCCCTGGCCAGGGTGGGACCTCCTGGCAGCTGTGCTGCTCCTGGCACCCCAGAGTGGCCCCTGAGGGAAAACCAGTGTGGAGAGCAGGGCTGCAGGAGAGAGAGGGGATTTTTGGGGAGTGGCTGCTCCAATGTGCTCGTACCTGCGCTTTGTTTAGCAGTGTGCTGTACCCAGGTGAAGAGTTCCCAATAAATGCTGGCTCTGATGCCTCATGAATGGCTGCTGTGTCTTTACTTGTGAGCAGTGATGGAGGAGGGGATGTTCTGTGTCTCTGGGGGCTGTCACGGGTGTGTAAAACATGAACAATTAACCCGGGCAGAGCTGTCCCTGGGTGAGGTTCTGGCACTGCAGGGTGTGTTGGTTGTGCCTTGCTGACCCTGGGTACCACCCAGCCTCCTCACCCTCCTCGCTCTTCCTGCAATTCCTGCTGTTTTAGTTTTCATGTGGTTTTCTCCTATCCTCTTGCTAACGAGTCCAATGACACTTCTAAGCTGCCAGTAGTTCTGTGAAGGTAAGAGATCTTCTGTTTTGTCTGTGTGAGTCCTAAGGCAAAGCCAGCCTCCTGGTGGCTCCTGGAGCTGGAGAAGGGCAGGACAGCCTCTCCCTGCACTGCCTGGTTATGCCAGTGCAGAAACGAGCCAGGTCGTTGGAGCTCTGAGCTATGGAGTGGTTAAAAACCATTTTTCTGGCAGTGGTTAAAAGGCATAGCTGCTACTAAAATAGCTGCTACTTAGGATTCACTGAAAGCTGTAAGCTGCCCTTCAGTCTTTGAAATGGGCCTGTTATTTTAGCAGGTTTTGGGGCATCCCCACAAGCAATTTTACGTATCTGTGAGCTGCCCCACAGGAAGAGAGGCCAGGCCAAGCAGTAGAATGTGCTTGGAGAGCAGCAGTGCAGGCTGGAAGGACAGAACTTGTCTGTCTGCTGGAGCTTCCCTCGGGCAGCAGCGTTGGGAAGGGAAACACTCTGTGCTGGTGGCTGTTGTCAGGGCTGGGTGGGAGAGGAAGCTGGTGGGATGGTGCTGAGGGTGCTGTGTGTGCCCATGCGTGTGTCAGACATCTCCCATCCTCTCAGCAGTGGTACCCGTGTTGCCAACACTTCCCTGGCGTTGTTTTTTCATTGATTTGCCCTCCCTCTCCTGCCCATTTTCCATGCATGGTGGTGGTTTCCATCTGAGCAGCGTGGCATTCCTGTGCAGTGCACCTTGCTGTGGCTGCTGAGCTGGTTCAGTAACTCCCTTCTCTTGTGTTCGTAGGTCTGCAGAGGGATCCGGGCCGCTTCCCAGCCGTGGCTCTCGAGCTCTGCAAAGGAGATCCTGGCACTGATGGACTCACCTTGTACAAGGGCCAGCCCGAGGTGCTGGAGGTGAAAGTGCAGCACAACTCAGAGTCAGAGTACCTGGCCAGAGATGGTCCTTCGAGCAACAGCTCCTTCTACAGCAGCGAAGGGGAGGGGACAGACCACGAGGGAGATATCCTGGACTGCAGCGGCTCCAGGCCTTTACTGATGGATTCGGAGGAGGAGGAGGAGACGTGCAAGCTGTGCCCAGGGTTCCTGCAGCCTGTGCCCCGGCCCGAGGCCTCCAAAGAGGATCCCCAGCCCCAGGCCAGGGCAGGGGAGCCGCTGTTCCCGGCCTTCCAGTCGCACAGCGGGGAGGTTTTCAACGAACCCGACGTGTTTGCCACGGCTCCTTTCCGGAGCTCCAGGAAGGTCCCCGATGAAGTGGATGTCTTTACCAAAGCTCCTTTTATCTGTAAGGGCAACGCAGCTCTGCGGCACCCAGAGGAAGCAGACGTGTTTCTCAGAGCCCCTTTCAGCAAGAAGAAAAGCGTGGAAGAGCTGACTCCCCACAAGGAGCCGTTCTCAGCGCCCGTTTTCCTGAGCCAGGGCGGCGACGGCCGAGCTCAGCCCATGTTCCCAGGCCTGGAGCTGGCAGCGCACGGCTCCGTGGCCTCGCTGAGAGCTCCACACCCTCCTGCTGGCTTTGCTCAGCCAGGCAGTGTCCACCCCTGCCCCGTGAGAGCCGTGGAGGCCCAGGAGGGCAGCCCAGCCAAGGCAGCGCTGCCGGAGCAGGGCGACACGCTGGGCTCCGTGGCCAAGCAGCCCTTCCGTCCGCAGTCCCTGGCCAAGTATTCCCGGCACTACAGCCCCGAGGATGGGCCGGGGCTGGAGGCCCAGCCCATAGCTGCTTACAAAGTGGTGTCTCAGACCAACAGGCAGGCCATAGCGGGCTCTGTCCCTCTTGTCCCTCTGTCTGCCAGGACTACGGAGCTGCCCGGCGCCGATCCCTTCGCCTCGGCGCCCTTCCCTTCCAAAGCAGCCAAGCAGAAGCCTTAACGTGCTGGGGGCTGTGCTGCCTGCAGGGGCACCTCGTGAGGACCTCACACCTCTGAGCTGAACTGAATGACATAGCAATATATACATATCTATATATAAAGTAATTATTATTTTTGGTCAGAACTCTATTTGCAGTGATATATAGTTGAAGCATTTAAGTTATGTTTGTCCGAATGCCTGGCTCTCAGGATCCTCGTATCCTTTCCAGTTGCTTCTCACCTTTCTCCTCTCACTGTCTTCCCTCCATTTATTTCTTTTTTTTTAGATGCTTTTCTCAAACCAGCAGTATTCCGTATTTTCTGGTCCTGGGTGGAGAAATGCACTACATTATACAAGATGAATTAAAAGGTTTATTAATTACAGAGCGAGTCAAGCGGGACTTGCTGATGCTCTGGAAAGGACATGATTTCACAGGTGAAAGGGTTATTGTGACTTTTGCTCTCAGAGATATTCCTGCTATCCTGCAGCACTGGCAGCCGTGGCTCTGGGTGTGCAGGTGGGTGCTGTGCCCACAGAGCCAGGGCTGTGCTGGGATGTCTGGTGCCAGTCTGGGCAGTGCTGGTGGAGCAGAGCCAGGGCAGGGCACAGCTTTGCTCCCCCAGGATGGGAGCACCAGGCAGTGCTGCTGCCCCGGGGCTGGAGGCAGGGAAGGTGTGAAGCCAGTGAAGCAATCAGGCTCTTCCTGTGGCTGGAAAATCAAAGGGTCGTGCAAACAATCAGGCAGAGCTTTCACTTTTACACTTGTATTTCCTGTCTGGTCTATGCCAAAGTGTAGGACCTGGAAATCTGCTTATGGTGAAGGAGAAATGTGCATTTACAGTATTAAAAGTAGACCTTATGGGGACATGTGTGATGTAAACAGCTCCATAACTGTCCTGAGGTACCTCCTGTGGTGTGACTCAGCAGAGGCCACAGCCCCCTTAGACTGGTTTATACTGGCAGAGAGCTCTGCTCAAAGTCACTTCTGCCTATTGCTTTCCTGTTGGTTAAGGATGAGCCTGAACAAAATCCATTTGCTCTCCTGAAATGTTGTTTTCTATCTCGTTCCCAAGAGCAGGGCTGTGATGAGTGAGGCATGGACTCAGCCTGGCACAGAAACTGAGGCATTTATTAGGAAAGGCAAACTCTTTTTATACCCTTCTACAAGATACAGTATTTCCTTCGATGGTAACTCTCACTGTGGCACACATTGCCACTTCTGTAAGACCAAATCAGCAGGTCAAAGGACTCGATGACTGCAGTGGTTTTGGTGCATAGTGGTGGTTGTGGGGCTCTCTGCCCTCCATCACCACCTCCTGAAAACAGAAGTACTGTAGAGAACCTTCTGGGTTTCCTTTGAGATGTTTCTTCAGCAAAGCTGACGCTTTTACTGTTTTGTTGTTTAGTTTTCTGTTTAAATATACACCCGAAAGGTGGTTTTAGTTTTAATTATGTGTTCCCCCAGGTCGGTTGTTGCTGGAATCAGTGAGAGACACAGAGAATGACTGTGACAGCAAACTGTGAATTCAAGGACAGTGAGTGTGAGGGTCACGCTGAGCCAGGAGCTGCCCTTGAGCTCTGCAATGTGCTCAGAAGCTGCTGGAAGGGAGGCCAGGCCTTGGTGCTGTGGGATGAACCTGTGCAACAGGGAGATGCTCTGCTCCTGTGTGAGCCACGGGGGTTCAAGGTGTTACCTCTGCTCGCTGGAGCTTCTCCTTCCTTCTCTTCATTTATACTTGAAATTTTCCCTCTGAATAATTCAGCGCAGCTTCTGTCAGCGCCACGTGCAGGTGCCACGGAGCTGGGGGAGCCCCAGCCTGTCCCTTCATGCTGGGCAAAGGGAAGGTGCACGGAGCTGTGCAGGCTCCTCTCCAGCCCTGCTGGGCCCAGGGCAGGCTCCGTTTCCAGCTGGCATTTTGGCAGCTTCTCGCTCCTTCAGGCACTTTACACGCAGAGCAGGCTGATTGTGCCCCAGGGCTCATGATCCTGCCAGACACATCCAGGGCTTGAACGGTTCTCAGTCTCTTCTGGGGGTGGAGGCAGCTCTTTGTATCTCTGCATGTGGCTCATAAGGTAATGGGACTTCTGGTTATGGCCAGAAAACTCCATTTCAATGCCTGTTACTCTAATACCCTTCTCATTTCCAGCCTGTGTTCCTGCTAATCCTGCACTACCACTGCTGCAGCCTCAGCGTGATGAGTTGTAAGTGGAAATTTAATTTCCATAGCATCTGAAGCTTACTGTTTTAATGAATGTGGAAGAATCATGCTAATTATTTGCCACACAATCAGTGATCTTAATGAAGTGAGACTTATACAGACTCAATGGGGTGTTTTGAAATCAGTTTTGTGAAAAGAATCACTGGTTTCTGTATGTAATGCTGTAGTAAAAGGTGTTCACTGCCCTGGGTCCTCTGGTTATCACATCCCTGTGACAATCCTGGATTCCTGCTGGGAGAGGGCCTGGCTCCTGGTTCTCACCCACTGAATGCACTAAAGTCTCTGTTCCAAGTGATTAATCAGAGTTTCTGCGTGAGGGAAGCGAGCAGCTGGCTCTGTGCTCACTGCCGTGACTGCTGCAGGATTTTGGGGGCTGTCCCCGTGTCCCCTCTCCTGCCGCGACCCCGACCCCGTGTGACACAGCACACAGCAGCAGAACCGGGTGACATCTCCTGTATTGCTGAACTCAGTCACTCCAAAGTGCTCATCGGTTCCTTTAACTCAGCTTCCACCAAAGACGCTCGTGCTGGGGAGTTGAATTTTTGTGGGTTTTTGTTCCTTTCCTCACAGTGTTAAATCAATGCCTTGGAGCACACTGACAGACCCCAAAGCACTTTGACAGTAGTACCATGACACTGAAACCCTGCTCCAGTTCTGAAACACATTCCTGACACCTGATCAGCTGCATTAGCGTTTCTAGAAATAACCCCCAGCCTGCAGTTTCTGCTGCAGGTGGGTGAATCCCCTCACACACACCCAGAAATCCCTCTGTGCAGTCAGAGGGGTAAGGCTGATCAGCGTTCCTGATCCCTGGGCTGGGAGGGCAGGGGGCTCGCTCTGGGGCATCCCAAACACCGAGTCTGCCTTTGGAAAAACTCCTTTGTGGCCAGGAGGAGCTGGGGGTGTCCCTGGTCCCCACAGTGACCCACAACGAGACACTCGTGTCCCCCAGTCCCCTCTGTTCCCCCATGCCTGGCAGATCCCCGGGCTCAAATTTTGCACTCCGGTCGGGATCGTCTGTTCCTGGTGATCATGAAGAAATGTTCCACTTGGAAACTTACGTACATTTTATTAAAACTGTATCTGATGACAAGCACAGTCTCCATTGTGCCTTCCTTCTCCCCTCCCCGGGGAAAATATTTCTGCTGGACACAGGGAATCTGGGTTTTAGTGAGTTCTTCCTATCTAACTGAACGGGGTTTGGCTGTTCAATCTGGCAGCTGTGAAGTCAAGCTGATCTTGCTGCTTTAAGCAGAGAGTATTTCAGTTTGTATCCAGTTTATACTCCAGAGAGAACCCTTCCCATCGAGGGCAGGACAGAGCTCTGAGCCCTCGCTGTGTGCTGGTTAAACGTGGTTTTCGGTCTCATTCAGCTGCCCAGACTCTCTTAAGTGCAAAATATTAACTGGGCTTTGCTGCACTTGTTAATTTAACTTCTCTCTTGGTGTAAATGTCATGTCTCATGGGGCGGGATAGCCACCCATGTTCTAGGACCACTGGCTTGCTGGCTAAATAGCACAGGCACGGCTAAAGGATTTAGACTTTCTTCTTTGCAAATCGGGCCTCTGACTTCATCCCAGTTTGTTAGTAGAAAATTATCTAAAGATTTTTGTGAGTTTTCTAATTTGGGATTAATGCTGGTGAATTTTCAGGGTTTAGTGTCTCTTTTTGGGTCGAGAAATCTGTCCCAAACACTGGGGGGACTCTGGAGCTGTTTGGGAACAGTTCTTTTTCGAAATTCTT
>JAWMQZ010000082.1:454731-467178 GCA_035584835.1 Tangara arthus
TTTTGTTCCTGAGGCCTCTCAGCTTCTCAGGAGGAAAAATCCCAAGGAAAGGATTTTTCATAAAACGTGTCTGTGACTGCCGGGGGCTGCTGCAAGGCTGCTGCAGGGCTGGGGGATGCTGGGGCTGCTGCAGGGCTGGGGCTGCAGGGCTGGGGGCTTCTCTGTGCACTGCTTGAGCTGCTGCAGGGCCCAGGGCCAGCTGTGGCCAGCTGTGGCCAGCTGTGGGCAGCTGTGGCCATGCAGGACTGCAGGAGGCTGGGCTGGGATGTGTGGTGGGAGCTGCCAGGCCCTGCAGGGCTGCCAGGGAAGGGAAGGGGACAGAAACTCTGCACACCCTGCTCCAAGCTCTGCAGGGCTGCGGGGCCAAGCCCTTCTGTCCTGGGAGGAGCTCAGAGGCCAAACTGCAGCTTCAGGGTCCCTCAGTGTCCCTCAGGTGTCCCCCAGAGGGTGTTTGGTGGCAGTTTGGGGTTGCTGTTTGATCTGAATACAAACCCTGGCCCTGCCTGTTCTCAGTGACCCCTGAGCACTGGAACAGCCTGGACTGAAACTCTGCTCAGCTCTGGCCCAGGAGCTGCAACAGTCAGGGCTGTGGAGTTTTATTTCCTGCACTGATTGGCCTAAATAAACGTGAGGATGTGTTGGATTGTTTTCAGTTGGAAGGCAGAGCATTCCACAGGTTACAAAGTTCTACACAAACAAACAAGCAAAGTGTGTAAATACTCACCAGCCTGTTCTTTCTCCTCCCTCTCTGCAGGTTGATTTTCCAAGAAATCTGGCCAAGTCCGTAACTGTAGAGTGAAAGATCATCTGAATCATAGGGGCAAAGGGGAATTAAATGAAAGACTTTTTTTGGTACCAAAATAACTCGATTTTAAAGCCCCCTAGGTAAATCTTATTTTGGTAAATCGCTGTTTGTGTACAAGATCACCACAATTCCATTACATTAGTGATTGTCCAGTCGATTCCACGTGCTACATCAATAGCTCTGGGTTTTATTTTTGATCAACAGACTTCCATGAGAGGTGTTAAGTGGTTTTCCTTAAAGATTGCTGAGTCCTCTAGGTGAGGGGTTACTCTGAGCTGCTGTCACTGTCACTGACCCCAGTCACTGCTGGGAGAGCTCTGAAGGAATTCTCAGTGCCCTCAGGACAGCAGGACACACAACTGGAACAGGAGCCTGGGCAGGAATTTCACCAGTGAAGGGAACTGCAGGCAAACCTTTGGGGTGAGCTCTGCCCCAGGAGCAGGAGGGGATTCAGCTGCTCCAGAGGGGTTTTATCCATGCCAAATCCAGGGCAAGTGGCAATCCTGTGCCCAGGGGGACCCAGCAGGGCCAGGCTGAGGGCACAGGGGTGGCAGGGCTGGCTCTGAGCTGCTGCTGCTGCTGCTGCTTGGGGCTGTTAAAACAAGGGAGCTTTTGCTGTGCTGAGGATTTCCCCTGGAACTGAGAGCACACCTGGGTGTGACACACCTGAGTGTGACACATCTGAGTGACCCAGCTCTGTACAACACACCTGGATGTGACAGATCTGAGTGACCCAGCTGTGTGACACACCTGGGTGTGACACACCTGAATGTGACACATCTGAGTGTGACACACCTGGATGTGACACACCTGGGTGACCCAGCTGTGTGAGCACACCTGAAGGGGATGAAAAGGGCTCCATAAACCCGACAGAAATAACCTTTGAAAATTACCTTGGTAATTAAGGAATTACCTAAAGAAATTACCTTGGTAATATTTCCGTGACAAGCTTGAAGAGGATCAAAAATGACACAGAAGATAATACTCAGAATGACACAGAAAATAATACTCAGAATGACACAGAAAATAATACTCAAAATGGCACAGAAAATACACCTTCAGGACTGAAACCCTGACTTTTCCAGAGTCACCAAAGGGCAGTTATTATGTGTTTCCTCGTGTGGGAAGGTGAATTTCCTCCCACCTTGCTGGGATTTGAATTGGCTTTCCACAGGCACTGTCAGAGCATCCCACAAGGTAGAAAACAGTGCTGGGGAATATTCCAGGTGATTTACTGCCCTGAAAAATGCCTTTAGCAAATGGGGAGTGCCCAGTTCCCCTGGCACAGGGGGTATTCCCAAAGACTCTGTGGAATTCTGTGTTTTATAAACCCCCAGGGACTCCCACTTCAGTTCAGTGCCAGCTCAAGGCCCAGATGAATTTAAATTAATGAAATGAAATGCTGAGTGCCTGGAAAAGCTCCTCAGAGCCAGTGCCTGTGTTTATTAACCTGTCCCATCTGTTGGTCTGTGAGCACATCGTGCTGCCAGCGTCTGTCTGAGAACAAAAAGTGGAAATTGCTGCGTTTTGGTTCAGCAAAAGCTCTGTGTGAGGCACTGCCCTGCCACAGCCGTGCCTGAGCATCACCTGTGCCCCTCCCTGCAGGGGGAGGATGGAGGGAAAACAAATTGTGCAGTGCTCACGGGTGGGAGAGAGCTGCTCCTCCTGCTCCTCCTCCTCCTCAGCTTGTTTGAAAGCCCTGCAGGGCCGGGTCCAGGCTGGGCTGCCCCGGATGGAGGAAAAAACAAATTGTGCAGTGCTCACAGGTGGGAGAGAGCTGCTCTTCCTCCTCCTCCTCCTCCTCCTCTTGTTTCAGAGCCCTGCAGGGCCAGGTCCAGGCTGGGCTGCCCCTGTTCCCCCTGGCCCAGGGATGTGCAGTGCCCCATCCTTTGCTCTCAGAACAGCACCTCTTAATTAATATTAATTAAATATTAATATTAATTAATAAATATTCGTTAAGATCCCCACGAGGGGATGATGTGGGGCCCTTTTTTGTCCCCCTGGCGCAGAGCAGGGGGCAGCCAGCCCTGGGAGTTTTAGCGCAGCAGTTTTAGTGCGGGCTGTGACACCTCGGGGAGAGCCAGGGAGGACCAAAGAGCTGAGCTGGGAGTGTGCAGCGTGGCTGTGGGCGTGTGCTGAGCTCCCCGGGTGTGTGCTGTGCCACAGCAGCCCCTGCTCCCTGCCCTGGTGGCTCAGGGTCCCCCTCCTGCTGCCTGGCTGTCAGATCTGCCAAACCAGGGATGCTCTGCAGCTCCCCTGAGTGAGGAATCGCCCTGCTGGGAGCTGTCAGCGCCTCGTTGTTGTTGTTGTGTGAAGTGGGAATGTACAAAGGACTCTTTCTGCCTTTCCTTACCTCATCCTGTGCCCCTGTTGCATTTCTGAACAGATGATGTTTCTCTTCCCCTTAGAAAAACTCTTAGGATGTCTCGTGGTATTTATTAACAGCCAGTCAGTCTTCTGCTCTCCCAAATGAATGTTTTGCTTACTGAGCCAGTGAAATTCTCTCCTTCCTCACTGAGGTGTTGAAAAATTCAGTAGCCCTGTCTCTAAAATTGAGCCACAGGTAAACACAAACCTTTACTTTGCCACCTGGAGCTCCTGCCCACCGTGGCCATGGATTATTCTGGTGTGAGCAGCTCTGCACAGGCTCGGAGGGAAGCCCTGAGCTCCTGGGGGGTTTTTAATGCCCAAAAACTCAGCAAATTCCCAAAAACTCAGCAAATTCCCCAAAGCTCAGCCCACCTTTCTGCCCAGCAGTTCTCACACCGATTCCACACTCCAATTAAATTACACATGGAATTTGCTGCAGTCAGAAAGGTTTTTTTTTGGTTTTTTTCCCTCCCTGGCTCTGCTGCAGAAGGGCTGTGGGCAGTCTTTTCTCCCCAGATTTTCTGTGCAGAGCCCATCAGTGCCTGGGGCTCCAAAAGCTGCCTGGACACCCCGTGCTGAGAGAGCCAGAACTGCAGAGGAATGACGTGTTTGCCAGAAATGCAGACTCTGGTGAGGAAGGCTTCTCCCCAGCCTCCCTTTTAAATGAAATCTTCCCTCTGCAGTCATTCCTGCCTCTCTAGGAAGGAAAAAAAAAAAAATCCAGTTTTTCTGCACTTGAACAGCCAGTTTGAGCCTGATTTTGAATTCCAAACATTGCAACTTCAGTTTCCAAGCCACCGAGGTCATATGCAAGTGAAGATTATAATTTTATTTAAGCAACAAGACAAAGGGCAGCGAGTTTTAGAGCGGTAAAATCATTAATGAGGAAATAATTTTGACAGCAGCTGGGCTGATTTGGGAGCTCTGCTCTGCTCATTACACTGCAGCCACTGCCAGGGATCCACAGTTGGATGGATGGAAGGAGGGGATGAAATTAATTAGCTCAAGTAGCAGGTCAGTGTTTAGCTGTGGCTGATTTTAGACCCTACCTGAATGTACCAAACTTGCCTCAAAGCATGGAGTCCCTCCTCTTCACCAGGACAGGAAGAAGTATTTGGGTTGGCAAAAAAAAAAAAAAAAAAGAAAGAAAAAAAAAGAAAGAAAACTTTATTTGCCTTCAATTCAGTTTCTGTAAATAGAGATTTGAGTGGCAAACCCACATTTCTCCCTTGTAGATTCTGTGCTGTACATATCCAGCTGGCTGGGGCTGTGGGACCAGACTGTGTTTGTCGTGTGCTGTAGGAGATGTCTTATTCTGTCTGTAGTGTTTATCATCATTTGGGTTTTGTCTCTTTGCTTACTTTTTTTGTATCTCACCCTTTGAATAAAATCAAGTGCCCTACATTAACTAAGTGGAATTTCTGGTCTTTAGTTAAATCCACGGAGGACAGAGGTGACCCCTGGGGACGTTTAGGGCTGGGGGGAGAAAGCAGAAAAGCTCAGGGCTTAACTCACCCCTCTCCTGCCCCGTGGGGCTGTTCTGGGTCAGATTCAGCATTTCATTTCTCATCTTTCACCTGCCCTGTCCTAACTCTACAAGAAAGCCTGTGGCAGATCCTGAACCTTAATTCTTACTGAATTATTATTTAATTATCACTGAGACAGCACAGCCCATCCCTGGCCCATCAGTGAGTGTCACCCACATCCCACAGCTCCTGGGGAGGCCCTGGGTGGGTGAGGCTGGGCTGGACCCCGAGGGCCAGGCCAGAGCAGGGGGCTCACAGGGCTGAAACACACCTGGGTGCCTTTGTCAGGGAATGCCGGGGTGACAGAACCCTGGAATTGCGCCCCTGGAATTGCACCCCTGGAATTCCACCCCTTGTCTCATGGGTTCATTTCCTCAGGGTGACAGAACACTGGAATTCCACCCCTGGAAGGTGGAGCTGGTGGTTTTAGGGCTGCCTGTCCCTTGTGCAGGTGCAGTTGGTGTTTCACGGTCCCTTGTGCAGGTGCAGTTGGTGTTTCACGGTCCCTTTTGCAGGTGGATCGCATCGCTGCCTCCCGAGACTGAGCCCGGCCCTGCCCCGGAGCCGCTGAGGAGAGAGAGCAGAGCCAGGGGTGAGCGGGGCAGCCCCACCAGCCAGGGTGGCACCGGCTGGGGGTGGCACCATCCTTGGGGTGGCACCGGCCCTGATGTGATACCTGCCCTGATGTGATACCTGCCCTGATGTGATACCTGCCTGGGTGGCACCGGCTGGGGGCGGCACCATCCCCAGAGTGACATCATCCCCAAGGTGAAATTGGCACTGGGGTGATGCCATCCCAAGAGTGGCACTGTCCCAAGGGTGACACCATCCTAGGGGTGGCACAATCCCCAGGGTGACACCATCCCAGTGGTGACATTGGCACTGAGGTGATGCCATCCCAAAGGTGGCACTGTCCCACTCTGCTCCCCAGCCCCGTAAATGTGAGTGCTGAGCACTGAACAAAGCCCAGAGCCACCCCGGGGCGGTGACACAAATGGGGAGGTGACACCCCCAGAGGTCACTGCTTGCTGCTTGTGTTTGCACTGGAGTTCTCCTGTCTTTTGAGCAATAAAAGTCTGCAGGGATTCTCTTGGTTTGCAGAGCCCAGAGGGGAGTGTTTTCCCCAAAAAGGGAGTGTTTTCCCCAAAAAGGGAGTGTTTTCCCCAAAAAGGGGAGTGTTTTGCCCAAAAGGGGAGTGTTTTCCCCAAAAAGGGAGTGTTTTGCCCCAAAAGGGGAGTGTTTTGCCCAAAAAGGGGAGTGTTTTCCTCCAGAAATTCCAGTTTGTCTCTGCTTGGGTGGTTCCTTCCCTGCCAGCAGACAGAGCTGAGCTCCCCTCCCTGCTCCCCCTTTTCCCTGCTCTGTTTTTGGGGTTTGGGCTCACGGTTCCCCCCGCTGTGTCCCCTCCAGGCAGAGTCTGGAATATTGCGTTCTAAACTGGGATATTCCCATTGGAAGATTGCATTCTAAACTGGGATATTCCATGGGAATATTCAATTCCAAACTGGGATATTCCCATGGGAATATTGCATTCCAAAATGGGATATTCCATGGAGATATTCCCATGGGAATATTCAATTCCAAAATGGGATATTCCCGTGGAAATATTGCATTCCAAAATGGGATATTCCATGGAGATATTCCCATGGGAATATTCAATTCCAAACTGGGATATTCCTGTGGAAATATTGCATTCCAAAATGGGATATTCCATGGGAATGCTGCTGCTCGCATTATTTCACATCCATCTCACATTTCACAGGCTGAAGGAATGCAGACATTCCCAAGGCTTTTCCTTTCCCAGACATTCCCAAGGCTTTTCCTTTCCCACAGACTTTCCACTGAGTCACAAAAACCTGGAGAAACCCCCCAGCAGCCCTGGAGAGCCCCCCCTGAGCACAAAGAACCTTCTGGAGGCTCCTCAACCCCTGGGGCTGCCAGGGAGGGTTTGGGGGTGGAATTCTGCAATCCCCACTTTCCTTGGGAGCAGCACTTCCCTCGTGGCCCAGATCAGGTTTCCACTCCAATCCTGTCGGATTTTTGGTTTCTCCACCCCTGTTAATTCCTCCAGCTGTGGAAAAGCCCCAGGATTTAATTTCTGTGCAGAAATGCAGAATTCCTGTGCAGAAATGCAGAATTCCTGCAGCTCTGGGCACATCAGGACGTCCCCTGGCTGGAGGGGACACTGATCCTGTGCCATGAGAAATCATTTCCCTCCTGCCCTGCACCTTTCACCTTTCCAAGATCTTTTTGTGCCGTGAGAAATCATTTCCCCTCCTGCCCTGCACCTCTTCAAGACATTTTTCCTTCCCACATTACCAGGAAGGACGCCCCAAAACATTTAACTATTAAAAACCACTTAAATAATCTAAAAAGTTCTGGCAATGTGCTGCAGACTTTCAGCCACTGGCTGCATCCAGGGTGATTTATTTTACAGCTCATTGTATTTTTTTTAATAAGTTATTTTATAGCTGTTTCTGAAAGGAAAAGATGCATTACCCAGAGAGAGGATGCTCTGTCTGGCATTTCCATCAGCCCCACGCAAACCCTTATCTCTGACTCAGATTTGGGGCTTTCTCTGCCAAATTTGGGGGGAAAAAGGCAATTTCTTTCCCTGCCAGTGGAAGCTTGGTTATTCCTGTGGTGGCTGTGCCCTGATAAAGGTTCATGAACCAATTTGTGTGAAATCCATTCCGGGAGGAACGGACACTTCAGGCTCTGTCCCATCCAAAAAAAAATCAGTTTTTGTGTCAGGAGCGCTCTGGGTTTTGGGAGGAAAACCTCCAAGTGTGGGCTCCCAGCACAATGAAAAAGCAGCCTGTGAAAATCAGTGAAAATTTTCTTTTTTTTCCTGAAGATTTTCAGAAAATCGCAAGGAACGGCTCAGAGCCCACGGGAGGTTTGTGTATTCTTTAATAACAATAACACCAAGGCCAGCAATCGAGAGTAATGACTGGATTTAACACAGGACACATTGAACATGCAACACACAGAGGGGTGAAACATCCCTGCCCAGCCCCGAGCTGACACCAACCAACAGCAAACCATAAATGGAGACACCAAACCAGCCCCTCTCTGCTCCCCTGCGCCCCAAACCGTCCCAAAAATCACTGAAAACTGTCCCAAAAACCACCCAAAACCTTCCCAAAAATCACCCAAAACCTTCCCAAAAATCACCCCAAACCTTCCCCAAAAATCACCCAAAACCTTCCCAAAATCACCCAAAACCTTCCCCAAAAATCACCCAAAACCTTCCCCAAAATCACCCCAAACCTTCCCCCAAAATCACCCCAAACCTGCCAGAGCCCCCAGAGCCCCTCCCCAAAACCAGGGGAGCAGAGAGAGCATCCATAGAGCTCATGTGGGCAAGGAAAATGAAATAAAATAAACCAAAATAAACCAAAATAAACCAGAATAAACCAAAATAAACCAGAAGCTGAGCCTTAGTCAGAGGCTCAGCCCTTGGAGGCTGCCAGGTCCTGGCAGGGCTGTGGAGGAAGGGTGGCAAAGGCATTTCCCAGCTTTTTTTGGGAACATTTCAGCCAGGGCTGGGCAGGGAAAGGTCACCCAGGGTACAAAGGGCACCACGGGGGTGCTCCAGCTGCTCGACCTCATTTACATGGCATTAATTGGCATTAATTGGCGTTAATTGGCATTAATTGGCAGCTGGCTGGGATCCTGCAGCAAGGTTTCACTCCCTGCCTTCTGTGGGGTCCCGAAATTCATCTTTGGGGTCCCTAAATTCATCTTTGGGGTCCAGCAAAAGGGGAGTGGGGCTTTCAAAGGCACCTGAGGGATTTTTGGGAGCTGCTCCTGCAGCCAGATTTGGGCTGGTCCTAAATCAGAGCCCCAGAATGGGTTGGGAGGGACCTTAAATCCCACCCAGTGCCACCCCTGCCGTGCCAGGGACAATTCACTGTCCCAGGTGGCTCCAGCCTGGCCCTGGGGACATTTCCAGGGATGTGGAATTCCATCTGGGAATTCCCTCCCCACCCTCACATGGGAGAATTCCTTCCTAAATTCAAAGCAGGTACAAAATTCACACCAGACAGGCTCTGATTTTTGTGGGTCACCAAAGCCCATCCTCTGCAGAATTTTGGGGTTTTTTTCCACCCAGATCCAGGTGCAGAAATGGGCTGTGCAGCCCGGAGCTGCCCCAGTTAATGCCATGTAAAACAGGTGCTCGTCACTACAGGAAATATTTGTACATTTATATATATATATATATATAAAAAAAAAGCAATACAACCATAAAGAAAAAAAAATACAACAAGCACAGCTTGATACGATAACATGCCATGAAATGTCATTGGCTTTATAATAATTTACTACAACTTGAAAAATGTTCTTTTATCCACAAGGGATAGGAAATGCTTCCATCTAACATATGGTAAGCATGCAGCAACAATATGTACAACAAAAATTTGGAGCTTGTTTTTTATTCTAACCTGGATGATTACAAAGGGAGCGTTTGAAAATTCTGATTTTTCCTAGCCTGACCTAGGCTTTATTTTGCTTCTTTAAATCTGCAGAGTTGGGGGTTTTTCCCTTAGTTTGGGGAGAATGAGAGTTTCTATGTACATCTGCAAAAATGCCATGGACAATACACAGCTTTTACATTTTCCCCCAGCAGGAGGTTTATTGGTTAATTAACCAATTAATTAACCAACTTATTGGCTAACTAACACTATAAAAATAAAATTCTCAATGCTGTCTTGTGGAAAATCAATTTTCCCCCCAAACACTTTTGAAATGCTGAGGATCTGTGGGGGACAGGGATCCTGTGTTACACTGTCCCAGTTTTCACACCTTCCATGGTGGAACAAATCACAGCAAACCAGACCAAACCAGGCCAAATCACACCAAACCCAACCAAACCAGGCCAAACCACACCAAAGCAAACCAGACCAAACCAAACCAGACCAAACCAGAACAAACGAAACCCAACCAAACCAGAACAAATCACACCAAAGCAAACCAGACCAAACCAGGCCAAATCCCACCAGACCCAACCAAACCAGAACAAATCACACCAAAGCAAACCAGACCAAACCAGGCCAAATCCCACCAAACCCAACCAAACCAGACCAAATCACACCAAAGCAAACCAGACCAAACCAGACCAAGTCACACCAAAGCAAACCAAACGAAATCACACCAAAGCAAACCAAAAAACCAAAACTAACCCAACCAAACCAGACCTAACCAAACCAACCAAAGCAACCAAACCAAACCAATCCAAACCAACCAAACGGAATCAACCAAACTTCACCAAACCAAAGCAACCAAACCAACCAAATCTGACCATACCAAACCAAACCGAACCAATCCAATCTAAACCAAACCCAACCAAACCAACCAAATCTGACCAAACCAATCCAATCCAAACCAAATCAACCAACCAAACCTCACCAAACCAACCAAACCAAATCACACCAAACCAACCCAACCCAACCAAACCTCACCAAACCAAACCAACCGAACCAAACCAACCAAACCAAACCAACCAAACCAAATCACACCAAACCAACCCAACCCAACCAAACCTCACCAAACCTCACCAACCAAACCAAACCAACCAAACCAAACCAACTAAACCAAACCAAACCAACCAAACCAAATCACACCAAACCAACCCAACCAAACCAAACCAACCAAACCAAACCAGACCAGACCGACCAAACCTCACCAAACTAAGCCGAGCCAAGCCAAAGCCAGGAGCTCTTTGCCTGACCAGATCCCGTCCATCCAAGGGATCCCACCCCAGCTGGAGCTGGGGGTCTGAGCTCCCCCTGCCCCTGGCAGGGCCCTGGGGGGGCAGGAACTGGGACAGTGGGGAGGGGGAGCAGCACAGGGGGCTCGGGGGCTGCTCCGTGCTGCCTGCACACAGAACAGGGGATGGGGGGAGAGCACAGGCTGCAGAGAGAACAAGGGCACTGAGGGAGAACAGCCAGGGCTGCCTGCACACAGAACAGGGATTGGGGGCACAGACAGAACAGGGGATCAGGGGAGGACAGACAGAACGGGGGATCAGGGGAGGACAAACAGAATACAGAACAGGGGATTAAAGGGAGCACATCCTCGGGAGCACTCCTGCCTGCACACAGAACAGGGGGGGACCAGGGGAGGACAGACAGAACGGGGGATCAAAGGGAGGACAGACAGAACAGGGGGAATCAAGAGAGGAGCACAGCCTCAGCTGCCTGCAGAACAGACAGAACAGGGGATCAGGGGAGGACAGCCTGCACACAGAACAGGGGATCAGGGGAGGACAGCCTGCACACAGAACAGGGGATCAAAGGGAGCACACACAGAGCAGGGGGATCAGGGGGCACACACAGAGCAGGGGGATCAGAAGGAGCACACACAGAGCAGGGGGATCAGAAGGAGCACACACAGAGCAGGGGGATCAAAGGGAGCCCAGCCCCGGCTGCTGCAGCCCCAGCTCCTCAGGACTCCCAGGTTTGTCTCACCCTCACCTGGCAGAGGGAGGGAAGGACCCAGAGCCTCTGCCAGGGGTTCCCTGCTCTCCTCGCCCAAAGGGGCCAGGGCAGGTCTCCACTGAGTCTCTTTCCTCCGTTCTCTTTCCTCCTTGAGAGTTTTTTTCCCCCCCTTGTTTTGCTAGAAAAGCTAGAACTGGTATTTCCAAAAGCATTTCTGTGTCTGTGAAAAACGAGATGAGAACCCTTTGCTATTGACAGAACTGCAGCCACAAAGGTGATTTCTGTCCCGTGGGATTCCCAGAGGAGCTCTGTGAGCGCTGGAGGGGCTCTGGGGGGTGCCCTGGGCTGCAGGCGGGGCTCGGGGGGCTGCAGGATGCAGGGCATGCTCTGGGGGTGCCCTGGGCTGCAGGCGGGGCTCGGGGAGCTGCAGGATGCAGGGCATGCTCTGGGGGTGCCCCGAAGGTGAGCGGGGCGCAGCTGAAATGCAGCCAGTGCATTTCTGGGCAGCCTGGGCTGTGCCAGGGGCGTTTGCCTCGGCCAGGGCTGCTCTCAGGAGGGGGTGAGGATGACGAGGGCTGAACAGGGTCACCCCAAACCCACCCAAAGTGTGGGTGAGCGCACCAGAGCGGGGCGGACAGTGAGGATGATGAGGGATGAGCAGGGTGGGTGAGCACACTGCTCCTCCTCACCAGAGCTGCGGGGGCAGCTGCTACTTCTTCAGGAAAGGAAAACAAAACAAAAAAAAACCCAAAACCCCCAAAAACCCCAGGTGTCACAGGTGTGCCAGGTACCCAGGAGCCAGGTGTGCCAGGTACTCAGGTGTCCCAGGAGTGCCCAGGTGTGCCCAGGTGTGCCCAGCTGTGCCAGGTGTGCCAGGTACCCAGGTGTCCCAGGAGTGCCCAGGTGTGCCCAGGTGTCCAGACGTCCAGGTGTGCCCAGGTGTCCAGACGTCCAGGTGTGCCCAGGTGTCCAGGTGCGCCCAGATCTGCCAGGGGCCCAGGTGTGCCCAGATGTCCAGGCGTGCCCAGGTGTGCTCAGGTCTCCAGGTGCCCAGGTGCATCCCGGTGCCCAGATGAGCCAGGTCTGCCAGGTGTACCCAGGTGTGCCAGGTGTGCCAGGTGTGCCTTCCTGCAGAGGGCCCCGTGGGGCCTCGGTGGCTGCTGTGGCTCCCAGGGCTGGTGGCATTGATGCTCGAGGGGGGGTGCAGAGGGGAGAAGGTTCCAGAACAGGCCGGGGGGGGGATTTGCTGTGCTGTCCCCAAGGCAGGGCCGGGCTGGGGGGGGGGGTGCAGAGGGGAGAAGGTTCC
>JAWMQZ010000082.1:479723-491852 GCA_035584835.1 Tangara arthus
AAGAAAAAGAAAAAGAAAAAGAAAAAGAAAAAGAAAAAGAAAAAGAAAAAGAAAAAGAAAAAAGAAAAAGAAAAAGAAAAAAGAAAAAAGAAAAAGAAAAATTAAATAAAGAAAAAAAGAAAAAGAAAAAGAAAAAGAAAAAGAAAGTAAAGAAAAAAGAAAAAGAAAAATTAAATAAAAAATTAATAAAAATAAAAATTAAAAATAAAAACAAAATTAAAAGAAAAATAAAATAAAAACAATTAAAAAAATAAAAATAAAAATAAAAATAAAAATAAAAATAAAAATAAAAATAAAAATAAAAATAAAAATGCAGTCCCAGCCAGCAACAGCTTGGCCGTTTAAAAGCAGAAAGGGAAAATCTCAATCACATTAAAGGCCCTGAAGATGTAAATATTTACAGCAGTTCCTGTCACTCGTGTTTTCCCTCTGTGATGAGCTCAGTGCTTTTATTTTGCTCTGCAGAGCCCCGGTCATGCAAGGCTGCAGCGATGAGGAGCAGGAGGCTCTGCTGGGGAGGGGCCAGGGCAGGAGGGGCAAAATAATAACGAATTAATAATGAAATAATGGAAACTGGGACAATGAGCAAAACCAATGATAACTGTGAAAATGACCAAAAATTATGAAAACTGTGTCAATGACCAAAAACTATGAAAACTGTTAAAACTACCAAAACTGATAAAAACAACGACAGTGACCCAAAATTATGAAAACTGTGGCAGCGACCAAAACTGATAAAAGCTATGAAAATAACCTAAACCAATGAAAACTGCAAAAATGACCTAAACCAATGAAAACTATGAAATAGACCAAAAATGCTAAAAACTCTGAAAATGACCAAAAAATATGAGAACTATGACAATGACCAAAAACTATGAAAACAGTGACAATCGCCAAAACCATGAAAACTATTGAAACTACTAAAACCAATAGAAACTCTGAAAATTACCCAAACCAATGGAAACTTTGACAATGACCAGAAACGATGAAAACTGTGACAATGACCAAAAAGGATGAAAACTGTGACAATGACCAAACCCAATGATAACTGTGACAATGACCAAAAAGGATGAAAGCTATGAAAATGACCAACAATTATGAAAACAGTGACAATGACCAAAATAATGAAAACTATTAAAAAACTACCAAAACCAATGAAAACTGTGAAAATGACCCAAAATGATCAAAACTGTGTCAACAACCAAAAATGATGAAGACCATGACAATGGCCAAAAACGATGAAAGCTATGAAAATGACCGAAACCAATGAAAACTGTGACAATTACTCAAACTGATATGGAGTTAAAAATCAGAATAAACCACCCAATTTTGGTCCAGCTGAGCGTCCAAGCACAATTTCTGAGCCAGTGCAGATTACACACTTGGAAGCGAGGCCATGGCTCATTTCCATAAATTTGCATTCCTCCCCGTGGGCACACACGTACACACAAACTGGCTGATTTCTCTAAACAGATCAAGTGTTTTCTATCACAGGCCAAAAGGGGGGGAAAAAAAGGACATTCCTGCCATTTTTGGGTGCTTTGCACTGCTAAGAGCTGCCCGAATTGGCAGCAGGGATTGGTGAATTTGGACAGGGCTGGAGATGGGGGAGCTCAGTCTCCTGTGCCTTTGAGCTGTGTGACCTTTCAAAGTTCAAATCTTACAAAAAAAAATATAAAAATTCTCGTTTCTGACTCGCTGCCCGGGCCTTCAAACAGCACAAAGCTTTTCCTTCTCCCCTCTGGGTTCTGGCAGCTCCAGCTCTGGGGGCACGAAATGCTCACTCTGGGGCACCGAGACACTCGTTTTGGGGCTCAGAAATCCTCATTTTGGGGCACTGAAACCTTCATTTTGGGGCACTAAGCCCCTCATTTTGGGGCACTAAGTCCCTCATTTTGGGGCACTAACACCCTAATTTTGGGGCAGTGAGACTCTCATTTTTGGGGCACTGAGACCTTCATTTCTGGGCTCAGAAATCCTCATTCTGGGGCACCTGAGACCCTCATTTTGGGACACTGAAACCTTCATTTTGGGGCTCACACTGAACTCCTCGTTTTGGGGCTCAGAAACCCTCATTTTGGGGCACTTGAGACCCTCATTTTGGGGCTCAGAAACCTTCTTTTTGGGGAACTTGAGACCCTCAGTTTGGGGCACTGAAACCTTCATTTTGGGGCCCTGATGCCCTTGTTTTGGGGCACTGAGACCTTCATTTTAGGACGTTGAGACCCTCTTTTTGGGGCACTGAGATCCTCATTTTGGGACATTGAAACCCCTCATTTTGGGACACTGGGATCCTCATTTTGAGGCTCGCACTGAGACCCTCCTTTTGGGGCTCAGAAATCCTCTTTTCGGGGCACCGAGCCCCTCATTTTGGGACAGCGACACCCTCATTTTGGGGCTCAGAAACTCTCTTTTTGGGGCACTTGAGACCCTCATTCTGGGCCATTCAGACCCTCATTTTGGAGCACTGAGATCCTAATTTTGGGACATTGAAACCCCTCATTTTGGGGCACTGAGACCCTCGTTCTGGGGCTCACACTGAGATGGATGACCCCATGGCAGAGCACAGCAACGCCACCAGCCGCCTCCAGGGAGGTTAAAAACATTGGAAATGATGAATTTTCTGCTGCCCTGAGGTTCCTGAGGCCGTTCAGGCACAGCAAAGCAGAGGCTGAGCCCGGATTTTGCAGATTCCAGGAATGTGTCTGGGATGTTTTCTGTGCTCTCCACCAGCTCTGAGCGTCCAGCAATCCCACAGTGACTGTCCCAGGGGTTTCAGATGATAAATGGGGGCAATGTGGTTCTTGTCAGAGGAGATATCTGCTCTAGGATGGGACAGATCATCATTTAAAACCAAGCAAACAGTACAAAATAAGAAATCAAGGACTTTGCCTCTAATTAGGACTGGAGCTTGGAAGCATGCTGTTAACTGGGCAGATTATTTTTGTCCTTAATTCCCTTCACTCCTCTGGAAAACACCGAATATATATTCTTGCTGTCTCAATAAACAAGGATTTTTAACAGCATTAACCACGATCCATCTGACTAATTTCCTTATTTTTTTCCCCCTCACATATTTATAGTTTTGACCTCTCAGTCCTGTGACTGCTTCATATTTGAGGTATGAGCTGGGTAAAGGAACATTTCCTTTTTATTTCTGTCCTATCTTCTGTGTCTTCTCCTTGGAGATCTGCTCCACACTTCAAAGCTAACACAAGCCTGTCCCAATTTCTTCAGCTGCAATAAAAACACAATCTTCTCCTCGGAGATAGAAATGAAATTTTAGGGAAATGAAATTTCAGAGAAATGAAATTTTGGAGAAATGAAATCCCTTTTCTGGGCAAAGGAGAACCACGGTGGCCTCTTGGGGGCCTTGCCCTCACTCACTGACTCCAGATTTGAATTCTCTGGGCAATTTAAAGCTAACACAAGTAGGGGCCTGTCCCAATTTCTTCAGCTGCAATAAAACAAAATCTTCTCCTTAGAGACAGAAATGAAATTTTATAGAAATGAAACTTCAGAGAAATTAAATTCTATAGAAATAAAATCCCTTTTCTGGGCAAAGAAGAACCACGGTGGCCACCTGGAGCCCTTGGTCTCACTCAGTGACTCCAGATTTAAATCCCTGGGGAATTTTCTGCTTGGGTGATGCTGTTCTCATCTCTGGGGAATTTTCTGGTTGGGTGATGCTGTTCTCCCTCCTCCCCAGAGCAGCACAACTGCAAAGCTGCTCCTGGCAGAGGGTTGGAATGAGAATCCAGGGATCTCTGTAAGGAATCTCCATCCATCCATCCATCCAGCCAGCAGGGACCCTGCCACTTTATAGCTCTGTGCATTTCCTCCCCTTCTCCTCCACCACTTTAGCCATGTGGTTTTAATCTATATTTTCTGCATTTTCTCCATCCAGATTTCTGCTTCCCAAAACTCCTGGTCAGCTGCAGCGCAGAGAGCCAAACAGATTGCTGGGTTCTTCCGAGCTTCCTTCCAGAAAACAGCTTTAAAGTTAAAAACTGCAGTTGGATGCTCAGATACCGACACCTCATTTGTCTGCCAGCCACACCCCTGCCTTTAAAACCGCTGGAGTATGAAAATGAGCGAGGTGGGGCAGATCCTGCGGGCAAAGAACCCGGCCCAGCCCCTCAGGCCACCCTGGATGGCTGCAGAAGGGAGGGAAAAACTCAAACCTGGAGGAGGTGAGAGATGAGCATCATCCCAGTAAAGGGAGAGCATCCCAGTAAAGGGAGAGAGCATCCCAGTAAAGGGAGAGAGCATCCCAGTAAAATGAGAGAGCATCCCAGTAAAATGAGAGAGCATCCCAGTAAAATGAGAGAGCATCCCAGTAAAGGGACCTGCTGGGATCTGTGCACTCCTTTCCTTCTCTCCATCAGTGCTGAGCACAGCAGAACTGTTCCTTTGTTTTCTGTTCTTCACTGAGCCTCCCACAGCCTTTGGAGAGGTTCCTCCTGCCTCCCATGTTCCTGTAACATCCTGCACAGGTATCCAGGGGAATCCTCCTGTTCCTGTCACATCCTGCACAGGTATCCAGGGAATCCTCCTGTTCCTGTCACATCCTGCACAGGTATCCAGGGAATTCTCCTGTTCCTGTCACATCCTGCACAGGTATCCAGGGAATCCTCCCATGTTCCTGTAACATCCTGCACAGGTATCCAGGGGAATCCTCCCATGTTCCTGTCACATCCTGCACAGGTATCCAGGGAATCCTCCCATGTTCCTGTCACATCCTGCACAGGTATCCAGGGAATCCTCCTGTTCCTGTCACATCCTGCACAGGTATCCAGGGGAATCCTCCTGTTCCTGTCACATCCTGCACAGGTATCCAGGGGAATTGTGCCTGTGCTGGTGCTCCAGGCACAGCAAGGAGCTGTTGTTGTCCTGATCTGCTAAGCAACAATTGCCTCTACTGTAAACCGGAGTGCTGAATTCCAGCTCCATCCCAGAGCCCTCCCGAGAGCAATAAAGCTGGATGCATTTGGAAAGAGCATTCCTTCATGGCC
Organism: Tangara arthus; assembly: GCA_035584835.1. Classification (NCBI taxonomy): domain Eukaryota; kingdom Metazoa; phylum Chordata; class Aves; order Passeriformes; family Thraupidae; genus Tangara; species Tangara arthus. Next base: position 484,739 of record JAWMQZ010000082.1, read on the forward strand.
GAGTGCCAGGGCGATGCTGGGCTCCAGATAAACCTCCAGGGCGAGTCTGTTGACTGCAGCCCATTCACTCCAGGGATGGAGCTGGCTCAGGGTCTTTCCTGGAGAACTGCTGGACAGCGATGACTCCTCTTCAACTAGAGAGCGTGCCAAGAGGAATTTCAGGCTTTAGAAATGTGCTTGTCGCTCAGAAACAGATTTATACTCCGTGAGGAAAGAGGCTGTTGTGTTTTTTTTTTTCCCTTTTTTTCCCCTGACACATCCCCAATTATCCCAGAGACGTCCCCAGGCTGGGATCCGCGGCGATGCCTCCGGCTCTGCGGTTTGGTTACTCGAGGTTGCAGCTCTGGGCTGTTGTGCAAGGCAGCTCCTGTGCCCTCAGCTCACTCCTGACAGCCCTGCATTCCTCCTGTGCCCTCATCTCACTGCTCACAGCCCTGATTCCTCCCTGTGCTACAGACAGAGCTCTGCTGGGCTCCCTTTGCCCATCCCTGCCAGGCTGGGCACCCCTCCGGGGGTTTATCTTTGATTTTATCATTTTGGGGTGAGCAGAGCACAGGGAGCAGAGCACACGGCTAAAGTGGTGGAGGACAAGGGGAGGAAATGCACAGAGCTATAAAATGGCAGGGTCCCTGCTGGCAGGATGGAGATTTCTTACAGAGATCCCTGGATTCTGATTCCCACCCTCTGCCACGAGCAGCTTTGCAGCATCCTGGCTGCTGAGCCTCTGCCCTCCCAGAGAGGTGGGAGAGATTTCCTGCAGCCTCTTGGAATGAAAATCTTCCCAAGAGCTCCCTTTGCCCACCCCTGGCAGGCTGGGCACCCCTCCAGGTTTGCCTAGTTCCTGTTACAGGTTTTAATCTTTGTTAATAGACGCTCCTCTGTTGGGTTAACAAGATATTTAGTACTCTGCTCGTTTGATTTGTCATATATTGGTGATTTGTTAATAATGTACAGATGTAAGCTTGCGTGGTAGAGGGAGGACCCTGGTTACTCATTCTAGCACTAATTCTCCTATTTAAATATAGGTTAGCCTGTTGATGGGGAGGGAGTCATAAACTTCTTATATTTTTGTAGTGTAGAGCTTTAACACACTCTTTGTTGATGGTTGCTTGAGGGCCCGCAGGGTTTATCTCTGATAAGCCAGGGTTTATCTTTGATTTTATCATTTTGGGGTGAGCAGAGCACAGGGAGCCATCCTGGTTGCTGACCCTCTGCCCTCCCAGAGAGGTGGGAGAGATTTCCTGCAGCCTCTTGGAATGAAAATCTTCCCAAGAGCTCCAGGGAAGTGTTTGGCTGCGCTGGAAGCATCTCAGTGAGATAATCCCCACTTGCAAACCTTGCTGGGAGGGAATGTGGGAGGCAAAGAGGAGAGTGAGGAAAAGCTTTTATCTACAGCAAATGCTTCAAGTGGAGAATTTAAATCTGGAAAATATTAAGTTTTTAAAGTTTCATGGACCAGAGACTCTCTGCTGCACCCACCTTGATTATCTGGGCTGTTTTCACACTCAGGGCTGTTACAGCAGAGCCCTCACAATGACAGCTCCACGTCCCCTCCATGCCCTGCTGCTTTTATCCGTGCCCTTTTCTCACCAGCTTCATCTTTCTGCTTCACAGAGCCTTAAACCAGCAGCACCACTGAGAGCATTTTCCCTCTCTCCCCTCAGTTCTCCAGATCCCAGACTGCGCAGGGCACATCTCCACTGACTTCCACACACATGGGCCAACAAAAAGCTGGCCCAGCTCCCCTGGGAAGGTGCCATCTAGTTTAGATAAATAAATCTGAGCAACCTACCACGCTGCTAATCCTCTGGCCAATTTTAGAACCAGGGGTTTTTTTAATTGTTCTGAAAATCCAAATAAATATTTTTTTCCATTCTGGTTTTCACCCTGGGATGGAGGTGCCAAACTACTGTGAAGAGAAATTTTATCCCCATTATCAGCCAGGAACAGAAATAGACAACTGAGATTTTTCCTGCAAGATTTCCATCCTTGCTCTGGATAACACAGCACAGAGTGGCTGCAGAGCTCTCTGCCCTGCACTGTTTGCTGCAACGTGCAGCAAATTTACAACACAGAGTCTGGGATTTAAAACCAGGAATGATGATGGTGACCCAGAAACTGGGGCAGCCTTAAAAGCAGCTCCTGAAGGGTGACACACAGCCAGTCCCACAGCCAGGCTCCAGCCCTGCTGACATTTGTGTGCCCCTAATTCTTGTTCTACACTCGCAGCACAAACAAGACCCAAATCAAGAGCACGGTGAGCTGCAGAGGAATGAGCCCTGATCCATGCAGGGAAGGGCTCAGCAGTGATGCTCAGGGTGGGACAGACAGACAGGCAGACAGACAGCAGTCACTGGAGATGAGAGCTCATCCCCAGCCCTGGCATTTCCTTCTTGCCTCCCTTCTCCCCTGTTTTTCCTCCTGGTTTCTCCCTGCCCTTTTAAAGCTTTAACTCTGTGACTGTGCTGTGGAACTTTTGGGAAGGGACAATGCTCAGGGAAGCCCAGTCAGACTTCCACTGCCACTGGGACGTTCAAAGTGCTTTTCAGACACGGTGATGCAGGAAACACAGCTCATCTTGTACAATCTGGACACCCAGCAATGTGTTTTCCTTGCAGCCGAGGCAGAACCAGGACTGCAGCGTGGGCTGCTCAGCCCTGCCCTTCTACAGGGGTTAGAAAATCCACGCCAGGCACGGCTGGGAATACATCTCTGCAAACCACTTCCATTTTGTGACCAAAACACGAGGCTCTAAGGCTCCTGACACGGTTTGGGTGTTGGCAGCATGGGTCTGGTCCATGGCTGGGCAGATGGAGCCCAAAGCAGAGCCAGAACTCCTGGGATCAGTCCTGTGGGAAGCTCTGCCTCCTCCCCCTCATTTCATTGACTGAAACGGCGCTGGTGATTTGTGCCACTTACCACGGTGCAGCAGAGGGGCCAGAACCACCAGAGCAGAGCCAAGGCCAGCAGGAGGAACAGGATCAGCAAGGCAATGGCCAGGATGGTCCCGTCAGACTGGGGGAGAACACAGAGAACACAGAGTGTGACACCTGTGACACCCCTGACACACCTGTGACACCCCTGACACACCTGTGACACCCCTGACATCCCTGATATCTGTGACACCCATGACACCTGTGACACCCCTGATATCTGTGAAACCTGGGACACCTTGTGACACCCCTGACACCTGTGACACCCACGACACACCTGTGACACCCACGACATCCCTGATATCTGTGACACCCCTGACACCTGTGACACCCCTGGCATCTGCTGGTGCAGAAGGAATTTCTGGAGGACTTGGGCCAAGACAACCTGACCTTTGCCCAAGAGCACAAACAACGTGGAATGAAGAGGGAAAAACGAGGATGGGACTTCATAACTTAAAGCTGTAATTGGACAATTAACTCCAAGATGCAAATGGAGCAGAACTGATAAAAGTGACAGACCCTGTGACCTGTCGTGAATTTTGGGACCAGTTTGGTTCATCTTGGGTTCGTTTTGTGCCCATTTTGGTTCATCTTGGGTTCGTTTTGTGCCCATTTTGGTTCATCTTTTGTTCATCTTGGGTTCATTTTGGGACCACTTTGGTTCATCTTGGGTGCAGGCCTGGTTGGGCTCTTGTGCTGCCCAAGGTGGGTCCATGGAGGAGATCCTTTTAATAAATCCCTGCTTAATTCTGTAGCTCTGCTCTAGCTCAGCCTCCCCACGCCTGTCCCAGCCCAGACCTGGAGCCTGAGGTGTTCCCTGAGGGCTTGGCCACCTTGTGGCACACAAGACACCCAAAATGTCCCATTGCCACACGTTCAAAGTCCCCTTTGAGTCAAAGCCCAGCAGCCCCAGGAGCATTTCAGGGATCACAACTCACACAGTGCGTGCTGGAGATGATGACGGAGCTGGAGATGAAGCTCAGCCCATCGTTCATGCTCACTTGGAGAGCTGCTTCCCTGGAAGAAACCAGAAACAGGTCAGGGCAGCTCCTGCCCAGCCCTCTGTCTGACGCCCTGGGTGCTCAGAAATCCTCTTGGACAGATAATTCCCACTGCTGCCTGTGCCACTGAGCACAGCTGGCACTGAGCACGGGAGGATGGCAGCTTGGGGTCCAAATAAGAGAAAAACAGAACTCAGGGAGGAGACCCAGCTCCATCTCCCCATGGACAGGGTACAGAACATGAGAGGATGGCAGCTTGAGATCCAAAGAGAAAAACAGAGCACAAGGAGGAGACCCAGCCCCATCTCCCCACAGGCAGAGGGTTCAGCTGGCACAGAACATGAGAGGATGGCAATTTGGGATCCAAAGAGAAAAACAGAACTCAGGGAGGAGACCCAGCCCCATCTCCCCATGGGCAGGGTGTTTAGTTGGTACAGAACAGGAGAGGATGGCAATTTGGGATCCAAATGGGATCCAGACAGGATCCAAAGAGAAAAACGGAGCACAAGGAGGAAACCCAGCCCCATTTCCCCATGGGCAGAGTGTTCAGCTCGTACACAACAGGACAGGATGGCAGCTTGGGATCCAAATAAGAGAAAAACAGAATTCAGGGATGAGACCCAGCCCCATTTCTCCATGGGCAGAATGTTCAGCTGGTACTGAACAGGAGAGGATGGCTGTTTGGGATCCAAATGAGAGAAAAACAGAGCACAAGGAGGAGACCCAGTCCTATCTCCCCATAGTCAGAATGTTCAGCCGGTACAGAACAGGAGAGGATGGCAGTTTGGGGTCCAAATGAAAATAAAATAGAACTCAGAGAGGAGACCCAGCCCCATCTCCCCATGGGCAGGGTGTTCAGCTAGTACTGAGCACAGGAGGATGGCAGCTTGGAGAGAAAAGAGAGAACAGAAAACCAAAGAGAAAAAAACTCAGAGAGGAGACCCAGCCCCATCTCCCCATGGGCGGAGGGTTCAGCTGGAGCAGAACAGGAGAGGATGGTAGCTTGGGATCCAAATGGGATCCAGAGAGAAAAACAGAATTCAGGGATGAGACCCAGCCCCATTTCCCCATGGGCAGAGTGTTCAGCTCGTACACAACAGGACAGGATGGCAGCTTGGGGTCCAAATGGGATCCAAATAAGAGAAAAACAGAACTCAGGGAGGAGGGTGAATATTGGGGCAGCAAAAACCTACATGCCAACTTCCCTGAGCACAGGTGCTGGGCACAGCAGGTAGGTGTCCTCCACCACGAAAGGCTTCTCATCTGCAGAGGGGAAAGAGGGGGGGTTAGTGCCAAATCACCCACACAGGCCTCAAAGAGAAGTTTAAATGAGGGCTTTCCTTGCCATTGATGCATAAATGAGATGGGGGATGAGGACATTAGGATATCTGCACATTACAGAAGTTAGGATATAGGTAAATTAGGATATAGGTAAATCAGGATATAGGTAAATCAGGATATCTGTACATTAGGATATCTGTACATTACAGAAGTTAGGATATAGGTAAATTAGGATATAGGTAAATCAGGATATAGGTACATTAGGATATCTCTACATTAGGATATCTGTACATTACAGAAGTTAGGCAATCTGTACATTAGGATATCTGTACATTACAGAAATTAGGATACAGGTAAATTAGGATACTGGTAAATTAGGATACTGGTAAATTAGGATACTGGTAAATTAGGATACTGGTAAATTAGGATTTATGTACAGATATCCTATAGGTAAATTAGGATGCCTGTACATTACAGAAATCAGGATATCTGTACCTTAGGATATCTGTATATTAGGGTATCTGTACATTACAGAAGCTAGGATATAGGGGTATTAGGATATTAAGGACATTAGGATATATGTACATTAGGATATTAGGGATATTAGGATATAGGTACATTAGGATATCTGTACCTTAGGATATCTGTGCATTATGGAAAATGCTGCATTTTAAGGCAGAAGCATCTGAACCTCAGCTAAACCTTCCAGCCTGAATCTCACTGTTTTAAAAGTGATGAGAGAAACTGCCCAGAGCCTGAGGAGCCCTGGGTGATGCTCCTGCTCTGCAGCCTGGAGCCAGAGCCGGGGACACTGGGGACCCTGGGGACCCCAGGAGCTGCCCAGCCATTTCCCAGCCCTCTGGGTGTGCTGTGCTGGCACATCTGCTCCCACTGGGCTGTCCTCACCCAGATTTACGAGCATATCATGGATTTATCACGTTGTCTCAGCGCACACATGCCAAGAAAACGAGGATCAGTGTCTTGTTTTCCCTTTGCTGAGGAGAGGAGGCCAAATGTGCTCTGTGCCAGCACCCACAAAACAAAAGCTGCTTCGTCCTGCCAGGCCTTTCGCTCAGCTCTCCTCAGGTTTTTGTTTCTCTTTCTGCCCCTGCCCGCTGCCATCGGCCTCTCTGGAGGGTTCACCAGCCCTGGCTGAGCTCCAGGCTGGCTGCAGGCACAGATCAGCTTCTTTGGAGAATGTTTTGTGCTCCGCCACAAAAACGAGCCGTGCTCCAAACAAAGGAGCATCCATTTGGTTTGCATAACTCCGGCCCTGAAAACTCACCCGGGGAAAGCAAACAAAGCAGAATTCTCATCCCCTGCTCTGCTGCAGGACGGATTTCTGCATCCCAGAGAGGGGCTGGCTGTAAAAAACCCCAAAATGACCCAAACTGGCCACTCCTGGGTCTGAGCAGAGTGCAGGAGGGTCAAACCTCCCAAAAAACCAATTCTGGGCTCTGTGGGTGCCCCTCCAAGCAGGTACCTGCCACTGCTCAGACTCCTGCAATCCTATCTCAGTGTTCTGCACCTGAGCAGCTCGGGGCAGCCTGGAAAATCCATTATTCCCAGCAAGAGGGAACCATTCCTTATGCCATTAGCAGGGGTGGAACCTTCTGGCAAGGCGGGACTTGGAATATTTCCTAACCATCATAATAAGGGAAAAAAAAAAAATAAAGGTTCAATGTATGCAGGATGCTTGGAGAGCAAGCCTCAAAAAAAGGAGACCAAGCCTCAAAAAAAACCCCCAAAAAACAACAACAAAAACAAACAAAGGGAGGAAAGGGGGGAAAGGAAAAGGAAAAAAGGAAAAGAGAAAAGGAGAAAAGGAGAAAAGGAGAAAAGGAGAAAAGGAGAAAAGGAGACAAGGAGAAAAGGAGAAAAGGAGAAAAGGAGAAAAGG
>JAWMQZ010000082.1:558298-672848 GCA_035584835.1 Tangara arthus
AAGACATGGCTGCCTCCATGGCTTTTTCCTTGGAACCTGCCCTAGCCCAATGCTGGGTTTATTGCCTAGGGTTAGGGCTTTCAAGAGGAGTGCAACATCAACCTGATTAGTCTAACTGGGTTTAGCAGAATTTTATATCTGTTTATGTGTTTTCTGATATATTGCTTAGCAGCACAGCATTTTTACACTTGAGATAACATTTTCTCATGTGGACTTAGGTGGCATAAAGCAAATGTGTGCAATTTTCTTTCTTCTTTTTCCATTGAGGCCTGTTTGCTGAGAGATATTTCTCTACAATCTCCTTCTCCTTTTTTTCTGATAAGAGAAATTACAGAAATGTGTTTGCTGTTAGTGTGAGTTCTTGTTTTATTGGGAGGGAACCAGCCTTGATTATGACCTTCCAGCAGAAAGCAGAGTGTGATTCATGCAGGTGCCAGCGCTGGCTGGTGCAGGATAGCGGATGAGGAGGAGTCCAGGCAAGGTCAGAGTCTCCTGGGAACACCAGAGAACATTCTCATGGCGACATCGTGGCCGTTGGCATTCTCACAAAACACAGAAATCAGTGGGAATTCAGAGGGGGGAATCCCCGTCCTGCTCCTTTTGTTTGTGACCTTGTGCACAGCACGGAGCCTCTGGGTTTTGGTGTCACTCCCTGGCGAGCTGAGCAGGCCGGAGGTGCCCCGGACTGTTCTGTGAAGCGCTGTGAAGCTGCTGTTCCCAACTCTGCCACTCCTTTCAGTCCATGTGCTCTGCCCGTGGGGGGAACTGATCAGAAATGAGCAGCACCTCTTACCAGGAGTCCCTGCACACAGAATGGAATGGAATCATGGAGTCCCACAAAGGTTTGGGTTGGAAGGGGCCTTAAGAATCCTCCAGGTCCAGCCCCTGCCGTGGACAGGGATGCCACTCACTGTCAGGTGGCTCAGGGCTCCATCCAATATTTTCAATGAAAGAAATGGCTGAAGAATTGGTCTGTTTGTTGGCTGACATGGAGGCCACCATGGCACAGGTGTTTCTTCCCAGCATTTCTCTGCAGACTATCAATCAGGCTGTTAGGGATTGTGTTTCAGAAGACAAAATGCAGTTTGTGTGAATAAATAGCTGTGTTATTCCCAATGACATTTAATTCTATACAATATCCTGTTAAATATTAAAAAAAAATAAACCAGCAATACTAAAGTTTAAACCAGTGAATAATGGCCATTTGCAGAGTGATTGATTTACTGAGACTTACTGAGTGCTTTGAATATATCTGGGTCAGGTTATCTGTGCCAACCCAAAATTCAGATAGGAGGCTTACGACATGTAGATATGGACTTGTTCGAGTCATGAAGGAAAGTTCTGTCAAGTGTTTCCCACACCTCCTGCAAGATATAAAAGTTGAAGGTCTCTGGGATTTCCTTGCGTTCTTACCTTCTGCCACCTCTTGCTCTCATCTGAAAGAAAAATGAAGAGATTTGTGAGTATCTCCATTTCTGTTGGACTTTTAATACTTAATAATGTAAGTTCCTCACTTTAAAAAACTAAAGGATAGAGAAGAAGATGCTCAAGTAAGTGGTACAATACAGTGGCAAAATAATATGATCTATGTGTTGTTTCTTTGGGTGGGAAGAGGAGAACTTGCATTTCTTGGGTCAGCAAAGTCAGGGGAAGCCTCATTTGAGTAAAGAATGCAGAATTTGGTACAGTTCAGAAGGGGGTATGGTTATGATTTAATGATTGCAGTTACAGAGGCAAATCAAGAGGTAACATGGCATCAAGGAGGGACTTCTGAAAACTGCAGAAATGCCATGGTTAAGTTATTCTGCTTTTTCAGCTACAGGCAAAGGACAGCCTGATAACAAAAACTTGACAATGAGGAACTGTTGCTGTTTTCAGCTAATATACATGCTAAGTGGGGGGGTTTTCAAACTGATGCTCCAGCTCCTTCCCTCAGTTCATGGACTGGGTGTTTTAATGGCACTGCCAGGTGTTTCTGATGAGTAAGAATTCTGCTTCCTTTTACAGGCTGCAGTCCTCATTTGCCTGGGAGTCTTTTGGGCTCAGACTTCTGCATTGAACGTGAGTAGAGTAATGAGCCTTGTCCTGCACATGGGTATTTAAAGTGTGTTGGATCCTGGACAGGGGGAATAGAACAGGAAGAAAACCACAGAAAAAACTAAAACCAGCAAGTTGCTTATTGTCAAGTGTAGAGAAAAAGAGCTTTTGCCAGAGGTTCTGTACAGGTGCAAAGTAACGAGTCAGGGGGACAGAGTCCCCTTAGCTCAGTCAAACATTTGGAGACTGGAGCAGTCTCCTGCCAGTCCCTGCTGCCCGGAATGACTGGGATGTCCCATGCAGGTTTTCCCCAGCCTGCAGGAGGGCCTGTTTTATAACTGACCTCCATCTCAAGAGCCTCCTCAGACTGCCCCAGGGTGCAGTAAATACCAAATCACAAGAACCCTGGGTTCTTAAGGGATTTGGTATTTACATGAGCATAAAGCATTGGGGGTTGTTGCCCCTGCTAAAGTGAAAGCCAGGTGATGAACACTGATTTTGTGCTTTTTACCAAAGACCTTTGTGCTGCATGATCCCATCAGCAACTATGTCACTGGCACCATGACCATCCACAACGAGGAGAAAATCGTTGATGTCCACGTCCGCTCCGGCGTCTACTCCTCTGACACCATTTTTGACTACACACATGTGAGTAAATCCAGGGATCCGCCTCAAATTAACCCCTGAGGAAGTTTTTAAAATCAGAAATTATTTTAGTGTATTCTCACCACATCTTGTTCCTGAACACTGTTTCTTTGAGGACTCCCAGCACCTTTCTTCTTCCTTTCTTCACCCGTAATGGGGCAGTTTAAAAGACTTGTAATGAAAATTGTGGTGGCAGTTCCTGGAAGTGAAGAAGGTCCCTGACCTCAGTGGGGCTGGAGGTGGGGATGGGCTGCCAGCACTCATGGGCAGCAGAAATCTGTCAGAAATGATGCTTCCAGTCTCAGGGACAGGCACCAGGACAGGCTGGCTCCATTCCCCAAAGGAGAGAAAGGAACTGCATTCATTCCACAGCAGCAGCCTCTGCAGCCACTTGCTGTTCCTTCCAGGTTGCCCCAAAGAGTAGAGAGCACCAGCTAATGTCAGCATTATTTAAATAATTTCTGATGATTTAACCTCCATTCTTTCCATCCCAGGGGTACATTGCCACCAGGTTGTACTCACGAAATGCCTGCTTTATCATGAAAATAAAGAAGGAAATCATCCCAGACCTGCAAGAGATTGGACGGCTGGCTTTTGAGAGAGAGGTGACTGTGGGGAACCCTCTGCTGGGAAGGAAGGGGTGGGAGCAGTGTGCTGTGAGGGGGAACCTCCACTCTGCCCCCAAGGCAGCTCAGGAATGACTTGTGCTGTCCTAGCCATGATGGAGCTGTTCTGGCAAGCCACAGCTTGAAGGGAATATCATGCAGAACATTCTTTCAAGATAAGGAACCATCATGGCCCCCCTGCAGTTTTACAGGGGGTTGTTGAGGTGTCTCAAGCTGTACAATCCCCTGTCCTTGGCACTGATGTCATTTGGCCATTTCCAGGTGATCACAATATAAGTTCAGGCAAACTTTCCCTTTATTCATTGTCCTGCTGATAATTTGTCCTTGACATTGCTTGAAATTTATTTTTTTTCAGAACAGAAAGTAGAGATCAATTTACTTTGACCAGATTTTGACTTCCTTATTCGGGCTGAGGTTTCAGAAGGAGACTGGAAGTATTGCCTGGAGGTGAACTGGAGTTCTGGCCCAGTAGCACATTTACAGCAAAACCTGGTGCCAATAATATAACTTATTATTATGGCAGCAATACAGCTCAGGCTTGCTGTGTTGGCACAATTAATATCTAGTGAATTTTGTTACTGAATAGATTGAAATTAATTTTTTATTTAAAAGCATGAAGCTTCTTTATCTAATGTTCTTTTGTGAGGCAAAGGAAGGTGATTTGGGGTTTGGGAGCCTTCTCAAAGGGCGCCCCAGCTTTAGAGAGAAGCTAAAGTTACATTTCTGATGGTGTTTAACCTTTTCTTCTCAGACCATGAGGGATGTATACTCTCCCAATAATGTGTGGGCCCAGTTCCAAACTGGCAGCTCCAGGCTGGGGCATCTTAAAGACTGGGTTCTCTATGGGAAGAACATTGAAAATCTCTGCACAGGGCTGCCTCTCTACAAGCTGGTGGCCACTGAAGGTAAGTCACAGGTCAGGGCATTGTGGCCCTGCCTCAGGGCACTTCCTCCCCTTTGGACCCAAATCCCCCTGCTACCCTGGAGCTGTGCAGACATTTCTTCTCCTCGAGCTGCACCACAAATGTTCTGCACAGTTCTGAGACAAACAGAAGTCTTGAATAGGGGCGTAACTGGGGGTTGAGATTTGTGTATTTGAGACTTTTCCTAGCTGGAAACAGGGATCTCATCTGGTAAGGAGATACTGATACTGAGATATATACTGATATAAATACTGATACCATCTTCCTTTTCTTGGGATTTTTTAGCACCAACAAATGACGATGGCTGTGCCAATGCCGGCATTCCAAGCATTCTGGGCCTTAAAATCTGTGAAGAACTCATTGCAAGGGAATATTGACATTTCTGTTGCAAGGAAATGCCTTTTTGCATGTTTTAGTGATGGTAACCATGTTCTCCAGCTGGAACAGAACTCGGGTATGAGGCTCAACCTGCCTATGCAAAGCTTTGATGCATAACAAGCCTATGACATACAAATAAATATAAAGCTTTAATAAATAAATAGAATGCTTTGTCTGTTTCTTCTGCCCAAAATCAGAACACAATGGCAGTGGGCCTTGTGAGTTGCCCTGCAGAAAAGACAAATTTCCCCCTTGGTCCATTCCTGTGCTGGGGCTGCAGCATGGCCCAGGCGTTGGTTTGGGCTTCATAAAGAGCAGAAACAGAAACAGAATCGATTTTTCCAGTGGAGAGCTTCACTTTGGCATCAGCATCCAGGTGTTGGCTCACCTTGTGTAGCATGGCTGGGGGAGGGAGCAAGCAGGTGAATGAAGATAAAGGGAGGGAGCAGATCCACACCTTTGCAAAGCAGCTTGAATCCTGCAGGGCCAGTGGAAATTTGCAGCAGTTTGAGTGAGTGCAGGGATTTTCCAGCCTGGGCAGAGGACACTGTCCCAGCCCTAAGAGATTTGTGCCTTGGAATAAAGTTTTCCTTTCACACAATGGCACAAAGAGCTGGGACCACTTGGTGAGTGTCCCAGGCGTGCTTTGTGTCAGGAGCTGATGGAAATCCAGGATGGGACCACCTGCCTGCTCTGGGGCAGATCCCAGGGAATGGCTGAGCTCTCTCAGCCTTCCCTCCAGGCCCTGGAAGGGCTGTGTGTTTTGGGGATGAAAACTGAATGTTTACTGTTTATTGGAGCCTTGAGTGGCTGCCAGAGGGCAAGAACTTCCTTTGGAGGAAAATGGCCCCAGGTCTGCAGTCTGTAATTTTCAAATCAGGCTCCTGGTCAAACCATCTGCTATTTAATAAAAGAGCATTTCATCACATGGTGAAGCCGTTCTTTTAGATTAATTGCAATCATGACAGGCTGCAGGTTCTTGGTGGTCCAAAAAATGTTTCTGGAGGGTCAAACTTTGTTAATTAAATCCAGGAATAGTTGTTGTGTGTTCTGTGGACCCTGAAACCAGCCTCAGTACCTCATTATCTGCACCTCTTGGGGTGCAGCCCCCAACAAGAGAGGAGGAAGCATGGGAAGAACCATAAACCACACAACACATGTGGCCATGCTTTGATTCCCACAGTTTTCCAGAGAAAATCTCTGTAAAAGTTTTCCCTCTGTACCCAAATTGCAGCTCTGAATTCACAGCCCTTGAACCTCCCTGTTGGTATCACCCACAACCACAAAGATCATGCTAGAAAGGGCTGCAGAACAAAAGAAATTTATTCTTGATTTAAAATAACTAATCACAGGGCAAACAGGAATGTACAGCCAGCTCTGAACAAACCAGAGAAAAGGACTTAGGCAGGAGAAAGAAGTTTGATATTTTATTTATTGATATTGTATTTGCCCTTCCTATTTCCTGCCATTTCAGTCTTTGTTGACTAGGCCACAGTTTACAATATGCTTTATGGACCTGTCTGGGATTATAATAAATCTGTTTTTCTTATCTTGCAGGTGCTTGATATTAAAATTGGACTACAGGGAAAGCCCAAAGAGGTAAAAATCAGCAACAGGTAAAATATCCCTGAAGATCAGATCCAGTTGTTGACTGAAGTAACTGCAGTCTGAAAATGTCAACCTTTAAATCCACCCTCTGTCAGCTCTGAATGTTCATGATGTGAAGGAAATCTCAGAATCACGGAGTTGTTAAAGGTTGGAAAAGTTTAAGTACATATTAAACCTTTAATTCTGTCAATCAGTTAACCTGGAGAAGCTCTGTCTGATGTGAAACACCTGCTGGCCTGGAGCTCATTAGGTATCAGTAGCTTTGGGGGTCCCTTGCTGGTAGAGGATTATTGTGCGTTCTGATCCATTGGGATTCTTCTTGCACTGTGAGGTTTTCCAGGGGAATGGATGGAAAATTCCCAGTGGTTTCCATGGGAGGCACCCAGAGCCCAGCAGCCAGTCCCAGGAACAATGGTGCAGTTGTGTTCTCAGTGCACAAAGTTGTGTTCTCAGTGCACAAAGCCCACGTATTGTCCCGATAACCGCCCAAGGTCAAGGTGCAGCTGGACAAGGTGGAGCTCCTTGGCACTGGGCACAAACTGAGCACCTGGAGAACAGCAGAGCCCCTGGGAATCTGCACAGGAGAGGGGCAGGGCTGCCCTGCTGCCTCTGGAACCCAGAGCTGTCACCAAAATGAAAAGAGAGACAGCGCATGAGCTTAGAGCCTAAAAACACATTGGCTGGAAGAGCCTGGAGAGAGAGAAGGTGTCAGGATGAGATTCAGTATCTTGAAAGCTCCTGATGTTCCCAAGAGCTCCTCTCCACCAAATAGCACATCCTGGTTATTATCTAACTTTATCTATCACACTATCACATTATCTAACTTCCTAGCCAGGCTTGTTCTGTAAAAAGCAGGGAATTGATTTGATGTGGAAGATCAGAGAATATTCTGAGCTGGAAGGGACACCCTGGGGAGCTCAGTGGGAGTGTCTGGCTGTGCCTCGGGGAGCATCTGTGAATGTCCCAGCCCATGAGCCAGGCCAGGTTTCCAAGGAATACACCCCAGTCCTGGCGCAATTATTCCTTTCCACTGGAGAGAGATTTCCATTGTCCACTAGATGGCAAATGGTGACAGCAACCTCGGCCCTCGGGACCCGTGAGATGGGCTAAAAACACCGACTGCAGCCAACCACGGCTCAAAAACAAAACAGATTCAATCCTCTCACCCTGTTCCCCGGGAAGCAAAATCTGAGTTGGGATACAAAGCAGTAGAATTCATTCTTTCAGGTTTAAAATCCAGAGGGATGTTTATTTTCACTTGTAATTACACCCTATTTGGTGATTAACTGATCTATTTTTTGATTTCTTAATGATTTTAATATTTCTCTCTTACATATTTAGATATATTTATAAAAATATAAAAATATCCTATAATATAAAATAGTTATATTTATAATTAATATAACATTCATTGTTACATTAATATTAATGATTAATTATATTTATAATATTATTATATTTTTTTTAGTATATAAATATATTTCTATTTATATACTCTTATACATTCTATTACATAATGAGACACTGCCTTTGCACGGCCACATCCTCTGCTGGGTTATTGTCTCTCTCACTCCTGCCATTCCTTTTCTCTACCCTTTTTTGCAGCTGACCACGAGGCAGTTCCCACTTTATTTAATTTTCTGAGGGTGTGTGCCAGTTGAGGATGGTGATTCAGACCTACTCAAGGTTGCTCCAGCTATTTTTTGTTGGGTAGAAAACCAAATGTAGCATAAAGTCAATCCTTTTGTAGCAGTGCTGAAAGAGGAGAAAACAACTTTTAAAAATCAGTTTGTAATTGCTGGGATGAGAACTGATGATCAAATCAGGCTGCTGTGACAGCTCCTCACAAACCAAGCCATGGATCCATGAAATTCCCAATTTTGTAAAGACATCTGAGGAGCTGCTGCCACTGCACCCTCTTTGCTTTGCCTCTTGTGAGCTGTTTTGTAACAGGTGCCAAGAAAAAAAAAAGGCATTTGGATGTGCTGGTGAAATTCAGAGAGGAATCAGGGCTTCAGTTTGATTTTCCAGGTGAGGAGCCTTCAGCAGCTGCCCTGTGAGCTCTGTGCCCTGAGCAAGGCACAGCTACTCTGAGCATCCCAGCCAAACTTTGCAGAAACCAGGGGGAACAGAACATATTTGTAATTTTTGCTGCAATTGAAGTCAAAATTAGTGAGGTGTTTGAGCCAGTTTCCCTTAAACAAAAGGATGGAAAATACAAAATTTGTTATTCAGCTGCATGGCAGTCAAAGCAGAGAGAGGCCTCTGACAACCTTAATTTACCCAGTATAATTCCAGTCATTGAGTTACAAAAAAATAGAATATAATACACTTTCATCTTTGAATTTTTAAGGCTAAACTTAAAAAAGTATTTTTTAATGAATCAATCTTCTCTACTGCTATGCACAATTTGCTTTCCCTTTCTGATTCCAGCCCTAACATTAAATAAACAGAGCAAATATTAGACATGCTTGTCTAATTTTTCCTCGTGTTTTGCTGATGTGATTACAAGCTGTTGACTTAGTCATTAATATCTCATGCTGAGATATCAGCTAACACTGGCAGAAAATATTCCATCTCTGCTTAGCACTCAAGTTGTCAGTTTAATAATTCCATGTTATTAATCAAAATTGTCAGCAAAATAATTTCTACTGACCCGAGTCTGGTTTTTTCCCCCATTGTTGAAGATTTGGACTCCTCAGTTCTCAAACCCAAGGACAAAATTTAGAGATTATTCCCAAGAATTTTGTTCATTTAGAGCTTTTAAATGGAGCTCTGATTAAGAAAAGAATGGTGTCCCTCAAAAAACCTGCTTGGACATGGAGCTGACGAGGAGAGGGGACAAGTCTGGGAGGCTTCTGAAAGGTTTTGTTCTGCAATCTTGTTTGTGTCAGTGTCACTGAGCTGCTCAGAGAGTTTCCTGGAGTTTGACACCCACATGAATACCAAAGCACCACAAAACAACTGCGTGATGAGAGAAAGAATTTCAAAAATGTAAAATTAAAACTTTCTCTTGACCTTTTTCTGTCAAACTGTTGTGTGAAGGGAGTGTGATAAGAAGCCTGCAGAGTGCAAACCCCTGGGATTAAACAGCAGCTCCTCTGTGTTCATTAGCACTGCTCTCACTCTGTGTGAAGATATCAAATAGGAATTGATTTATTTTTGACCATGTCTCACCAGATTTGAATTAATTGGGGACTGAATTAATAAACTGTGTGACCATAACAGGTATTAAATGTTTAATATTATGAGAGACTGTATCCATATTTACCAAGGCATGTACCAAGCTCACAGGAGGGAAACAAATCAAAAGATTTTGAGACATTTCTCATCCCATAAATGACATAATGATAAATTATATCATTAAATGGGCTGGGCAGTGAACTTGGTGGGTGCTACAAATTTCCCAGTCCAAATCCCAGTCATGAAGTGGCAGCTCCTCCAAATATCTGCTGGAGGAGCAAGGACACCAGGAGCTGGGAGCTTGCAGGGCCTTTTACTGCACGTGACTGACAGGACACTGACAGCAAGGCCATGTCCAGCCACTTTTTCCAGCTCTTTTCTTTCTGTTTCAGTTCCTCAGGCTTTGCACTGGTGTGGAGCTCACAGCTTCTCCTCATGTCCCCGTGCTGCCACGTGGCTGCTGACCCACGGCCAGCCAGGTTGCTCTGGAGCAAATGCAGGAGGATGGAGTCCCTCCCTGGAGCTTCTGCACCTCAGCAGGATGGAAGGAGAGGGAAAAGGGAATTTCCAGAGGCACTGCAGGTAGTTTGTGTGCCCTGCAGGTTTGTGGGGTCCCCATACGAAGCCAGTGGTGCTCCAGGTCAGGAGGAGCTGGTGGCACACAGGGAAAGGAATTCCCTGGGTCAGGAGGAGCTGCTCTCGCACAGGTTAATGAATTCCTGGGTCAGGAGGAGCTGCTGTCCCTCAGTTTAAGGAATTCCTGTCCCTGTGGCTGCCCAGCCTTCTCCCTTTCCTTCTCCCTGATTTTTCCCTTTATCACACAGGCTGTAATGCACTGCCATGTTTCTCCCCCCACACCCTTTCAATAAATACCATCCTTTCATTTCCCAGTGCCATCTGAAATGGGAATAGAACCCCTGGGAAGAGCCCATTTATGGACAGGGAATCCAGAGCAGCCATGAACCAAGGCATACAGGAATAAGGACTTGGGCAGATGCAGGAATGGAAACTAATTTTAGTTATTCCATTGCAAGCTCATCACACTGTCAGTGTCACACTCCTCTTTATCTCCCATCTCACACCCAGCAGTTACCTCATGCCACAGCTATCTCCTGACAGGAACCGTTGTGGGGCATTTTTGCAATAATTCCATCCCTGTATTTTGGAAAACCTCAAATCACATGCTGTGGTTGCTACAGCACGTTTGCATCCCTCTCCTGCTTCCCTGCAATGGTGTGACTGAGGTAACTGATTAGGGAGCAGCCTTGAGCCAAAATTCCTGAAAAAGCAATATTAAAAAAAGGACCAGAGAAACTTTTTTTTTTTTTCACATTTTAAAAGAAGCCTACTATGCAGTAACAATTTAATGAAATTTTGAAGGTATAGACTGCTGAACCAAAACCCACAGGTGGGGAAGTTAGATGTGACACCATAAAACTGGCAGACTTTTTATGCCCTGGGGAGCTCTTCGTGCCCCAACAGCCCAGGAGGGCACTGAAACAAACATTGATCACCTTCTCCTGGGAAAGGTTCCCTCTCTGAGGCTGCTCCGAGCCCCTGGCTGAGGGCAGGTGTTCCTCCTTCCCAAAAACCAGCAAAGGAAGGGTGAGGATGCTTCAAAACCACTTCACATTCTTCTGAGGAGCATCACACCCTCTGGATCTCGTGTGTTCCTTGGCCAAGGGACCTTTCTGTGACCTCTCTGCAACCCAGGCTGCCCAATGAGCACCTACTGCTGAAGAAATGGGGTCATTAGATTGATTTTTAATTAATTAATGGTTCAGCTTATTAACGTTCCCTCTCCAGTTACCTCAGGTGATCTAGTTAACATTGATTTTTTTGGAAAGCAACTTCTTTCTAGGATACTGTAAATTGTAATGCATATGGAGGGGGAAAAAGGAGAAACCATTTCAGTGACATGAAATAAATCTCTTCTGTTACACAATTCAACTCAGAAAAAATAATTATCAGTGTGTTAAAATCATCAGCCTGCAGCTTAAGGAAACAGGAAGCTGCTTTCATATCAGAGCTGCTTTTCTATCAGATGTGCTCTCTGGGTATCCCTCATCTGGCAGATCCCCAGCAGGGTCTACACGGAATGAGTCAGGAAACCCAGCACAAGCTGCTTTGTGTTCAACTCCTGCACTCTGCCATTGTTCAAGGACTTTTTATCAAAACCAGAGCGGAAATGTGAAAACACTTGGAATCTCTGAGCAGGAATTGTGCTCCTAATGAGCCACTGAGGCAAGAAGACTCTGGTGAATGAGCAGCTCTTACAATGATCTCTTTAATTGAATAATATCTGCATATATATATATTTATATATATACATGAAATCAGTGCATTTTTGAAATTAATATTGAAGTATTAAAAAAGGAAACGCTCTGGAGGCATTTTCACCCTCATGACGAATGTCCTGTGTCACTGGCTGTGACAAGCAGCCCCAAAAACTTTCCTTTACAGGACTCACTGCTGTGCTGTGAGTTGAAGAGCTAAGGCTAAGCCAGCTCTCAGGGGTTTTAATGTTAACCTCACTTCCTGTGGAAGTAAAGATCTTAATTTGGTGATGAATCATCACCAAAAAGAAGACTTCACTTTTCTCTTAATTTACAGAAGCCAAAGACCAAACTGCTCCAAAATTTCCCCAAGATTTCTGTGCTCAGCTCTGAAAAGCCAAAATAGGCAAAGATCAGATTTGATAAAGCTATGGAGGATTTCTAGATAGCCATGAACTCCACAGTGAGGTCTAAATTAATCTTGCTAAGCTCAAATATCTAATGTGGTGTAGCAGTAACCTCAGTAACACCCTTTTCCTCTAGCATCAGGTTTCCCACGTTCAGAAGAAGAAAAGTTGAATAAAATGAAGTTAAAATACCATGTCGATGTCTGCCTCCATGACAGCCACACCGCACAAGATTTTCACAAAAATATTGATATTTAAATAAAAACCTAGAGGATGAATTTAAAACAGGCATGCCTTGAGCATGGTTCTCATTGTTGTGGCTGTTTGTGATAGATTTGGGCAAATGACAAAGGAAGAAAATTGCAGAGATGGGGCAGCAAATCAATGGATGTGCTCAGACAAAAAGCAGAGTCCAGAAAACCCAGCAGGGCAGTGGTTTAGTCCTTGGGTAAAGCTCTCGGTGCTTGCAAGGCAAAGCTCTGCAGCACGAGCAGAAATGCCTCTTTATCTTGAGTGCTGAACCCCTCGGGGACAGGCAGCGAGCTCTGACCATGCTGCCAAAACAAGAGCACTTTGGAAAGTCTGTGGAGAACAGGGAGATTTAAGTGGACATTGTTATCTATGAACCAGACCAATTTTTGCCCGCACACTGCTCACTCTTTGTTGAAATTTGCACACTAACGCATAAAAGGGCCATTGTGGCCCATGTTTTTGTGGCACATGTTTTTGCAGAGTCATTTCTGTGTTCTCCACACTGTCTCTGAGCTGTTTGGATTGATGAGAACCTGAAATCAGTCACCTGTTGGCCTTTGTGTGTTTTCAACAATTTTTTATTTAGCGGTGCTGTGACTATATCAAGTACAACCATGATTTACCAAGTCACATGTAAAAGATGAATGAAATAAAGATTTTCTGAATCCTTTGCAAATATTTCAGTCATGGAATCATGGAACACCTCGTTGGAAGCAACCCAGAAGGATCACCAAGCCCAACTCCCTGCTCCTTGAGGAATGTGATTCTCCTTGCTCACCCTGAGCTCTTCTCCTCCACATCCAGGGCCTGGTGGTACCACCAAAGCTCTTCTCCCAGGCTTTGCAGAAGAACGGAATTTTTCCCAAAGAAATTCCTTCTTAACGTAAAGACCTGACTCTAAAACAGTTTTGAGAAGGGCAGAGGGAGCTGTTGTTTGCCCTTGGTGTGAGATGGGTGCATTTGGAGAGAGGCCCTGTGGGATTCTCGCGTTCGCTGAAATCCGCGCGGATGGAAACGGTTCACGTACAGCAGCAAAGTCAGCTGCCGGAGGGAGAGAGGAAGGGCAGCTCCTCTCTGAGGAGAAACTTGTCCTATCTCTGCGAGTCCCGCTCAGAATGTTTACAAAACGCTCATTAAGGGAGAGGGGATGGCGAGATAGCAACAAATCTGGTGAGCAGCTTCCACTGGCCGAGATAAGAGAGGCAAGGCGGCCATAGAGGAGAGCGAGATCCAATTACCGAGACCTGGTTTTGGGGAGGGGGAAGGGGCAGACAGACAGGACGGATCACAAGTTTCAAGACAAGAGCTTCCAAACTTGTCATCCCTCTGTGACACAGCCCAGCGGATAAAACCGCCACCGAGCCCGCACCAGAGGCAGAGCTCGTTGAGCGCGGTTGGAGGCTCGGGCGAAGCCATGGATTCTGTCGTACTCCAGCTCTGGGCTGTCCTCTCCCTCCTGGTTCACCTTGCAGCCTGCAGTCCCATCCTGAGCTTGGAGCATTCTTCCCTGGAGGAAGACGTGCCTCTTTTTGATGAGATCCTCTCCGAGCAAGATGGGGTTGATTTCAACACGCTGCTCCAGAACATGAAAAATGAGTTTTTGAAGACGTTGAACCTCTCTGACATCCCCCTGCACGAGTCGGCCAAGGTGGACCCGCCAGAGTACATGCTAGAGCTGTACAACAGGTTTGCCACAGACAGGACATCGATGCCTTCTGCAAACATCATCAGGAGCTTCAAAAATGAAGGTAAGAGCTGCTCATCTCTGGGAGAATGGATAGAAAGGAGCGTCCTTAGAGCCTGTGGGAACTGTTCTGACCAGGTACAGAGCATGAAGCGTGCTGGGGAAAAGGCCTTTGGTGAGGATGGCCTTGGAAATCAGCAGCTGTGGCAGGGCTGCCCAGACCCCAGCTCTGGGGAGAGACTCCTTGTCCTTGGCTCTGGAGACTGGAAGGTTTTGGGGGAAGGTGTATCTTTAACATTGGGGCGGCATCAAGTGTATTCAGTTCATCAATTTCTTTATCGCCATAGTGACAAACATCATTTTTAGAGCTGATTGATTTTTTAAATGGATACCTTAAGTAGTATTTGAAATTAAGGCAAGACTCATTTTTACGCACTGTTCAAAGTGTATCTTCAAGTGAAATATTTTAAAATTATGAGTTTAACCAGGTACAGCTTTCTGTTAATGCCTTGTCGCTGTTGATCCTTGTGGCATTTGTAAAGTTTTCTTCCTTTGGATCAGCACACAGTCCAGAAAATACACAAAAGTAAGTGAAAATTAATTTTGGGTAACCAATAGGTTTTACTTTGGAGTACCAGACTATATCCTAATAAAACCAAACAAACAAAACTGAAGAAACCCAGTTATCACAGAATATTGTGAGTGGAAAGGGACACACAAGGACCATCAAATCCAACTCTCAAGTGAATGGCCCACACAGGGATCAAAGATATAACCTTGGCATTATTAACACCCTGTGCCATTTCCCTCTCTTTTTTCCTCTGTTTCTCCTTCCACGTTCTCCTCAGTTCAACAAGGACGAGCTAAGGCTTCAGCACTAATATACAATAATATGCCAATACCCTTTTTACACCAACACATTAAACTAAATAAATATTTTTATACTAAAAATATTTTTCAACTAAACAATTCCAAGTATCCATTGATCCACATGGCAAATGCAAGTACTTTGATTCATGTTCAGTTACCATGGGGCACTTGTGGCTGTTCAAGCTGCCATGGGGCCTCTCTCACTCTCTGTTCATTTAATTGATGAACTTAAAGGCATTATTGCTTTTTCCTCAACATCTGCAGTTCAAAAATGATGAGCTGTGAGGAGAGGCAGAGTGGAAGTTGAGTTTTGCAGGGCAGTGAGATGCCCCAGGAGAATCCCAAAGCTCTGTTCTGCTCCTGTCTCCTGCCAGGCCCAGGCACCCTTTGCAGCAGTGAATTTCTGGTGTGAAGAGACTCTGCACTGTGATTTAAAGTTCCTTTCCATCTCCTTTTTTCCAGTGTGGAGAAATTTATTGGAGGGTTGGTGGCAAACCAGTGCAGGCAGTGGTGGCCAGTTGCTCACCTTGCCTTGCTGTGTCTGCTCAGCAGCAGCAGTGAAGGCACACACGTGGGAGGTGTTGTTCTCATTTTGTGCTATTTGAAAAAGAAACCATTAACAAACAAGCACAAGTACAGCGTGGTAAAGAATAAAACACCCTGTGGTTTAGTGATGCAAATCTGAAATCATTCCACCTGCAAAAATTCAGGTTTGCAGCACTGAAATGGCACAGACTGACCTTTGCCAGGTGGTGTTGGCAGCTCCCTGCTGTCCTGCTGTGCCTCTTGCAGAAGTTCTGCAGCAAATGGGGAAAATTTGCCTTAAATTTCTGCCCTTTCAGATTTTCTCTCACCTCCTCCAATCCAAACCAGCAAGATGAAAAGCTCATGGGAGCACAGCTTCACAAATACATGCAGTTTAAGGACTGTGCAATTCATGTTTCTCGTGTGTCCTCAAAGTCTGGATAATTAAGAACCATTCCTTTCATGCTAAAGAGCTCTTTTGATAGAGAAATTAATTGCTTGCAATGAGAAGGACAAGGAGAAACAGAGCTTGGAATTGTTTTGTTCACCTGCCTGCTGACAACTGGCAGTAATCCCAGTTTCATAACTATCCATTAAACCCTTTATTATAGAAATAAAAGAGGTGGCATGGCTGGAATTAGCTCTTTGTTTTAACCCCTGGACCATAACAATTTAGTTGTAAATGGGCTGTAATCAATGCTTAATACTTGAAATAAAGTTTTAAGGGAAATTCTTCTTTTCCTACGGACTCCAAATCTCCCTTCCCAACCCTCCCAGGGTTGCACTGGAAAGAGCAGGAGGTCTGGACCCTGTGGACTTCCCAGAGAGAGCAGAATCACATCCCGGCTGTGTGAGGGGTGCTCAGGGTCCGCTCCTACCCTGGCTCTGAAAGCAGAATCCCCCCTCTTTTTATTTTATTTGTGAAGAGATGAAAATGCAAAGTGAAAAAAAAAATAAATTAAAAGGCAGGTGCCTCAAAGCCTCCAAACTGGAGTCAAACAGCACAAGTCACGTGCTGAAGTTCGTGGCTTGCCTAAGTGCACTGGTGGAGCATGGCCAGGCCTTGTGGCTTTATCAGAGTCATTTTTCTACAAACACAGAAAAATTGGGGAGGGCAGAGATGAAGGGAGTAACAGGTCACAAACAGTTTGCCTTTGCATTAATTATAGTTCCAGCCTCTGTGTCCCAGTCTGCCTCCTGGGTTGTGAGGAGGCAGCAAATGCACCCTCATGAGCAGATCCTGCTCTGGGGGAAGAAATGAATGCTGCTGTGCAGCCAGGACGGGCAGCCCAGGGGACACCAGACATTGTCCCTCTCACCTGTTCTGTTGCTGAAGGTGCCCAGGGGCCTGGCTGAGTGCAGCTGGTTGCTCACCAAAGCCCACGGGCCGGTGGCTGTGGCTGCCAGGTCACCCTGGTGTCACCACCTGCTCTGCCTGATGTAAAACATCTTCCAAAGCACCAAGTGCTTGGCCCTCTCCATGTCTGAGGGGTGTTTGAGCAGCAGGGAATTCCTGCTAGCACAGGAACACTGCAGCACACACATTTCTTGAGTTTGCAGACTCTATGTTGTCCATTTCATGTTGGTTCCAGTGCCTGCCCCAGTGAATGTTTTCCCTTGTTTATTAAGTTGTTGCTGTGCAGCACCCTAGAAGTGATTTCTATGTCATTATCAGGCAATACATTTTTAATATGTAAACCTTCCAGTTGGCAAGGAAGTCCCTGGAAAGCCTGGGGCCAGAAGGAGGATCACTAAATCCAGGTCTGTAGCATGTCTGGGACCTTGTAGTCCTTACACATCCAAAATAACCTCGGCCCTTTTTCCAAGCACAGCTGTGGGAAGTGCTGAAAGAACATTTTCCTGGAGCTGTCCAGATGAAACCCAGCATGCTGGATGACCCTCAGTACGCGTGCTTGTGGATGCATTGACTCTCCTAAAACATTTGATTTTTGTCCCTTCCAGACTTGGATTCTCACCCTACAGGCGTGACAGGAACCCGGAGATACCCGCTGCTCTTCAACGTCTCCATCCCTCACCACGAGGAGATCACCATGGCAGAGCTGAGGCTCTACACCCTGGTGGAGCGGGACCAGAGGCTCTACGAAGGGCTCGACAGGAAGGTCACCATCTTCGAGGTGCTGGACAACATCCCCCTGGGGGCTGGGGAGGACAGGAAGATGGTGGCCCTGGCCTCCAGGCACATCTACGGCACGAGCAGCGAGTGGGAGAGCTTCGAGGTGACCGAGGCCATCCGGCGCTGGCGCAGGGCAGGGCTGACCACGCACCGGCTGGAAGTTCACATCGAGAGCAGGGAAGGGGAGGAGCAGAACGGGGAAGGGAAACTCGACATCGACATCAACTCCGAGGCCAAGCACCTGCCCCTGCTGGTTGTGTACTCCGACGACCAAAGCAACGACAGAAAGGAGGAGAAGGAAGAGCTGAACGAGATGATTGACCACGAGCAGTTCCTGGGCCTGGAGAACCTGGAGGTTGGCAACTTCCACGACCAGCCCGGCGAGGAGGCGCTGCTCCAGATGCGCTCCAACATCATCTACGACTCCACCGCTCGCATCCGCAGGAACGCCAAGGGCAACTACTGCAAAAAGACTCCTCTCTACATCGACTTCAAGGAGATTGGCTGGGACTCCTGGATCATCGCCCCGGCGGGCTACGAAGCGTACGAGTGCCACGGCGTGTGCGCCTACCCCTTGACGGAGCACGTCACACCCACCAAGCACGCCATAGTCAAGACTTTGGTTCACCTGAAGAACCCCCAGAAAGCCTCCAAGGCCTGCTGCGTGCCCACCAAACTCGACCCCATCTCCATCCTCTACTTGGATGCAGGGGTGGTCACCTACAAGTTCAAGTACGAGGGCATGGTGGTGTCAGAGTGCGGCTGCAGATAGTAGGAGGGAACGCGCGCGTGGGGAGGGCACGGGGGGAGTATTTAATGATTCAGTCTGTAAATTTGTACATTTGGGATTTGCTATTTAATGAGGTTATTTAATGAGGCCTGTACAGATAACTGTATGTTTCCTGCCACGGGGAATGGGCACGTCGTGTAGGGATTGTATATTTTGTTCCTTGACTTCCTTCTCGCTGCTCTTCGCTCTCTAGATCGTGACCGAGCCTCTCCTCCTGCCGGGCATGGAGCTGATCACTGGATTGTTTGGGAGGGCTCTTGGTGCCAAAAAGGCACATCCAAATTCACGGAAATAAAGGCATATTTTTGTACTTTATCAATGTTGATTGGCATCTCCAGGGCTTTCCAGAGCTGTTAAAGATATGAGAGTGATGGGCAATCACACCTAGATTGTTCAGTGTTCTGTAATATCTTCATAAAGGTCTTTACATGCTCTTTTTTTTCTTAATTTATCTCTGTAGATCTTACATCCTGATCATTCTCAAGCTCCTGAATCACTAAGGCACAAACAAGGTGGTTTGTTTTCCTTTTTTCTTAATACTTTCTTCACTCTTTCCCTGTTTCAGTCAAAGGCAACTGGCAGGGATGATCTGGCATCTGGAGCAGAAGGGCACCATTCCCTTTCCCACCTTTCTTAGGAAAGCAGATGGTCCAGGAGCAGTACCAGGCAAGGGCCAAGGCGAGAAATTCCCCCTGTGCAGGTTTATTACAAAATCACTCTGAGGCAGCTCTGGTTTTGCTGCTGCAGCAGCCGTGGGTTGGCTCTCAAGGGCCAGAGCTTTTGGTGGCAGAAGGAAGTGCAATAAATTTCCTGAACCCTTGGAATTGCACCAGCTAAAATTGTCCTTGAAATTCCTACCAGCTAAGAAACAGTGCCTGTTCCCAGCCAGCAAATCCCTTGAGATGAAACTGTACAATCCAACTGGAATGGCCCAGCAGTGCCAGGCAGAGCAGCAGAACCCTTGGTGCCAGTGGGACACGAGCATCCTCCCTTTCTGTAAGTGCAGAATTGTCCATTCCCAGGGATATTCCTCCCCCCAGACTCTGCAGATGGAGTCACATGCCATGTTTCCACCACTCTTCTGCAACAAATCGTGGTGATAAGGAGGTGTCGGAGCTGAGAAACAATAGACCCGTCACTTTATTTATACTAAGCTGCAAATTTGTCAGATTCTTGGGAAAGTGTAAGTGATGTTGACTCTTTTAGCCCGTACCAGAGCCTACTGTACTGTCCCTGCATCTGTTTTACACTTTTAAGGGAAAGTTATCTTCCCTGGGAGTGATAAGGGTCTTTGAAAGAATCACTCCAACACTTCATGGGAATGAACACCCAAGACTTTATCACCCACCAACTAAACCAAATTTCACCCATTTTCACACATACTCTTCTGTGCTTCCCATAATTTATTGACCTATTTATTGACTGCCTGCCTTTGTAACATAATGTAGAATACAGAATGTTTTATTTTTGTGCTTGTGTGTAATCCCACTTGGATAAAACTGATCCTGCTTTACACGGAATCTCTCAGTTGAGTTGTGTGGCACAGAGAACGAGGTTGCTGACTTCTTGGATACTTGTAAGCTCCACATGGCTCAGTTACCCCCTCGCCTGCAGAGCTGCTCCCTCACTGCAGTGATTTATTTCAGTGGAGTT
This sequence comes from Tangara arthus, assembly GCA_035584835.1. Lineage (NCBI taxonomy): Eukaryota > Metazoa > Chordata > Aves > Passeriformes > Thraupidae > Tangara > Tangara arthus. Next base: position 578,290 of record JAWMQZ010000082.1, read on the forward strand.
CTGGAGTGTGGTCTCATCAATTTACAGCTCCTCTTGTGGGGGTATCACAGCTCTAAGTGCTCCGCTGTGTAGTTTATTGTAGAGTTATGCAGTCTGCAGATAGTGGCCTGCACCCTGGGCTGTGATATTGCTTTATTGCTCACGCTGTGAGTGAGTGACAGCCCTGACAGACCTTTCCCCCAGGGCACTCTGCAATCAGAGGCTCATGGCACGTTGCAGGAATTCGGGGAGGTGTGACATTTGCTCTGCTGACATCAGCTGCAGCAGCCAACGGTTGAAGTGTGACCACACAGACCCTTTCAAAACCATCCACGATTCTTCTGAAGCCATTTGCCAAGACAAGCCATTCACCTTGTTAGGAGTGATAATCCAGCATTAGGGAGATAATCCGACATTTGCTTTTATCATCTCATTTCTGCGGGCGCTGCCGTGGCAGAGATCTGCCCTCCCTGCCTTCCCCTGTCCTTCCCTGACTGCACCAGGGGCTCTGCAGGGAAAGCTGGGCCTCAAAACCAATAAATAACCCCCTGCAATGCCCATAAATCTGTGAAGTCTCGCTGTAAATCCTCAAGGGACCACATGGCCAAGCAGAGCAGTGCCTGCCCTCTGTGTCTGTCAGAGATTCACCCTCTGTCCTTGTCTGGCAGAGATTTGCTGGAGCACAGCAGAGTCTGTGGAGTGTTCAGGTACAAAGCAAACACAGCCATGTGTCATTTCATCAGCTGCATGTGTGAACTTCTACAAGATCAGTAAAATTGTCAATAAACACCAGTGGTGATCCTTCAGAACTAGGGGCAGCCAGCCTGCTGATGTAACTTCTCTTCATAAAGAGATGAAGACTGTCCTGCTGATGGAGGAGGATTTCAGCCAGAGTTTGTGGTGAAGGACGTAAAGCTGTGTCTCATTGTGTCATTGTGCTGCTCTGGGAGAAAACTCAGCATTTCTTGAATCCTTCAGCTGCCCCTGAGATCAGAACTCCTGGGAGTGGGGTTTCCTTTATCAGGGGTGTCTGTCAGGGCTCCACAGCAGCTTCATGAGCAAAATCATCCCTCTGCCCTTTTCAACATAACCATGCAAAGGCATTTCTTGGATGTTCATGCTGTTCAGTGACAGAGATCAGAGCAAAAACAACAGGGGGGCAGATACTTCCTAAAGAGCTTTCCCCAGGCAGCAAATCAAGGCTGTTTCTGCAGTTCAGAGGTGCTTGGCTTTAAAGCCCCTGTCCAAGTAGACACAACACTCACAAATAACAGGGTGAGGGTGTGACAAGAGCCAGGGCTGCCAAGCTGGGAGTCCCAGGAGTCCCTGAGAAACTGTTCCACTGCATGTTTTCATTTTCTTTGTTTCTATGCTCCTTCCTTCCATCCATCCACATTAGTACTGTGACTTCTGTTTCTAAAAGACTTTCTTTGTCACATTAAATTCTGGTGTGCATTGATTCTCCTTTCATTTCTGATCTATTTTATCTCAGCGTATTAGCAGATGTTTGACTTCAATCTTCAATTAAATCTTAATTTTAGAAAGGTTTGGGAAAACACGGCTTCACTGTGGAAGTATCTATCTTTCCATCCATCCATCCATCCATCCATCCATCCATCCATCCATCCATCCATCCATCCATCCATCCATCCATCTCTGAATTATTGTAAACCACTAAAGCAACCCTGTCTCACCAAATCATCATCATCAGTGGGATTTTTGCTTTCATCTGTTTCTAGGGGAACATGTGTAAGAAATTGTGAGCAGTTGTGCAGCCCCTTTTTGCTGGATGCTGTATAAAACTCCAGGCAGTGCTTTCAGGCTAAGCAGGCAGGAACAGGCAAAAGGGGTGGGAGAAAAACAAATAATCCCAGAGAGGAAGAGGCTGGAGAGCAGCTCAGTGAGGGAGCTGAGGGAAGAGCTTTGGCCTTGGATTGCTGCTCTGAAATGCACACACAGGAGAGCCTGAACCTCAAGACATGCTCCTCCTCACTGCCGGGGCTGTGGAGGAGCAGTGACAGCTGTGTCTCCTGAGCCACGCTCAGCACCCAGGGCAGGTTTCACCAAGCATTTGGAAGGCTGAGGTTCCCTTAGGGGCTCCCTATCTCTGAGCTCTCTGCACGTGGGCTCCAGTTCCTCAAATAGATTTGTGCCCAGAGCCCCCTGGCTGTCCCTGCCTGGGCTGTGACCCCAGGCTCTCTCTGCGTGCCCTGATGGAGGATGAACATTCCACCTTTGGAGGCCAAAGCTGCCAGCTCAGCCTGGCTCTGCTGCCCTGCCCTTGCTCTGGGCTCTTTGGGGGGCTCTGGGCACAGGGAGGGTTCAGCCAGGAGAGCAGGGCACCCCTCTGCTGCCTCTGCCCAGCCCATTTGGGGCTGCCCAAATGCCAATCTTTGGGGAAAAATTGCATTTCTCGATATTGTGGACACATCTCTGTGCCCTGCCAGGTGAGCAGCACCCTCTAAAGACTTGAGGTGAACCTCCCCAAAACTGAGCTCTCTCAGGAAAAACCATCCAAAGCAGCAGCCAGAACCTATTCCACATTTCTCCTCCCCAAAAATACTGCTCTGCCCTTCTGAGGCTGCTCAGAGAGCAAGGCAAACCAGAGCCTGCAGCAGTACAGCATTTCCAAAGGAAAATGTGAATTTTGACAGACCCAGGCAGGTTGGGTTACCCATAGCACGATGGCAGAGCTGGAATTTGGGATTTTCTGTGAAACACACTGAGCCAAAGCCCTGCAAAATCTATTGTGATTTTAGAGAAGAGGGGAAAAAGGAAAAAAAAAAAAAAAAGATAAAAAGATTTCGTGGCACTTGAACATCTGCTTCAAACATTTGAAAAACTACAGCCCAGTGTTAATTTAAACTTCCTTATAACCCAGTTCAACATTTGGAGTGCAAACACTGTTAATAGGATGGGAACTGGGGTGGTGGTGATTTGCTTACTATATTGGGAAACAAAACCAGAACGAAACCAGCTTGAGATAGAGCTTTTGTTTATGTTGCTGACCCATCTGTCTTCATTAATGCATTATTTACAGGAAAAGTTAAAAAATTAGCTTCTACTCCCTCTTCAAGTGCAGCAGCAACAAATAAAGGCTGAATGGTTCATCTGCCCTCGACTAAAAATGGAAATTCTTATCAGCACCCTTGGAGGAAGAGGTTTATGATGTGCAGAGTATTATTGTTGGGTATTGGTGCCTTTGGCCACAGCTGGGTGTTCCCAGCCCAGGCAATGGCAGGGCAGCCAGGGAGGTGCTGTGTCACAGAAAACAGCCACAAAACATCCCCCTCATCTTATCCAAACTCCTGCTTTGACATTAAAAGCAGAAATGCTGAGGGTTCCCCCCTGTAATGGTGGGATTTTCTGGGTGTAATTTCCTGGGTCATGGTGGGATTTTTCTGGGTGTGATTTCCTGGGTCATGGTGGGATTTTTCTGGGTAATGGTGGAAAGGTTTGGGGCTGAGCCCTGGCGTGGCCCAGGAGTCACCCAGGTGTCTCTGGCCCTGAGGAGATGTTCAGTGGGATTCTGTTCCCAGCACAAACTCATCCCCCTCCTGCTCAGCATTTCAAGGGCTCAGCAAGACTTGGTTGTACTTTTTCAGTAAAGGCAGGAAATAGGAGGGATAAAAGCAATCAACGAGGCTGCAATAAAGGAAACTATACCAGAGGAATGGATTTCCGTGGCACAGAGCAATGCTTCCTGAACAGGAAGGTCTTGGCTTGTTCCCTATCTCGCAATATTTTGCTTTCTGTGATGGCCAAAGGAGACAACACTCTGTGCTTCAGTTTAGCTGGGTTTAGCTGGAATAAATGCTGCAGCAGCATTTATTCAATATTATTAACGTTCAGGAATATTCAATATTAACATTGAGGAATATTCAATATTAACACTGAGGAATAATCAATATTAACATTCAGGAATATTCAATATTAACACTGAGGAATATTCAATATTAACATTCTAAGGAGGCTGAAGGGATGAGGGCTGAGGGATGCTCCTGCAGCTCTCCAGCTCCCCAAACAATGTCCTTCAGCCCTGTGTGACTGAGCCTGTCCAGGCTGGGAGCTTCACATGGTGTTGAAAATGAATGTGTCGAGTTAAGTGAGAAGGTTTAGACACAGGGTGGTCTCTGCAATCAGGTACAGTAGCTGGCTAGCAACAGCAGCTAAACAACAGCCCAGCCTGCCAGGGAGCTCAGGTTTATGTTGGCTTTGCTGTAGCAACTCCTTATCTGCCAGAGATTAGAGCAGTTCCCATCAGTTGTTGTGGGATTTGGTGGAATCCGTTTCCTGAGCTGTCACCAAGGCTGGTGGGGATGCAAAGCTCAGGGAGGGCAGAGCTGCAGCTCTGATCCAGCTCTGGCTGCCTTTAGCACGGCCAGCTTGGATCAAAATTTATGTTAGAATTAGTTTGGATTAAATAACTAATTGTGTTATTAAAATTTATACATCCTGGGACAGTGGAAGGTGTCCCTGCCATGGCAGGGGTGGCACTGGATGAGCTTTGAGTCCCTCCTGTTGACCCACAGGAATGCGAGCCCACACTCCTGGAGCCCTAGGGGCTGATGCAGAGGTTGGAAAGGGTTTAAATTATTCAATTTTGACTTTGAGCAGTTGGTTACTACTGAAACAGACACAAAACAGCAACATCATGCAAATGCAGCCTGCAATCCCAGATATTCCCTGGAGCTTTGCACCAAGTTTGATGTTATCCTGGCAGGGAAAGCAGCTGCTTCCATCCACAGTGCCCGAGCTCCCTCTTTCCCCTCGGCTTTTCTTGTTCTCTGCCCATTGATGATTTCCACCAGCTGCAAATTTGGCCCAATAATATTGATTGTGTGTCTTGTGCTTCCTCTGCGGGCCCTAATTAGTGCCTTGGAGATAATGAGCAGGGAGTTAATAGCAGGGAATGGGGCTGCCCCTCTCCAGCCCTGACACTGCTCAGGGCACAGCACTAATGAGCTCCCAGAGCTGCATTAACCCTGCTCTGGCTCAGCCTGGCCTTGCCCACAGCGGCCCCCGAGGGACTGGGAGCCACTGGGACGCAGGAAAACCCCTGGGAATGAGGAATTGCAGCTCTCTGCCCTCTCCTGCAATACCCACCCTGCTCCTGCAGCACTCCTCCCAGGGTGAAACCACTGTCCTCACCCACGGGCACCCACAGTGCCAACACTTCTGTGACAAAAATTACAGGTACAAAAAGGAGGGGCCAAGCCTGGTCACCAAGTTTTAATCACAAATATTTTCACTCTAAGCTGGGACTCAGGACCGCCAAGTCTTGGTCTGCCTCTGCTTTGTTTGTGCCCTGCAGGCATTTCCAGAGGCTCCATCACCTCTGTGCCTTTAGGAAAAGCAAAAATCTGCCACGTCCATGGCCTGACCTTCACTGGGACAGACAGAGGGACCCGTTGGAGCTGAGCTGAGCTCTCAGGTGCAGACTGGGACAGACAGAGGGATCAGTTTGGTTTGAAATGATCACTCAGGTGCAGACTGAGACAGACAGACAGAATCAGTTTGGTTTGAGCTCAGTACTGAGGTGCAGGACTCAGGCCCTGCAGGATCCTGGTGCAGGACCATGTCCCAGGGGCTCCCTGCTCTGGTCCCAAAGCCCAGCGAGGATGGGGAGGTCAAGCAGGAGCAGCCTGAGCCCTGCTGGGCACTACGTGACAAACAGAGCGAAGGCTCAGCTGCAATTTTAGTTTTAAAAGCTATTTATTTCAAAGGCCATCCTGCTGGCCCTCACCAGTGGGTGAGCAGGAGCAGGTCAGGGTGGCTGACAGCGATTTAATCTGCATTTCCATAGCTCCCTGCGCTATCCCTGACCCCACACCAATGCCTGTCCCCTGCCAGCAAGGGGACAGACCCAGCTCTGAGGAGATAATGAGTCTCTAAACGTGTGTCCCACGTCTCCTGCGAAGTGTAAATGTGATTTATCCCCGTTTCACACTTTACAGAGCTTTCTTTCCCCCGGATAGGAGGGATATAGCAAGGGAGCAACACGTTCCCAGTCCCCCAGTGGAAACATCCCTTCCCAGGGTGTGACAGCACTCCAGTTTCCAGTGGATGTTTTGACCTTTCACTCCTCAGCGCTGTCTGTAGCTGCTGTGTTGGGAACAACTGTCCTTGGGGTGCTTGGCTGACCTCCTGACTCCTTTTGGAAAGGCATTTCCATGGAGCTCTCAGCACTTCAAACCAGCACCAGACTTTTAGTGGCATCAGAAATGTGGATGGATGTGAAGGGAACACTTGACAGCGCTCAGAAATCCATCCCTGGAGCTCCAGGAAGGGACAGGCAGGGTAAAGGTGTCGCTGAAAAGGCTCCAAAGCCCCCGGTGGCCTTGGGGGATGAGTGTGGATCTCACCCAGAGCACGTGGAGCTCAAGGGGAGCCTCTCGGGCTGGATGGCAGCCTGGGCCAGCCTTTATCAGGGAGATGAGGAAGGAAACGCTGCCAGGGAAAGCAAAGATTTACCCCTCACATGCTCAGGATGCAGCTGCCAGGCCAGCACTGATCCAGAGGTCAGAGCTGGCCCCTGCCCCCCTGGCTGGGGGAAATCTCTCCTGGTGCAGATTACAGGAACCTGCCCTGTTCCCAGCCCGTTATCGGGACATTGTGTGAAGAGAGCTGAAATATCACATCATGGTTTTACGTGCGATAAAGCAAATTTTCACAACCACACCAGCGGCTGCTGATGGGCCCTCGGCCACCCCGGGGCGCAGGGGGACCTTGGGGACAGGGCTCTGTGTGAAAAGGGCTTTTTGTGAGCACGGGGTATTTCCATCTCTGCTCACCTGGCTGGATCCCTGCTCTTTCCTAAAGGCTGAGCACTCCTGCAGTCCTGCAGCGGCAGCACCAGCTCTGCTCTGCCCCACAAACCCCACCCAAACCTCTTTTTGAAGTTATAAACCTCATTTATTGAGAAACCCAGCCCTGCTCATGAGAATCACCTGCTGGGGAAGCCCTTGAGGAGGAAAGGGGGAGCTCCTGCTGCCCTTGGTGGGCAGATTTTGGCAGCGTGGATCCTCCAAAGGAAATGCAAGGAGTAAAATCCTCCAAGGACTGGAGCACAGCAGCACTCAGGGCCTGCTTGAACCTCCCAGCTCCTAAACTTGCAGGGTTTAGGTTTGGGATGAGGATTTTCTCCAAGGAAGAGCTCATTTGGACAACTCTTAGCCCCTGATACCCAAGGTGCTCCCTGCCATCATCAGGACCCTCCTTTTTTCCAGGTTATTTTTCCACAGGCCACTGCTGCTTCGTAGATCCTGGTGCTGCAGCAAGGTGGCAGGAAAACACAAGGAAAGAGGGACAGTGGGACAGCTGCCAGCCTTTGGGACACTTTTCACTCCCCACCTGGGTGAACAACTGTTGGTACACCCAGCCTGGCGTGTTTTCTCCCCAAAATCAGCCTGATCTGGGGGTCTCCTTCAGCTCCCACATAAAGGCAGGGAGGATGGACTGCATCACCCTGGAATTCTGGGGAGAACAACATGTTCCATGTTCTCCCTGCTCCTGGGGCCTGGACAAGGCCTCCTCAGGCACGGCTGGACACTTCCTGCACGTCCACCTCGCCTCCCCCAGCAACGTGCTCCTCTGGGCAGTGGCCAGGCTAAAAAAGGAAACTCCCTATCATGCCAGAAACAAAACTTTGATAAATATGAGGGGATAAGTCACAATAAGCGTGACTGGCTCGGGATCCAAACACAAAAATGTGGGAAGGAAAGTTTTGTTTTCTCGCCTCTTGCGCCTACCAAGCCCTTGGACACAACAGAGTGAATTCCTAAATGGATTTATTTAGTGAATACCTGAGAAGTCCAGAACAGACTTTCTGCTCTAGCACAAAGAATGCAGTGAGGGGACTGAAAGGATGGCCTGAAAAGTGCCTTGCTTTCATCCCACACTGCACAATTTAACAGGTTTGGATGCAATGGGATCTGTGGTTAATTTGGAAAGCCATGTCACATTTAAAGGCAGAGGAAAATCCTCAGCCTGATCTCAGGGTTATTACCTTGGTAAAGCTCTTGTCTCCTCACGGTGCAGTGGGAGGGTTGAGGGGTGAAAAATGTCTTTTTGGAGGTTTCCAAGCCGATAGGACAGGGCTGGAAGGGATCTTTTTTCTCTGTGGTAGACAGTCTGTTGTGCTTTTATATGGCAGGAGCAGCATCACCCTCTGCAGGGGATCCAGAGTCAATGCCCAAAACCTGCTGAGCTGAAAGGCCCCAAAACCCCCAAAACCATGAGTTTGTAATGTCCCCTGCCCCAGGAACAGGAGAGATTCTCTGCTGCTCCCACCCCAAAAACCTTCCTGGCCTGGCTGCAGAAATAGAGGGAGGGAGGCAATGCAGCCTGGGCACCAGGCAGTTTTTGGGCATCTCACGTTCTGGGGTCTCCAGCAGAAGATGTGAAAATACAGAAAATCCAGAGCAGACTCTGGGCTGAGCAGAGAACACACTCAGCCTCTCAGAGATGAAAAGGGAGCAGTTTCACAGGTCTGGCATGGGCAGTTCATGGTTCCCTGTCTCTGGAAGAAGTTCATTTTAAAGAAAAGAACTCTTCATTATCTTACAGCAGCAGCTCAAGGTGCCCGTGGCTCTCTCCCCTCCAGGCTCTCAGGAACTTCCAGCCTACCTGACCTCTGTTGGGAAGTCTCTCTGTCCCAGATGACCTCTCCAAACCCTGCAAATGTTAATGGGTGAAATATCTTCAAAGAGTGCCTCTGATCCTGCAGCCAGGGGTTGTTCTGCCTATCGGAGCGGAAGCGCAGGAATGCGCAGTTTATTTTAAATAATGCACTTGTCCTAATCGTGCGGATTTCTGAGCCTCAGCCAAGCCTTTGCACGTCATTCCAGTCTGCTGTGAAGGAATTATTGGCCTCTTCACACTTTTGATCTTTTCAGAAAGGAGCGTGTGGCATTTCCAGCCCAGATGTTCACGATGCTGGATGGAGAAGTTTCTCCCTAATGGCTCACGCTCGCATTGGTGAGGAGCTTCTTGCAGAGGTAAAAAATTAAATAAACGCTGAAGCAGCTCTGTCAAGGTCATCTGAAATCACAGGAAAGACTCGTGAATGGCAGCTGTGAAGTGGTGGCAGACACTGTGGAACCTCTGGTGTGAGTGTGGGGATCCAAGGATGTTTTGCCTGTGGGTATCTCAGAAGGCAGCTGGAGGAGGGACACTTCTGTTCCTTCCTGTGAAGGCACAATGGGTCCAGAACCCAAACTTCTGAGAGCAATCCTGGCTGAGCAGCAGGAAATGTTGTCCTGTTCAACAGGTAACCTGAGCAGCTGACAGAAGAGTTGAAATAAACACACCCAAAAAAAGCTAAAGAATATTTCTGACATTTCCTGGTTCAGAGCATGAGCCAGCCTCTGAGCTCTGCTCTCCTTCCTCCCCCCTGGCCTGGGGGCAGGAGCAGGACCCTGCACAATACAAGTCCCTGGCTCTGAACCTGCAATTCCTGAGCATTCCTGCAGGTGCATTTGGTGTCTGTGAGAAGCTGGGCGTCTCCTCCTAGTTGGTTTTGGCACCAGTTTGACTCGTGGCTTTAGTTAAGTTTTTTATCTCCTCCTCGAGTATCCTGGTTTTCTTCTCCAGCTCCTCCTGCGAGCGCTCCGCGTTCTTCAGCCTCAGCTCCAGCTCCCCACTCCTCTTCCTCTCCTGCTCCAGCTCCTGCTTCAGCCTCACCACCTTGGCCCTCACCTCATAGTTTTCCTTCAGGAGGCTGCAAAGGGAAACAGAGCATGAAAGGATTGGGTTGGATAGGATTGGATTGGATTGCATCGGGTTGGATTGGGTTGGATTGGACTGGGTTGGGTTGGGTTGGGTTGGGTTGGGCTGGGGTGGATTGGATTGGGTTGGGTTGGGTTGGGTTGGGTTAGGTTGGGTTGGATTGGATTGGATTGGATTGGACTGGGTTGGGTTGGGTTGGATTAGACTGGAAAAGGTCTGGGAAATCATTTGGCTCTCAGGGAATCTGACCGCAGACTCCCTCAGCACCAAAACAAGCCAGAGGTGCTGCCCTGAGCCCTTCAGTGGCCACATAATCCAATAAATCAATAAATGTGATCTGTGTGTATTGATAATGGAATAATAATGATAATATAATAACAATATGTGGGGCTGATGGTTACAGCCCATGGTTAATAATGCTGCAGGTGAATTCTGGAGAGTCTGATGGTCCAATGCTGGGGTAATAACAGGAATTATGACAGGAATTGTGCAGAGGACTGCAGGAACACTGCAGTGCCACTGCATGGTGTGCAAGAGCTATGGAGCACTGATGTTGGAATAATCCATCACCCACAGCTCGTGCAGTGCAGGACACTGATTTGCCTGCTTACAGCTGTGTTTTATCAGGGATCACTGCTGTGACATCCTGCATAATCTGCTGGTGAATGATCTGCAGTGTTTGCTGTCCCAGCACGAGCTGCTCCTGCAGTTACCTTTCCACCTGCCCCTCGTAGTCACTCCTCTGCTCCTCCAAATCCTTCTCCAGCTTGTGGATCACACCCTGCAGGAACTCCCTGCTGTCCTGCTCAGCTCTGGGCTCCTCAGCAGGGCTGCTGCTGGGGCTGCCAGGCTCCTTTGGCTCGTGGCAGGGGCTGAAGCAGGGCAGGAATTCCTTCTCAGAGGTGCTGCTGGCAGGGCTGGGGCTGGAGCCGCTGCCCTCCCCGCTCTCTGCCACATTGCTGTCACAGCTTGCAGCCCTGTGCAGGTCCAGCAGCTTAAAGAGATCTTGGGACAACGTTCTCTTGTGTCCCTCACAGGCCAGGGGGCGTGGGCTGCTCTTCCAGAAGTCACTGGTGAGGACATCACTCCTGCCCTTGTCCCCTGGGGCTGCCAGGAAGGATTTCCTGCTGGGTAAAGTCTGGGTTCTTTTCCTTGGCGGAGTTTTCCACATTCCCAGCGTGGCTGTGGGCTCTGGGTCCTCCCCAGGGACGCTCGAAGTGGCAGCTGGGCCAGGGCTGCTGCTGAAATTGGGGTGATTCCTCTGCAAAACAGAGCCCTGGGGCAGCCAGGGCACAGAGCTTTACAAAGGGCACATTGGAACATGCTGGCCACACTTTTCCATTAAAACCCACTTTGAATTGCACCAAATTTATGATTTTTACAGGGATCCCTTTGAAGAAAAGCCTTTAACCCTCAGTGTGTTCCCCTCACCAGCCTGAGCTGGAAAGGTTTCATGTGCTAGGGCCAAAAAGCTTTGGGAGTTTTCATATTCCCCAGAGCAGCAGATTTTCCACAGGAAAGTGGGAAGTTTATCTACATCATTTTCCTGATGTAAATATTCCAGGGGTGACAGACACAGCTTTTGAACCCAAAAATAGCAAATGCTTTTAGGGCTCTCCGACCTGTCAGAGCCTACCACAATTAACCACACGTTTAATGAACGTAGGTTAATTAATTTATATATTTAATAAACCCAGCCTTACCATCTGCCTTGGGGTGGAGCCCCTGGGGTCCTCTGCAGCCCCCCAGCCCACGGAGCTGCGAGGGACAGGAGCTTTCTTCTCGTTTTTGGGGGCAGGTGGGGAGGGAGGCACGTCCTTGGAGGGGGGAAAGAGCTTCTGGTGGTCACTGATCATCACTGTCATCACCTTCTGCACCTGGGGCGTGCCTGGGGGAGCAGAGAGCATCAGGGCAGAGCCAGGGAGCCCCCCTGCCACCCCCAGGGTTTGTGCTGGCTGAAAGGGAGGTGGAACAGAAAATGAGTGGGATCATAAAGCCAAATGAAGTAAATGGAGTGAGTAAAAGTGTGGGAAATGGGTTTGCGGAAAATTCTCAATGCCTGACAGAAGACTCACATAGTGTACATCTACATACAAACCTTAAGTGACTTAAAAATACCATAAAAGAAGACAAATCTTGAAAAAAATTAAACTGGTAATAAGTTTCAAAAAATAGCCTTACAAATAAGACTAAATACTTTAAAAAATAGAACTATAAAAACTACATTATAAGACCCACGAAAAAGTAATTTTAAATTATTGACTTTAAAACATTTACAACATAGTGTAACTAAAACTAATAAAGCAAAAAACACTTATAATATATTGTCATTTTAAAATAGTTAACTTCTAATTGTAATAACATAAATGATAACATCTATATTATCTCACCTTTCACATAAGACTAAAAATAAAATAAAAATTTTTAAAACAACTCTCAGTTATCCCATCTCTTAAGTAAAAAAAAAAATATATATAATCCAACATAAAAGCAAAGGAGCACCCACATTTCTCTGAGTTTCCTCTGCTCCCCCAAGGAGGATTTTACACCTTCCTGCTCTGAGCAGCTCAGAGATGACCTCAGCAAAGCCCCGAGTCTGCTGAACTCCATGAGGGGAGGTTTTGTCACTTTGTCAGTTTCCGAGGGGGTTTTTGTCACCACAAACACATTTACAGCCCAACAAACACACAGCTTCACTCTGCCCTGTGTCCGGGCACATTTCTGCCTTTCTTTCTGCTCCACCACAGAAAATCTTTAATTCAGAGGCTGTGGATGCTTCAAAACTGAAATATCCTCCAGGATATTGAAATTACTCCATATGCCTGAAAATCTTCCATATCCTCCAGGATATGAAATCGCTCCAGGGGTCCCTTTTACCTCTCATGATGACTGCAGGGTCCTCTACCCTGGGCCTGATCAGGTTCACCCCCATCACTGTGGCCAGGTTGTCCACACTCATCTTGTTGACGCTGGAGTTCAGCTGGATTTCATAGAGAAACCTGCCAGGATTCCACAGCGAATATTTCACATTTCAGAGGTGGGATTTGGCAAAAAATCCTGGTGAAAAAGTCCTGATTCATCCCCCCAGCTCCTCCTCTCAGTCACAAGGACAGAAACCCTCAGGACTGAACAGGTACCAGAATAAAAGAGGAGCTGCTCCCCTTGGAAACAGCTCAGGAAGGAAGGGAATGCCCTCCTCAAGTCCCACCCTGGTGAAACCTGGAGGTTTTGGTGCACAGGGCTTTTGTCCAGGAAAGCTACACCTGGTTTGGATTCCCAGGGATTTATGGGTGACTTTGAGGGTGGTGATTCGTGCTCAGACATTCCCAGGGGTTTTATCCCAGGGGCTGGAATTCTCCTCTACCAAAATCAGGACCTGGTGGCTCAAAGGGAAGCAAAGCACAGCTTAGGGAGGCTCTGCCTGCAGGGCTCATCCCTGGGGGGCCATTTCTGCTCCCCAGCACCAAAGCTGAGCTCCCCTGGCCCGTGCAGGGCACTGACCTGCAGATGTAGCTCAGGAGGTTGTAGTTTTCTCTGGGGAGGAGGGACAGCTGCTTCAGGAGCTCCTGGTGGCCCTGCATGGTGAAAAACAGCTCCAGGAGGGTTCACAGGACCCAAGAACTGCTCCTGCTCACTCCAGCCATGCCTGTGTGGGGTCTCCCCGTGTCCCCAGCCCTGGGACAGCTCCAAACACGTGTGGTGGCACTCAGGGTGACCCTGGGGGTCCTGGTTGATGATCTTGGGGATCTTTTCCAAACTCAGGTATCCCACGACCCTGGTTCTCCTGGTTTGCCCCCCTTGGAGCTCCATCTCTCCATGGGATGTCCTGCAGGGCTCAGCAAGGAGGGGCAGCCCCAGCAGGAGCAGGGCCCCCCCCAGCCTGGCCCGAGCTCTGGGAAGAGCTGATCCTGCCTCATCTCCTCCAGCATCTTGTGGACATCAGGACATTTTTAACCCCAAAGAGAAGCAGAAATTGAAGCTTTAAAATTCACAGACCCCTGTGGCCAAGTTGGGAAAACCCCACTGGTTTTAGGGGAGTTTTTTAAAACTTTTTCCCTTTTTCTCTCCCAGATTCCAAAGCCTTGCTGTGTGCCCTTGGCCCCTGCAGCTCAGAGCGTGTCCTGGCACTGAAACTGATTTTAAGGCTGGGAAGAGGAAAACAAAAGCAGCTCTACCTTTGTCTCGTCAGCCTCCAGAGCCTGCCCACAGAGCAGGAAATCCTCGTACTGCAGCCAGGGCACCACGGGCTCCGGCAGCTCCCGCAGGTACAGCTTGAGCAGGGAGGCCACGGTGTGGACATCGGTGTCCCTGCAGGGAGCAAGGGACGCTCAGAGCCAGCAGGGCCCGGCTCAGGGATTGCCTCAACCTCCCTGCCCTGCTTTGGGCACCTAAAATCTCTTTTCTTCACCCACGTTTAGCCTCAACCTCCCTGCCCTGCTTTGGGAACCTAAAATCTCTTTTCTTCACCCACGTTTAACCAGTGGGAGCTGCAGTTCTGGAGCACCACCCTGGCTCTTGTCCCTGCGCTCACAGGGGTGGAGAACCAAGGAAAAGGGAGCAAAACCTTTCTCCCAGCTCCCCATTCCAAGCAAAACTCTTCTCCCACCTCCCATTTCAAGCAAAACCTTTCTCCCAGCTGCCCATTCCAGGTAAAACCCTTCTGGGAAGGTTCCTGCTGAATCCTCTTTCCTCCCCAAGCCCTTCTGGAAGGTTCCTGATGGATCCCCTCCCTTCCTCAAGCCCTTCTGAATTCTCTCTGCTCCCCAAGCCCTTCTGGAAGATTCCTGCTGGATCCCCTCTCCTTCTCAACCCCTTCTGGAAGGTTCCTGATGGATCCTCTCCTCCTCACACCCCTCTGGAGGGTTCCTGGTTCCTGCAGGGCTCAGGGGGTGGCCCTGGCTGTGTTTCCCTGGAGTTGGGGCTGGGATGGGGGCAGCAGCAGTGTCACCTGCTGAAGGAGGGTCTCTCCCCGGCGTCGAAGGCGTCGCGGAGCTGCCGGACCAGGCTGTCCTGGCCGGGCAGGCGGAAGATTCCCTCCTCGGCCACGCCGTGCTCCAGGATGAACTCGGCGCTCTTCTGCACCACCATGGGCACCAGGTGCTGCCCAAACCTCTGCTCCTGGGCCATGGTCTGTGCCAGGCACTGCCCGAACACCCCTGAGGACACAGCTCAGCTCAGGGTGTGGCTTTGGGGTTCCCACACTCTGGGCTGGTACAAAATTCTAAACTTCACATAAGACGTCTGCAGCTCTCCTCACTGCATTCACAGGGGTGGAGAGCCAAGGAAAAGGGAGTAAAACCTTTCTCCCATCTCCCATTCCAGGCAAAACCCTTCTCCCATCTCCCATTCCAGGCAAAACCCTTCTCCCATCTCCCAGCTCAGACAAACCCATCCCTTTCCAGCCCAGAAAAATGGGGGCAGAAAGGACGGAATTCACAGAACTCACAGAATTCACAGAAATCACAGGAAGGATGGGTTGGGCAAGAAGAGGCAGGGGAAAAGCAAAGTGAGGAGTTTGGCAGGTGAAAACCAACATTTTTTCAAGGCTTTATCCCTGAATGGGAGCCTTTCTCAAGAACATTTTCAGGGTGAGAAAGGAGGTTGAAGAGGAAGATGAAGCCGGCCCAGAAACGTTCATCCCTGGCTCCCCTCAGCACTGCAGCCCCATTTTCAGGGATTTCTGAGCCAAACCCCCCAGCTGCATTCCCAGGACAGAAATTCCTGGTTTTACCTCCTGAGGCCGAGCCCAGCGCCCTCCGCAGGGATTTCACCCACTCCTCCAGCTCCGCCTGCGAGCTGGCCATGAGCACGCAGGGCTCCTGCCCCGCCCGCGGCTGCTCCCCGGCCACCCCTGCGGAACAGAAATACACATTTACTGGGCAGGAAAACACATTTGCTGGGCAGAAAATACTCATGTAGAGAGCAGAAAATACCCATTTACTGGGCAGAAAAAAACCCACATTTACAGAGTAGAAAATACTCATTTATAGGGCAGAAAATACTTATGTACAGAGCAGAAAAAACACATTTACAGAGCAGAGTGGGGTGTCCTCACCCGGGATGATCTCAAAGATGAATTTCCCTCCTTCCTCGGGGTTGGTGGCCAGCACGTTGATGGAGCTTCCCTGGAGAGCCAGGCAGCCCTAGGACAGAGCAGAGCCCAGAGTTTATACAGATAGCTATATATATACACATATATTCTTGTGTATATATATATATATATATGTATGTATATACAGATATACTCGTGGATAGATATATATATGTATGTATGTATTCGTGTGTGTACATAGATATACAGATATACTCCTGTGTATATTTACACAAATATATTTGTATGTGTATATATATAGATAAATTCATGTATATGTATATACATATATATTCATGTGTGTATATATATATACACAGATATACTCCTGTGTGTGTATATATCTATACATCTATACTCATGTATAAATATATATATAGATATATTAGTGTAGAAATATATGTATACTCGGATATATAAATAAAATAAAATTAAATGTAAAATTAAAAAAAAAACTAAAATACAAATTAAAATAAAATTAAATATAAAATAAAGTAAAAATATAACATAAATTTTTAAAATAAAATAAAATATACAAAATAAAATAAAGTAAAATAAAATATAAAATAAAATAAAATATAATATAAAAATAAAATAAAATATAAAAATAAAAATAAAATATAAAAATAAAATATAAAAATAAAATATAAAAATAAAATATAAAAATAAAATAAAATAAAATAAAATAAAATAAAATAAATTAAAATACATTTAATTGAATCATGGGATCCCAGAATAGATTGGGTGGGAAAAGCCCCTCCAGTGCCACCCCTGCCATGGCAGGGACACCTACCCAGCCCCAAACCCTTTGGGGGTCCCGGCCCCACCTGCGGCTTGGCCTCGTCCTCGTCCTTGTAGTAGAGCAGCTGCTGCCCGCGGAGCACGAAGAAGCGCAGCTGCCAGTTCTTCACGATGGAGCGCTGCTTGCGCAGCCAGCCCAGCTTGTCCGGCCGCGGGAGCGCGGAGGGATCCGCGGTCATCACACTGCGGGAGCGGGCTGGGGACAGACGGACACGAGTGTGGGGACAGAGGGGCACGGGCTGGGGACAGAGGGACACG
This sequence comes from Tangara arthus, assembly GCA_035584835.1. Taxonomy (NCBI): domain Eukaryota; kingdom Metazoa; phylum Chordata; class Aves; order Passeriformes; family Thraupidae; genus Tangara; species Tangara arthus. Next base: position 595,148 of record JAWMQZ010000082.1, read on the forward strand.
GCAATGGGGACACAGGGGACACTGTATGGGGACACTGGGTATGGGAACAGGGACACGGGTGTGAGGACAGAGGGACACGGCATTGGGGACACAGGGACACAAGTGTGGGGACACTGGGTATGGGAACAGAGGGACACAGGGAGTGGGGACACAGGGACACTGCATATGGGGACAGAGGGACACAGAGTGGGGACACGGGGACACGGCCAGGCTCGGGGCCCCGTGCTCGGCCGAGCCCCGGCCCCGTTTGCAGAGGAAGTGGCTGCAGTGGCTGCCAGGCTGAGCTTCCTTTTGCCTGCGTGGGAGCAACTGCCTCCCCGTGAGAACAAAATCATGGCTGGGGGTGTTTTTTGGGGTTATTTTCACGGAGTGTGGGGTTTCTGCACCCTGCCCGGGCAGCAGCGACAGCAGAGTGACCCAAAGGCTTTGCAGGTCCCAGTTCTGCTCTGGGGTGGTCCCAGTGGGGCAGAACTCACATTTGTGGGGCTGGAAAATCTGCAGGGATGGAAAACCAGCAGCATGGGTTGGGCACTGGGCAGAGCAGTGTCCCTGTCCCCTGTTTGAGTGGCCCCAGTGGTGGCACGGCCCTGGGGCATCCCCAAATGCCTGGCAGGGATCACCTCCAGGGGCATTTTTGCCTCTGCAGCCCCCCAGAGCCAGCCCAGCTGGGCAGAGTTTGCATTTTTGGCTGCAAGGCAAGAATAAAGCCACAACTGCAGGGAATGGGGGCTGCACACGGTGATTTCCTGAGCTGGAAAACCCTCAGGGCTCCAATCTTCACCTCAGGGCTGTCCCCACGTCCCCTCCCAAAATCCCCCAGGGCAAGGAGCCCCTTTGGGGGAGCCCCCCAAGCATTTCCTGCCCCAACAGAATCTGGGGTTGGGCGTTTCCTCCAAAACCTCCTCCCCCAGCAGGGAGAGCTGCCCCAAAACCAGGAGGGCAGGAGGGGCCACGGGGCCACCACTGGCCTGGGCAGGAGCCCCCCTGGCACCCCCATTGCTGGGGAACTGCAATAAAAAACAATAAAAGGGGTTTCACCGGGGGATTTCTGTTTCACTGAAATCAATTTCTTTGCAGTTCTCCAAATGCTGCCCCAGGCAGGGCTGGGGGAGCAGGGGAAGTGTCCCCAGGCCACGAGGAGCCAGGGAGGGCGGTGGCAATCTGCAAACATTGCAAACATTTGCAAATGTGACTTTCACATTTCTGCAAATGAAGCCACAGCAGCCCCGGAGACAGTGCAAACGCACAAAGCCACACGGAGTCGCACAAAAACTCACACAATGTCACACAAACTCACACAAAAACTCACACAAACTCACACAAAAACTCACACAAACTCACACAATGTCACACAAACTCACACAAAGTCACACAAACTCACACAAAAACTCACACAAACTCACACAAAATCTCACACAAACTCACACAATGTCACACAAACTCACACAAAGTCATGGTCACCCAGCAGCTGGAAGCTGCAAAAAGCACCAGGGGTTTCATCACAAGCAGATTTTCTTGAAAAAAAAGGCAATTCCTGGTACCAACACAGGCTCAAGCCTCTGGCCCATCCCCACCCTCTGCTCCCCAGCACCCTTGGTGCACCCTGGCCTTGTTTTCTGACTTGACTTCACCACTGCTCCACAGGCTCTAGGCAAAACCAATATTAATTATCCCAGAAATGAGGAGTGCAGGTTGCCTCTGTGATAATCCATGGGGATTTCTCCCTCAAGTTTCTGTGTGGGAAAATCCAGCCAGGCAAAGACCAGCTCTGCTCCAGGCCAAACCCAGCCCCAGGGTGGATTTTTGGATGGCCTGGGCTCAGGCTGGGCTCTGCAGCCCCTCCCTGACCACATCCTCAGCCCTAAATCTCCTCCCTGACCATCATCACCCCTAAACCCCCTCCCTGACCACGCCATGGCCCCTGAATCCCCTCCTTGACCATGATCACCCCTAAATCCCCTCCCTGACCTGACCCTGATCGCCCCTAAATGTGGCTGGGGCTGTCCCACACCCCTGGCACTGAGGGCTCCCCGGCACTGATATCAGCAGGGCTGGGACACCTGAGCCAGGGCCAGGCTGTCCCCTCCAGCCTGGGCCTGAGCCTTTGTGCCACCAGAAGGGACCTGAGTGGTTTAAATCCCCCCAAACTCAGGTTTTGGGGGGCAGCAGCCCCGTCCCCCTGCTCCCACAGCATCCCTCACTGACAAATTTGTAAATCACTTCTTGGAAATCATTTGCAGATCATCTGCTCTGTCTCTAAAGTGGCACCGGGGGACACTGAGCCAAAATCTCAGCTGGGCTTGGGTTCAGGGCCCCCCCAGGCCTGCCCAGGCCCTGCTGGCATGGAGGGGCACCAAGGAACCCTCATGGAGGAACCTTCACCAAGGAACCCTCACGGAGGAACCCTCACGGATGAGCCCTTATGGAGGAACCCTCACAGAGGGGCACCAGGGAACCCTCACAGAGGAGCCCTCATGGAGGGGCCCTCACGGACAGGCCCTCACCAAGGAACCCTCATGGAGGAACCCTCACGGAGGAACCGTCACCAAGGAACCTTCACCAAGGAACCCTCACCAAGGAACCCTCACCAAGGAACCCTCACACAGGACCCCTCACGGAGGAGCGCTCACGGAGGAGCCCTCACGGAGGAGCCCTCACGGTACCTATTTTTGCAGCGTCCATCTTCAGGTTGAAATCCCAGTTCCGTGGCAGCTTGAGGGACATGCTGGATCAGGAAAGTTCTTTTTTCTTCTCTTTCCTCAAGGTGAGCTTGTTTAGGAGAGGAGCTGGAACCAAGCCCTGACGGTCCCGTGGGGGTCCCCCCACCAAGAGCAGCGGCTCGGCGAGGCTTGGTTTGCCAGAGAGCTTCCTGCCTCTGAGAGCAGCAAAAACCCCATAAAAGTCCTTTCCTGCCCTGCTTTCCTGCCCAGCCCTGGCTTGCCCAGCCGTGCTCTCCGCTGGTGCCAGGTCTGGTCCGCCCCTGTCCCCTGCCCAGGCCCGGGGGCCGCCAGCCCAGCCCGGGGCCGCTCCCCGGGCGCCGCTCGGGGCATTTGAGGAAGTGCTGTCAGCAGCTCTGCGTGGGCTCCCGGAGCTCTGAGAGCTGCCCCGAGCAGGAACAGCCCAGCCCGGGGCCCTGGGGAGAGGCAGAGCTCGGGGTGAGCCCAGGGTGATGCCTGTGCCCATCCTGGGCATCCCCGGGTGGCACCGGGGGTTTGGGTTTGGCTTTTCCTTTGCAGCCAAATGGGGATGGAACGGGGAGGAAAGGACGTGGAAACCAGAGGGGTGAGCACCAAGGCGTGGTGGAGATGGGGAGTGGGTTGGGAGGGAGCTCAGAGCCCACCCAGGGCCACCCCGGCCATGGGGGGACACGTCCCAATGTCCCAGGGGGCTCCAGCCTGGCCTTGGGCACTGCCAGGGCTCCAGGGGCAGCCACAGCTGCTCTGGGCACCTGTACCAGGGCTCCCCACCCTCCCAGGAACAATTCCTTTTTCATTTTAATTTTTTTTTTAATGGTTTAATTTTAATGTTTTTAATTTTAATATTTTAATTCTCTATTTAATTTTTTCATTTTAAGATTTTAAAAAATTGTTTCATTTTAATGTTTTGATTTAATTTTAATTTTAAATTTCATTTTAATTTTTAGTTTTTTCATTTTCATTTTAAATTTAAATTTTTATTTTCATTTTAAATTTAATTTTAATTTTTACTTTTTTATTTTTCATTTTCATTTTAAATTTAAATTTTTATTTTCCTTTTAAATTTAATTTTTATTTTTTAATTTTTAATTTTAATTTTTAAATTTCAATTAGAACTCTGCAGACAGCTGAAGGAGCTGCACATTTTGCTCCCTTTTTCCTCAGCCAGGCTCTGGAGCAGCCCTTTCTCAGCTGTGTCATGGGCAGGATGTCACGAGGCCTGAACGGAAACTCTGCCTGAGCCCCAGGCTGGGGCACAGCTGAGCTCAGCCCAGGCACCCCAAACCTGCCCTGGGACACCCCAGGACCCCCAGCTCGGGCAAGGAGAACAGCAGGATTCCCCCTGGAAATCTGCATTTTTCCAGGTTTAAAAATGCAGATTAAATTGGCACAGGATGGGGGTAAAGCAGGGGGAATCTGCATTTTTCCAGAATGCTGAATATTGCTGAATATTGCACACTGCTGAAAATTGAATATTGCTGATTATTTTTCTCCAGGAAATCCCTCAGGAAGGAGAGCACAGGGCAGGGAATAGGGAATGTGAGTTTGGAAATCGTGGAGCACCCACAGCGCTGAATGAAACTCCCTCCCAGGTAATGGAATTTATATTTATTTAACAGTAACATACAGTATATAAATAGGGTAAATACTTTAAAATATACAATATTTCACATTCGAACATTCGGTCAAAGGAAGGCAACTCTACATGTGCAGCTAGAACTGGAACCAAAAACAAAGCACAGAGAAAGAACAGCCAGGGCTGGAGAGCAGGGGCTGCACAGGAGCACAGAGCTGCCACTGGGGCCTTGGGGACAGAGCTGTCCCCAGGAGGGACAGCCAGCACCCAGCCAGGGCAGGGGCACAGGGCAGGACCCCCCCAGCCAGGCCTGGGGGCTCCCTGCACACAGGGGACATTCCCTGGAGGTGACATTCCCTGGGATGTGACATTCCCTGGGATGTGACATTCCCTGGAGGGTGACACTGGGATGGCACAGCCAGCTCTGGGGGATGCTGCAGCATCCCAGCTCCACTTGAGGGCTGCCCCCAGCTCAGGGGCACTGCTGAGCCCAGGGAATTCTATTTAACTCTGGGAATCCTGTTTAACTCCAGGAATTCTGTTTAACCCTGGGAATCCTGTTTGCACCCTGGTAACTCTGTTTAACCCTGGTAATTCAATTTCACCCTGGCAATTCTGTTTATCTTCAGGAATTCAGTTTCACCCTGGGAATTCTGTTTAACCCTGGTAATTCAGTTTCACCCTGGGAATTCTGTTTAACTCCAGGAGTTCTGTTTAACCCTGGTAATTCAGTTTCACCCTGGGAATTCTGTTAAACTCCAGGAGTTCTGTTTAACCCAGGGAATTCTGTTTCACCCTGCTAACTCTGTTTCACCCAGGCTGATCCCAGCTCTGGTGCCTTCCTGAGCAGGGCCAGCCCCACCTGGGCTACAACCAGGCAGGGAAAGGCAAAATTCCCACCCAGATGTCCACAGGCCTGGCCCAGCCTTCCCAAAAAACACCTGGGGGTGCCCAGTGTGCCATCCCCACAGGCACTGCCACCTCCCTGGACCTGGACAGGGGGTCCTGTCCCCTCCTCCCAGCTGGCAGCTGCTCCCCTCTCCTGCTCTGCTCTGCACCTTTGCACCTTCCCTGCTCTGAACCTTTTCCTGTGCCAGGCTGAGCTCCAGCCCTGCAGATCTGCCCCGTCCCTGGGGTCACTTTGTCCCCAAAATTCCCCAAGTTCAGCATCCCCATGGTCCTGCAGGGCCACGTGGGCTCCTGCACATCCCTGGGCAGCAGAAACAGCCAGAGCCAGGCCAGCAGCTCCCATCCTTCCCAAATTCCCATCCTAGGCTCAGATCACACCTGCAGGATGGTCCCTGCCCATGGCAAAGGAGGTGGGACAAGATTTAATCCCCCTCCACCCCAAACCCAGGGTCCAGCTCAGCTCCCCAGCCCTGTGAGCTCAGCTGCACAACCTGCAGACAATCCCAAACCCCAACTCCCTCCCTGCCTCCACTGTTCCCACTCTTTAATGGCTTTTAGGGATTTTTTCCATGCAGGAAACCCTTCCCAGGCAGCTCTGCCCATGAGGAGCAGCCCAGGTTTGGAGGGAGGGGGCAGGAATAAAACTGGTCAGGGAATTTCTGATCAGGGAATTTCTGATCAAGGAATGTCTGATCAGGGCATTTTCTAGTCAGAATTTTCTAATCAGAGAATTTTCTAATCAGGACATTATCTGATCAGAGAATTTTCTCATCAGGGCATTTCTGATCAGGACAGTTCTGATCAGGGAATTCATTTCTGATCAGGACACTTCTCATCACAAAATTAATTTCTGATCAGGAAATTTTCTCATCAGGGCATTGTCTGATCAAGACATTTCTCATCACAAAATTAATTTCTGATCAGGACGTTTTCTCATCAGGGAATTAATTTCTGATCAAGACATTTTTCATCACAGAATTATAATTTCTGACCAGGCCATTTCTGGCAGGGCAGGCACCCCAGGCAGAGCTGCTGCTGCTCCCTCAGCTGCTCCCTGGAGCTGCTTTGCCCTCCAGTGCCCACAGCCAGCACTGACAGCCCTGCCCCAGCAAAGCTCTGCCCTGCTGCTCACAGCAGGAGAGGAACTAAAGGGTTAAAGCAGACGAGCAGGAGACTAAAAACCCACCAAGGGATTTCTCACTAAGGACAGAGCACAGCTTTGGGATATTTATCAACACTGTCACTTCTGCCTGGGGCTTTGGGCAAAGGGCAGGAGCAGCCAGGCAGCCCCAGCTGCTGCTGCAGCCCCCCTGGCACTGCCCCTCAGGCAATGCCACACTAAACACAGCCCAAATATTGCCCTGGGCAAGGGGGGAGCACCTCCATTCTCCTCTGCAGCTCCTGTGTCAGGGGCTTGCACCTAAATCTGCTCCATGGGCAGAAAATGAATAAACCTAATTCCAGCTGGAGGGGAACAAGCACAGGAGAAATCCACAACCAGGAGAAATCCACATGAACACCAAAGGCAGTCCTGGACTGCCCAGGGCAGAACTTGGCCAGCAGGAATTGGGAATGCTTTGTAAGAGCAGAGCCTCCTGTGCTTTCCATCCACCACCTGCCCAGGGAGCAGAGCCCAGCACAGCCCCACAGCAATGCAGGAGAGGGGCTGGCCCCTCTGCTGTGTATTTACACTCACTCAGAGTGTGAAAAGCTCTGAATTTGGGGCGTTTTCAGGTGGTTTGTTCTCTGCTGATGCCAAGCAGGTGCAGGGCTCATGTGTGGCTGAAGGTTTGTGGCAGCAACTGCTTGAAAACTCCAATGTATTTCTGCATGAGCTCTCCCTGTCACTCGTTCCCTGGGCTAAAACAAGGTAAAGTTTCTCTCTCCCATGCACAAACTATGGAAAGAAGGAAAATCAGAGTCCCCTCGTGTTTGCACAAGGTGTAAATGGGGATATTTTCACTATCTGGTCACAAAAAGAAAAAAAAAAAAAAGAAAAAAAAAGGAAAGTTTTACAATCTTTAGGGCTCTCGTTTTTAAATAATAAAAAAGTATGACAAAATAAAGGAAAGTACTTCATAAAACCTGCAGCTATAAAGTACAAACTACTTCTGACAAGATTCAGTGAGCAAAGCAGGACAGAAGCCTGCAGAGAAATGAACCCAGACTGAAATGCAACACAGACCTTGGTAAACTCAGCAGCACGACTTCTACAGCTCAAGTAACAAACAGACATGATCCCTGAAAGAAAACAAAACTCCCAGCTGCAGCAAGGAAACTGCCTGGAAACTGCTCCCCAGGCTCCTTCAAATACCCCAGTGTGGGGTTTCCAAGCTTGGAGAAATGAAGAAGTGTGGTTTCTAAAGGTTATTTAATGGGGGAAACAAACCAAGGTGTTTAAAAGTTGTTCTCACCTGGCAGGAATTGCTCAATGAAACTTCAACACTTTTTAAATCTCATTGACTTCCATGGGTGCTGGGGGAATCTGAAGCTCCCACGTTCCCATGCACAGCTGCCACTCCCTGTGCCCAGCCTGCTCCTGCTTTGAGTGGCCACAAAAATCTGATTTGCCAGGGCAGAAGGGAGGGAATGTGAGAGGCACTGCAGGAGCAGCAGTGAGAGCAGCTGCAGCGGGAATGGGCTCACACAGGATCCTCTCCCCTGTGCAAGGAGATTCCCACAGGCAGGAGTCTGCCCTGGGACAATTCCCCTGCACCCCCAGCACAGGAGGAGGGTCCCAGAGCTGCCCCCGGAGCAGGAGGCCCAGAGCAGTTTTGATACTCCTGCTCCACCCACCCCTCACCTCCTCCTCAGCTACAAACCCAACGTTTGCTCGTTTGAACCAAAGCTCTATAAATATATTATTTAGAAAAACAAAATAAAATAAAATAAACCACAAATGCAAACATTTACCAAGAAAGGAAGAAAAAGTTACAGTGAAATGAGGCCTTGTTATTGTCTTAAATCAGGGAACTCCCTGGAGGAGGCCTGTGTGCTCTCAGTCCTGCTCCAAGCTCCTGCCTATGCATCCTCCAGGCTGGCCAGCACTCCCCTGTCCACCAGGTGAGCTTTGAGGGTGTTGAAGATGTGCAGCTGCTGCTCTGGCCTCAGGGTCAGGAACTGCTGGATCAGTTTGCTGGGGTTGGGGCCCCTGGAACACAAAATCAGGGTCAGCAAAGGCTGCAATTCCATCAGAATGTTCATTGCTGTGCTGTCCATCCCCTGGGAGCCTTTTTCTGCTGACAGGGTTTGAATCTCTCTCAGGTATTTCTCTGCGAGAGATTCAAACCCTGTCAGCAAAAAAAAAAAAAGGTGAAATATCTGAAAGAAATTCACGGCGGCAAGAAAAATTTAATATCTGTTAGAGATTCAAACCTGGGCTGCAAAAAAAGGTGAAATATCTGAGAGAGATTCAAACCTGGCAGCAAGAAAAGGTGAAATATCTGACAGAGATTTGGGACAGCAAGAAAAGTTTAATATCTGAGAGATTCAAACCTGGCAGCAAGAAAAGGTGAAATACCTGACAGAGATTTAGGGCAGCAAGAAAAGGTGAAATATCTGACACAGATTCAAACCTGTCAGCAAAAAAAGGTGAAATATCTGACAGATTCAAGCCTGAGTGCATTTTAAAATAGAACATTGGACCCTAAGAAGGGAAAGCTGCAGTGGAGGAAGCTCCACCATGGACACTCACCAGCAGCCCAAAGAGAACAGCAGAAAAACCCCTCCAATAAAACCCTCCCCGGTTTTAGTGCTTTAAGCACAGGACTAAGTAGGTGTGCCTGTATCATAACTGCCTATAAAAACAATGGGTTTCCTAACAAAAATAAAATACCAGAGAGCTGGATCAGCCTTCCTGAGCCACAAATGGCACTGTTACCTGATGAAGCTGGCAATGTAGACGTTGACAAAGGTGGCCATCAGGTACTGGCAGTCGAAGCGATCCATGATGCCCCCGTGGCCTGGGATGGTGTTGGCAAAGTCCTGCCAGGGCAGAGGGGTGGCACTGAGCCCTTGCCAGCACCTGTGCTGCCCTGGTGTCCCCACACACCTCACTCAGCCCTGCCCCAGTGCCAAAGCCACACCAAGGAAATCTGGTTAATGTCTCCCTGCTTCTGGAAGTTTCTCCTTGATGGAGCTGCTGGAGTCTGAGGGGCAGCGAGGCTCAGCTCAGCTCAAGGGTCAGGGAAGGCAAATGTTTAAAATGTTTATCTGCTGCACCCTGCCTTGCCTTTCAAGGCATCCTAACTGAGCACAGGCTGTTTGTATGTGAAACCAGCCTGCAAGACACCAAGGGAAACCTCAGATTGCAAAATTTCCTGCCTGGGTCTTCCTTCCCCCACCTGAGCCACAGCAGGGTTTGGAATATCACAGTTACAACCTTAAGGTCTCTTTCCTTTTGGTCAAAAAAACAAATCCTGCTCCAGCATTTTATCTGTGTCTGAGTAAACCTCCTTTCCCCTTCCCCTGGAGCTCTGCGACTGCCTCGAGGGGCAGCACCCACTTTGTGCCTCCTCCTCAAAACCTCCATTCCCTCCCCAAAATCCCCATGTCCATCCCAAAATCTCCATGCTCTCCCCAACACCTCCAGGACCTCCCCAACACCTCCATGCTCTTCCCAAAACCTGCAAGACCTCCCCAAAATCTCCAAGACCTCACCAAAACTTCCATGCTCTTCCCAAAACTTCCAGGACCTGCCCAAAACCTCCAGGACCCCACAAAATCCCCATGCTCACCTTGATTTTGAAGGCCCTCTTGAAGCCGCTGGCAAAGAAGCCTCCGAAGGGCCCGATGAGGGAGGCGAAGGTGGAGAGGGCGATGCTGTGGATCTGGAAGGGGTACATCCTCACGGTCCTCTGCAGCAAAACACACAGCAGCACCTTCAGAGCCTGCCCTCCTCCCTGCCCCCAGGCTGGAGCTCAGGGGGCTTTCAGGTGGGTTCATGTCCCAGGAGATCTGGGATCATTCCTCTGGGATCTCAGGAACTGGGTTCATGTCCCAGCAGATCTGGGATCATTCCTCTGGGATCTCAGGAACTGGGTTCATGTCCCACCAGATCTGGGATCATTCCTCTGGGATCTCCAAACACGGTCGCCCTCCCCATTTGCTGTGACCCCCCAGAGCACATCCCTGCCCTTCCCTGGGTGCTCCCGCCCCCCAAAGCAGAGGCAGGGAGCAGAGGGACCCTACCCAGCCCAGCACGGAGTGCAGCAGCACGGGGATGTTGTACTCCTGCAGCTGGAAGAGCTCGGAGGGCTCGCAGTCCACGGTGAAGCTGTTGGTGTCGTTGTTGAACTCCACGGGGCAGGTGAAGCAGCGGTACCCCGACATCACGTAGGACAGCTCCAGGGAAAGAGGGGAAAAAGCAGAATTTGGGGTTTGCTCAGGGGTTTGTCAGGGGAAAGGCTGTGCAAGGAGGGGGGGGAGAGGGAAGAGCTCTCCTAGGTTCATTAAGGAGATTAATTGTGGTTATCACATCTCCTCTGAACAGAGAGACAGAGCTGTCCCAGGAAGCTCTGAGAAGCTGTGAGAAAGCTCAGAGATTTCAACCCTGTCATCAAGAAAAGTTTAATATCTGACAGAGATTCAAACCCTGTCAGCAAGAAAAGTTTAATATCTGACAGAAATTCAAACCTGGGCAACAAGGAAAGGTGAAATATCTGAGAGAGATTCAGGGCAGCAAGAAAAGTTAATAATCTGAGAGGTTCAAACCCTGTCAGCAATAAAAGGTGAAATATCTGAGAAATTCAAACCTGGGCAGTAAGAAAAGGTGAAGTATCTGACAGATATTCAAACCTGAGTGCATTTTTTACAGAACACTGGACCCTAAGAAGGGAAAATAGGACCCTAAAAATTAACAGCTGCAGTGGAGGAAGCTCCACCATGGACACTCACCAGCAACCCAAACAGAACAGTGGAAAAGAATCCTCCAATAAAACCCTCCCAGGTCTTCTTTGGGGAGAGCTGCCAGAGAGAGAGCAGAGAAATAAAAATTCTTGTAAGAAAAACGATTTACATCTATAAAAATAGGAAGTCTATTCCATGAAAATCCGTAGAGAAAAAATGTAAACTGTCCAGAAAAAGAAAGTTTAATAAACATATGCAGTAACCATTATCATTATATATTATTATATATATATTATATTACACAGTCACTAACCATTATTATTTACCAATCAAGACACTAAGTTTCAATCATTTACTAACCTGATAAATTCAAACACAGTGCCTTCTAACACCATATAAAAAGCAGCTGTGTACAATAAAAATTCAACTATTCTAGAAAAACAAGGGTTGTGTCCATCTCTACAACAACAGCTGGACTTGATCTTCTTCCCACCTCAGTGGTTTGATGATTTAATTTCATAAAATAAAACTAAATTAAATTAATTGAATTTTATTGAATTGGATTGAAGTTAAATTCAATACAATTCAATAAAATTCAATTCAATAAAATTCAATAAAATAAAATCAATTTAATTGAATTTTATCGAACTTTATTGAATTGAATTAAATCAAATCAAATTAAATTAATTTCATTGAATTTTATTGAATTGACTTTAAATTAAATTAAATTCAGTAAAATTAAATTAAATTAAATTAAATTAAATTTCAGCCTCAAAGAGTGGGCTGCAGGTTTAATTTGGAGACTTGCTTCAGCCCCACAGGAGGCCCCAAAGCAGAGCTGGGGGAGCCCCAAGGAGCCCAAATCCCATTTTTGTCCCCAAATCCTCATTTTTGCCCCAAAGCCAAACCTTGATGAGCGGCGTGCGGCCGAAGAAGAAGCCGAACATGTAAGCCATGATGTCATTGCAGATCACACAGGAGATGGGCACGATGAACCTGAGGGACAGCAGCGTTTGCACAGAACCCTCGTTATTCTTAATATTTTTAACAATTCATAAAAAATCAATAAAATTTAAAATAAACATTAAATTAAAATATTTCTTCTGTATTCTTAAGTTAAGTACTGATTGAAGGTATAGAATAGAGATGACTTTGTTGAGAGAGAGCTTGAACCAGGAATAAGTTTTGACAAGTTTTGAAATATAGTTTTGCAAAAAGATGGAGGGTTTTAGAGGATTAGAACTGTGAAAGATGCATTGTGATAAGAATATGTAGAGTAAAAATATAAGTGATTAGTGTTAGAATAGTAGGATTGTGTAATAAAAGTTAATTGATTAAAGAATTGTATTGATGAAAAAATAGATTAAAATTATTAGTGCTAGAGTAAAAATATTTAACTCAATAATTAATTTGTTAATAAATAAATAACAAGTAATTAATTTCATTCTTTTTATTCTTATTTATTCTTTTAATGAAGAATAATTATTTCTTGATAAAAATTTATTAATTAATTAACACATTCATTATATAATTATTTAATTTGATTGATATTGATATTGCCAAATTAATTTAATTAATTTCTTATTTCTTAATTTATTAATATATAGTTGATAATTGCTATTTATTTAATACCTACACAAGGATTCTATGAAAACCCAGATTTTTTCAGGCTGCACAACCCAAACCAGGGCAAACTCACCAGATCATTCCTTCAAACAGGTTGTGGATGATGAGGTGGGACTGGGTGACCACGATCAGCAACGTCACGTGGGTCCAGCCAAACTGCAAGAGATTAATTCACTAATTATCTGTTAGTTAATTAACCAGAGAAGCAGTATGAGCTCTCGGGTGCTGAGTTATTCTGCACCAGCCCTGAGACCCCCAGGAACATCTCAGTGCTGGAGGAAGACCTGAGCAGGACGGTTGGGTTTGCCTGACCCATTGAACCCCAAATTCAGCCTCACCAAACCCCAAATTTAACCTCACCAAAAAACCTCACCAGACCCTGAATTTAACCTCACCAGGAGCTGAACTAAACCTCATCAGGACCTTGATTTTGACCTCACCAGGACCTAGATTTTAACCCAATCAGCCCCTGAATTTAACCTCACCAAAATATTAATTTTAACCGCACCAAGACCTTGATTTTAACCTCACCAAAACATGAATTTTAACCCCACCAGACCCTGAATTTTAACCTCACCAAAAGCTGGATTTGAAGCTCACCATGTAGAACTGCAGGCGGTAGTGCTTCTTCACCAGGCTCAGCACAAACATGCAGAACCCTGAGGAGAGACAGGAGCACAGTCAGAGCTGCACGGTGCCTGCAACAGCCAGAACCCAAACTCTGCTGGGCAGCACCTCTGCCCTGCAGGACACAGCTTTTGGGCCACCACACTGCACAGCTGCCAGGGAATAAAATAACACTTCATTATATTTCATTACTATATATTTCATTATGTTACTTTTAATATAAAATATATTTAAATATTATTTTTAGTTAAATAAATTAGTAAGTATATATTATAAATATTTATATATAAAATATATATTGTATTTTTAAAATAAAATATAAAATTTAAAAAATATTATTTTATCTTTAAATAAATACATATATTCTATATACTCATATATATAATTATATTCTTAAAATAGAAAATAAATATTTAAACAAAATATTTTATATTTAAATGAAAATAACTATAAATATAAATATATTGTATACATCTTTTATTATATTTTTAAAATATAAAATATATATTTAGGTAGAATACTACTTTATATTTAAATAAAAATAAATTTCATTTATTTGTAATATATATAAATATATATTATATATAAATATATATTATTATATTTTTAAAATGTAAAGTATATCTTTAAATAAAATATTATTTATATTTAAATCTTAAAAACTATAAATATATTAAATATATAAAGATCTGAAGATTTTGGGGGTCTCTCCTCATTGTAAAGATTTCCCACTACTACAGAAAGATTTGTAACTTCCAGCATCCCTGGGGAGCAGAGGAGATTTCCTGCACTGTGGGCAGATTTCCTCCCTGCAGCCCAGCCCAGCCCAGGTGTGCCCAGGTGTGCCCAGGTGTGCCCACCTGTGAGGTAGAGGGCGAAGGAGATGAAGCGATGGTATTTGCTGAGGATCCTCAGCGGCTCCTCCCTCTGCACCAGTGTGAAGAAATAATCGGTCACCGTCTCCCCATAGAAGAAATAATTCACACACAGCAGGAAATACCTGGGAAGGGGGAAAATCATTTAATTTATACACAGCTGGGGGAAATAATTCACACACAGCTGGAAGTGCCTGGCCAGCTGAGAGCCCAGACAGATGCCCAGGTGAGAGCCCAGGTGGGTGCCCTCACTCACCAGCTGAGCGTCCTGAACCAGGGCAGGTCGTAGGAGTGGTACACGTTGTAGCCAATGGTGATGATCTCGTGGAAGCATTTGATCTGCACACACATCACCTGCACAGCAAGGACAGCAGGCATGAACCCCTGGGGCAACACCTCTGCCCTCCAGGAGACAGGAACAGCACCTGCACAGCCCCAGCTCCCCTGGCACCTGCACAGCCCCAGCTCCTCCAGCAGCTCCACCAGCCCTGCAGGAGCCTCCCAGTCCCACCTGGGAAACTCTGGGTGGAGTTTTTCCTTCCCAATCCCATCTGGCAAACTCTGGGTGGTATTTCTCCCTCCCAGTCCCATTTTTCCCTTCCAATCCCATCTGCAAAGCTCAGGATGGCATTTTTCCCTCCCAGGCCCACCTGGGAAGATCAAGGTGTCCTTTTTCCCTCCCAGTCCCATGTGGGAAACTCAGGATGGCATTTTTCCCTCCCAAGAGAAGCTCAGGATGGAGTTTTTCCCTCCCAATCCCACCTGGGAATCTCAAGGTGTTATTTTTCCCTCCCAATCCCATTTTTCCCTCCCAGTCCCACCTGGGATGCTGTTTCTCCCTCCCCTCCCCTCTGCACACCCCACCTTGTGTGAGTTCCAAGCCCTGAGCAGCAGATTCCCCCAGGTTTCCCCCATGGCAGAGGGACCCAGGATCTCTGGACATGAGGCTGGAGCTCCCCCCAACCTCCCCCTGCAGCAGGGAAGGCCAGGACACCTCCCTGGAGCACTCACTATTGTCATCAGGACCATGGGGCCCAGGTAGATGATGATGAAGAAGAAGGTGATCATGGCCAGCGTGAGGATCCCTCTCACCCACCAGTTCTTCCATCTGGGCCAGAGAGAAGGAAAACATCAGAGAAAGGCAAGGCAGAGCAAAGCAGCCCAACAAACTCTGCTCTTTGTGTGCACAGGAAGGAAAGGCAGCCCTGCAAACCCCAAATTTCCTCTCAGGGGTGCACAGAGAGCTCGATGTGCTGATAAAGGCCTGGCTGCAGCAGCTGCAGCTCAGCCTCACTGGGTGCAGAGCTGAGCACCCCAGGGCACTGAGGTGGCCCAGGGCAGCTCCTGCTCCTGCCCTGCAGCTTCCCCAGCCCTTGGACCAGCTGCAGGATAAATTCCCATGAAATGGGAACATTACACTGCTCTGCACGAGGAGATGGCCCCTGGCTGTGGAACCCTCACTGCTTCCTGCTGGGAAACCTCAGGGAGGATGGACAGGGCCCTGCTCAGGCAGTGATGGACAGGAGGGATGGACAGGGATGGACAGGAGGGATGGACAGGGCCCTGCTCAGGCAGTGATGGACAGGAGGGATGGACAGAGATGGACAGGGATGGATGGACAGGGATGGATGGACAGGGATGGACGGACAGAGCCCACTCAGGGAGTGTTAGGACAGGATGGACAGTGATGGATGGACAGAGGCCACCCAGGGAGTGTTTTTACCTCGAGGACAGGTTGGAGAGGGCCCTGTTCAGCACCTCTGGGGTGTCATCGGAGGTGGGCACAGGGGAGGAGCCCCCGAACTCGGACTTGCTCTCGCTGTCTGACGCTGTCTCTCCATCCAGCCTGTTCTCAGACTCGGACTCCTGCAGCACAGAGAGAGCCAAGCACCTTCAGCAGCTGCTCTGGGCTGGCCCCAGCACTCAGCAGCACTCTGCTGCTGCACCAGAGCAGGAGGAGAAGGAAATATCCTGGGTGCTACCCGGGGTAACACGTGAGAAACATCCTGAGGTGTTCCAGTGGCATCCAGGAGGGCTCTGATGGTCCCTCAGCCTCAGAGCAGGCACAGAACAGGCCCTGCAGAGCCACAGATGCCTCCAGGTTCATTAATGACCATCTCCAAGTGCTCCAGGCCTTGTTAGCAGGAATTCTGACAAGGTCCCAGTCCCCAGGCAGGTCTCAGGGAATGCAGCACTGCCCGAATTAGCAGAAGAAAGGTCTCCAAGTGGGCAGGCTCCAGGCTTGCAGACAGACTTGGGAAGTGCTGGCTGCTTGAGGACACTAAAAATAACCCTGAGCTGATCCCCAGGCAGCTGAGGAGGAAGAGGGTGGCTTATCACCCTGGCCCAGGCATCCCCTGAGGGCAGCAGGAGCCCCAGGTGCTGCAGAGGGACACCCTGCCCTGCCCTGCTGCACACACACAGTCCTGTCCTTGGGGCTCAACAAACCCCGCAGGGGCAGCTTTGCCAGGGCTGGGGAGGGGATTTAGGGCAGTCCTGGCTCCTCCCAGGGCCATTTTCCCCTCTGACCCAGCCTCTGAGCAGAGCCAAGCCCAGAGCTCCACAGTTTGCCCCTGATTTCAGCTCCATCCTGCTCCTGGAGGGAAGGGAAGGAAGGAAAAGCCACTCCCTGGGGAGCAAGGCAGAGCCCATGGCCTCTGAGAACTCCCTGAAAAGTGGCTCTGGCAGCAGGAAAAGCACAGGGGGAGCTGAGCTGACAAATGCTCGCAGCTCTGCAAACAATGAGGCTCCAGGGCATGAAGGCTCATTGTCTGCAGAGCTCCAAAACAACCGAATGTGCTGGGGGCAGCTGGGGGTGCTGCAGCTCAGCAAGGCTGGAGCTGCTCCCTTACTGAAAACAGGAAAAGGTAATTATTCCCCCTGGGATAATTAATAAATTCATTTAATAAAGCTGGGATGTGTCAGTGGCTGCAGGCCAGGCTCTGAAATCACACAAGGACAGGGAGGCTCTGTCAGGTGGAGGCAGCTAAAATACCTGGGGGATGCCAGGGGTGATTGGCAGGGATGAGCAGAGCTCCAGAATATTGGCAAAAGGAATAGAACCAAGGTGGGGATTTATCCCAACTCCCTGATTTCTGCACAAGACACGATGAGGAGAAAGAGCAAAACCCCAAATCTCTGCCAGGGCTGCCTCTCCTGTGAAGCAGAGCTGGGAAATTCCAGATCCCTGCTCACTTTTCCTTTTTCCTATCCATGAAACCCAGAGCTCTGTTTGTCAGCAGATATTTCACCCCTCTGAGGGAAAGATACACAGAAAATTGACTTTGTCTGAGATCTCTTCACACAACTCCACTCCCTCCAGAGGCCGGGGAGACGTTTCTGCTCACACTGAGATGGTTTTCGTCACACAAACATCCAGCCATGATCTCAGTTGCCATGGGAACGAGCCTGCTCTCTCCCTGCCAAAAATCCTCTGCCCAGCACAGCTCCCAGCTCAGCACCCAGGGCTGGCAGAGGAAATCAGCCCCAGAAATGCCAATTTTTAGGTATTCTCCATGGAGCCAGGCACTGTTTGAGTCAGACTCCCTGCCCGGTTTTAACCAAAAGCTGTGACAGAAAATGTTACAGAATAAATGCTGGAAAGGGAAATGGAGCTGCTTTTTCAGGCTAGCAGAGCTGACAGCTGGAACAGGAGGGACCAAGTGCACCTCTGTTCTCACCTCTGCACGATCAAAGCAAATGCAATTAACTTAATTAACACAAACCCTGCGGCCTCTGCCATGGAAACCTCCATGTTTTCCAGAAGGGGCTTTAATTCTTAATTTACATGGAGGAAACTGCTCCATTCCTCTCCCTTGTTTAACCTCAGTCATGAAAACCCCAATGTTTTCCACCAAGGGCTTTAATTCTTAATTTACATGGGGGAAACTGCCCCATTCCTCTCCCCTCTTTAACCTGTGATGAAAACCTCCATGTTCTCCACCAAGGGCTTTAATTCTTAATTTACATGGAAGAAACTGCTCCATTCCTCTCCCCTCTTCAACCTCCAGGGCACCTCCCAGAGCTGGAGATGTTCTGCATGTTCTGGGGAGGGTTCTGCAGGTTCTGGGGGCATTTCTGGGCAGAACCACAGGAACAGGAGGGCCCAGGGTGCCCCAGGGAGCTGGAGCTGGAGCCTGCACAGACATTTCCATCTGCTGCTCTTGGGGAGGACAAACAGCTCGGCCCAGAGCTTCCTGCAGGAAAAGGTTATTTTTGTCCTCAGAAGGACCAAAAATGAGAGGCTGCAGCACGCCAAGGCCGCTGCCTTCTGACCCCAGCTCACACAGATTTTTCCAAAACATAACGAGGAAAAAAAAACCCTCATTGTTCTCATAATGAGGAAAAAACCCTTCATTTTTCCTCATAATGAAGGAAAAACCTCTCATTTTTCCTCATAATGAGGAAAAAACCCCTCATTTTACCTCATACCAAGGGCTGAGGGACAGGAAACCTCCCTGCAGCTGCACTTGGAAATTCTGGGAAATTCTCTGTTGCATCTGGCACTTTTGGGAAATTCTGGCAAATTTGGGAAATTCTGGCACTTTTGGGAAATTCCGCTGCATTTGACAATTTTGGGGAATCCTCTGCTGTTTCTGTGACAGAACATCACATTCAGCCCCTCAGAGGAGCCGCTCCTGCTGCCTGGGAACATTTCAGTGCTTGTTTTTTTCCCTCCTGCAACTCATTTTGAGTTTGTATGAGGAGCAGCACACGAAGGTTCCCTCTCTCTCTCTAGTAAGGACACTCCAGGTCAGCAGCTGGAAGGAAATACCAGAGGAGTCCTTCAGAAGGCTCAGAGCATGTGGAAACAGTGGGTGGAGATAACAGGATTGTCCTGTGACCTTTGGGGACACAGGATTGTCCTCTGTGATCTTTAGTGACACAGGATTGTCCTCTGACCTCTTTAGGGACACAGGATTGTCCTGTGACCTTCTTTAGGGACAACTGAACCCAATCCCAGCTTGGCCCAGCCCGTTTGTTGTGCACCAGCCCTGCCAATCCTCCACATCCCACCACACAAAATGGAATATAAAACTCCCTGAAGGTTTTCTGCTGCAGAGCAAACTCCAACTGAGATGAACACACCTCAAGGTCTCACCTGTGCACAGCTGGAGCCATCTCAAGCTCAGTGAGGGAGGCAGAGCCCCCAGAGCCACCCCAGGGTGACAATTCCCAGCACTTCTGTCCCAGACCACAGCAGCACCACGAAATTCCCTGAAACCTGCAGTACAGCCTCCAGCAGGTGTTTAACTGGCATTAAAATCACATTAAAATTGCATTTAAATTGCAGAAGGGCCCTGCCTGATGACTTCATGCTGCTCAGAGCTGCACCCTCCGTGCACTAATGGAGAAAACATCAATTTGCTGCTGCTGGGGGCTGATGGACCAGTCCCAAAGCAAGTGCATTAAACCCCAGCCCTGCAGAGCTGCTCCTCCCTGCAGCTCCTGCTCCCTGCCCTCTGCAAACGCTGTTTACAAAGTTCTCCTGGCCGTTCACTCCTCCTGTCCCCTCCTCTTTGGGGAGGTGCAGCAGCAGAGATGACAAAGGTGACAAATGACTCACGGAGCAACCCTGAGCGTGCAGGGCTGGACGGAGGGATGGCACAGGGACACAGAGCCAGGGTTGCTCCCCGTGCCTCTCCTGCCTCAAAATGAAACTTTTCCCTTTGCAGAAAGGCAATGCCAGCCCTCGTTAAACCTGGCAATTCCCGGGGATGGCTCAGGAGGTGCCAAACCCTTCCCTGAGGGATCCTGAGGGGTTTGGGACCCCCAGCTCCTTCCCTAGGGATGATTTAGGGGGTCCCAAACCCTTCCCAAAGGTTTCTTAAGGTTTGTTACCCTCCTGTCATTCCCTAGGGATGATTTAGGACATCCCAAACTCTTCCTCAAAGCAGGTTTGGAACATCCCTGTCATTTCTTAGGGATGATTTAGAAGGTACCAAACCCTTCCTCAAGGGCAAGTTTAGAACCTCCCTGTCATACCCTGGGGATGATTTAGGGGATCCCTAAGGGCAGGTTTGTAACCCTCCAGTTATTCCCAAGGGATAATTCAGGGGGTCCCTAAGGGCAGGTTTTTAACCCCCCTGCTATTCCCTGGGGACGATTCAGGGCAGGTTTTTACCCCCTGTTATTCCCTAGGGATGATTTAGGGGATCCCAGGCAGGTTTTTACCCCCTGTTATTCCCTAGGGATGATTCAGGGGGTCCCAGGCAGGTTTTTACCCCACTCCCGATCATCCCCCGGGGCCGGCCTGGCGGCTCCGCGCTGTCCCCACCTGAGCCCTGCCCAAACCCGCTCCACGCCCAGCCCTCCTCACCCCGGGCCGCTCCTCCGAACAGCCCCGGGGGCGGGATCTGCTCCCCGGACCGATACCCCGAGCCCGGGGAGAGCTCCCCGAGCGCGGGGCAGCGCGGGGCCCTCACAGCGGCCTCACCGCGGGCCGCCGGGACCCTGCAGTACGCAGGACGTGCAGGCCCCGCTCCCCCCGGTGCCCCCCGGTTCTCCCGGTGCCCGCCGTGCCCTGAGGTTCCCCCGGGGCCGCTCCCTACCTTGTCCTGGGGGTCTCGGGCCCCGCCGGGGCCGCGCCCGGGCCGCAGCCGCGCCTCGCTCATGCCGGACCCGCCGCGCCGCGCCGCCGCCGCCGCCAGGGGGCGACACCGCACCGGCGAAACCGCCGCCCACCAATAGGCCGGAGGGGCGGGGCCGGGGCGCGCGGGGGGTGGCCACGCCCAGGCGTGCCCGCGGCGCCGGCGGCCAATGGGAGGCGTGAGATAGGCGAGGGGCGGGGCTTTGTGGTGAGGCATGGCGGCGCCCAGGTGTACCCGGATGGAGGGGGACGCCATGATGTGTGGCGCGGGAAGGTCCCGGGGTGGTTGGAGAAGGGTGAGGGGTTTGTCTTTAGGGACAAGCGGGTTTGTGTTATGGCGGGTTCTCGGTCAGCACACGGTGCCCGAGGAGAGGCGCGCCACCGAGCCGTCCGCACGGCCAGGCCTCGTGTGCGGCACCGGCGGCGCTGCAGGAAACGGGCCCTGCTGCCATCGCTGCGCAGCAAGGCAGGACGCGGGCCTGCGTAACCCGCGCGGTGATTGGCTCCCGCCACACGGAGGGGCGGGGCTAAAAGGAAGAGCAGCGCTGTGATTGGCAGGAGCGCGGCGGGGCGCTGTATGTGAGCTCGGAAGGGGTTTGGCTAAAGGAGGAGAGCGGCGCTGGTGATTGGCTGCCGCGCGGCGGTGGGCGGGGCAGCAGAGTGCATAAAAGGGGTTTGGCGGGCCGCCTCGCTAGGTTTCAGTTGTTCCGTTTTCGGCTCCGTCCGTGCCGCTCCCGCTGGTGCTGCCAAGATGTTCGAGGCGCGGCTGGTGCAGGGCTCGGTGCTCAAGCGAGTGCTGGAGGCCCTCAAGGACCTCATTACCGAGGCCTGCTGGGACCTGGGCTCGGGCGGCATCAGCCTGCAGAGCATGGACTCCTCGCACGTCTCGCTGGTGCAGCTCACGCTGCGATCGGAGGGCTTCGACACCTATCGCTGTGACCGCAACATCGCCATGGGCGTCAACCTGTCCAGGTCAGCCGGCGGCGCGCTCTCCTGGGGCGCTGCCATGGGGCGGCCGAGCAGGCCCGGGGGCTGTGGCGCTCAGGGCAGCGGGGGCTGCCGGGGAAGGGGGAGATGTGGGGGCGAGGGGTGCTCCGGAGGTGTGCGGGGTCCCGGGGACGCTCGGAGCCCCCTCAGCCCTTTTCTCTCTCTCTCCCTCCCCCCCATTTCTGTCACGGTTCTCGCGCCGTTTTTCGCGGCGCGCGCGGGGCGAGTCGCGGCCGTGACGTCACTGCCGGCGCCAAGTGGCGGGAAAAGGCAGCGCTGGCCGCCATGGCCCCGGGTGGGGAAGCAGTGATAGCTTTAGAGTCCTGCCGCGGTCTGGAAAGGACCCAGGGAACCCTCGGCAGCGGCAGCATGGGCACTGCCAGCGGGTCCGCGAGGTGGTCCTTCCTGCCCCGCTGTTCTGCCCTGTGAGGCCTTTCTGGAGCGCTGTGCCCAGCTCTGGGTTGTGCAGCAGAGCAGAGACACGGAGCTCCCGCAGCGGGACAAAGATAAGGGGTCTGCAGCATGTCCGTTATGAGGAAAAGTTGAGGAGATTGCTGAGAGAGGGAAATCATTCCTGTGTATAAATATCCATGGGAAGGGTCAGGATGGACCCAGGATCTGTCCAGCCATGGGACAGGAGGAGGAGACAGGAACTGATCACGGGAGGCTCCACCCCGTGTATGTGAAAGAACTTTGTGGGTGACCAAGCACTGGAAGAGATCAGCCAGAGAGGCTGGGGGGTCTCCCCATACCCCCACTTTTCCTGGTCACTGTAATATCCCATGCCCTCCTCCCAGCCCCGTGAGTGACCTGCCTTTGTTCCCTGCAGCATGTCCAAGATCCTGAAGTGTGCAGGGAACGAGGACATCATCACCCTGCGGGCCGAGGACAACGCCGACACCCTGGCCCTGGTGTTCGAGGCACCCAGTGAGTGGGATTTGGGAAATGCTTTGTTACTGGGGTGTGTCCAGGCAGCTTCAGGAGCCACAGGGATTCAGGAGGGAGGGAAATGGCAGTGGGTCCTGCAGGGGTGGGAAGGCACACGTGATTGTTGGGATAGTCTGGAGATTGAAACTTGATCAAGATTTAAAAATTAAGTGTTATAAGTATTTTTTTTGTGAGAGGAAGGCTCTTTCAGGCTGCACACAGATGGGTTTGGCTGTATCCTTAGAACCTGTAAAAAACTTTTAGGGTGTCCCCAGAGCCCCAGCCCTGAGGGAACAAAGGGAAGTCTTACTGCCATTAATTGAGGTGGTTGTACCTGGAGGGAGTGGGGAGTGGCAACAGTCCTGTTGGTGTTTGTCACTCTGTCATTTGGTATCATTGAGCTTTGCTTCCCCAGACCAGGAGAAAGTTTCTGATTACGAGATGAAGCTAATGGATCTCGACGTGGAGCAGCTGGGAATCCCAGTAAGTAACAGCTTGGGTGACTGGTGGCACTGGCGTGGAACTGTTGTTCACATCAGATCCTGGAGCCTTGGGAGCTGGACAGGCCTGGGGCTGCCAGGGTGGCACTGTGGGTGTCACTGGGAGTGCCAAAAGGATGGCAGGGTGGCACTGTGAGTGCCCTGGGGGTGGCACAGTGTCCCTGGGAGTGCCTATGGGGTGGCACGGTGTCACTGGGAGTGCCCAAGGGCTGGTACACTGTCACTGTAGGTGTCACTGAGTGCCTCAGGGCTGGCGGCCTGTCCTGTGGCTGTCCCTGGGCATGCCCAGCCCTGCCAGCTGTCCCTGTGGGTGTCACCATGGGTGTTCCCAGCCCTGGCAGCTGTCCCCGTCCCCAGGAGCAGGAGTACAGCTGCGTGGTGAAGATGCCCTCGGCGGAGTTCGCGCGCATCTGCCGGGACCTGAGCCACATCGGCGACGCCGTGGTCATCTCGTGCGCCAAGGACGGCGTCAAGTTCTCTGCCAACGGCGAGCTGGGCAACGGCAACATCAAACTGTCCCAGACCAGCAACGTGGACAAGGAGGAGGAGGCTGTGAGTGGGGCATGCAGGGCTCAGGGCTCGCCTGCAGAGCTGGTTCTGTGCCCTGGGGGGATCCTGGAGTTGGGGTTGGAAAGGGCCTTGCTGGAGGTCACTGAGTGCCACCCTGCAGTGAGCAGGGACAGCTCCCTGTGGGTCATGGGGTCCCTGAGTCCCTGCAGTGTTACCCTGGGAGCTGCAGCAGAGCTGGGCAGGTGGGAGCAGCCCTGGTGGAATCCTCTGCAATCCTCTCCTGCTCCCCCAGGTTACAATAGAGATGAACGAGCCCGTGCAGCTGACCTTTGCCCTGAGGTACCTGAACTTCTTCACCAAAGCCACCCCCCTGTCCCCCACGGTGACACTCAGCATGTCTGCAGATGTTCCTCTGGGTGAGTGCCTGAGCAGAACTGCAACCTGAGGCTGGATTTTCTGTGGAACCCTCTGAACCTCCTTTTTTCATTCTCTCCCCCAGTTGTGGAGTACAAGATCGCTGACATGGGACACCTCAAGTACTACCTGGCCCCCAAGATCGAGGACCAGCAGGATGGCTCTTAACTGGAGCAGGACTGGGGGACATCTGCTCCTGCCTGGAGGAGCAATTCCAGAGCCTTGGAGCATCCTGGCAGCACTGTAGCCGTGTCTTGTAGATACATTTGTAAATATTTTTCAACTCTCTGTTTTGCTATCCTGGTATCATTGGAAATAGGAAAGCTGAGTTTTTCTAGTCTGTTCCTGTACTCCCAACAATCTCTTGGATGTTGTTGAAGGTGAAATTTTTTACTCCTTTCAGCTGCTGTTGGAGAAGAGGGGCAATATTTAATGGGTCAAGATGTATCCTGGAGTTTCCCCTGTGGAGCTGTAGCTTAGGGTTGCTGTTTTGTTATCCCACGAGTTTTTGTGACCTTACTTCATTTATTTTTGAAGCCGGTATTCTGATTGAAACTTGGAAAATGGAAATAAAAAATATAATTTCCTGGAGTTTGTCGTGTTTAAATGTGGGTGATGTGCCCTGACTCCCTTCTCAAGCCCCAGAGTTCAGCTCTGGTCACTCAGAGGTGTGGGAGAGGTGCCAGTCTCATTCCTGGGTGTGGCACTTGGGGACAGCAGTTCGTGCTGTCCGTGGTGCTGCTGGAATTCACGATCCTATAAAGGCTTTCCCAACCTGATTGCCCCATTTTCAGCACATTGTTTTGGAAAATCCTGCGGATGAACGGCCTGAAAAGCTGTCCCTGGTGGGTGACAGAGGATGTCACCAGGTGGCAGTGCCGGCCACGAGCGAGCCCTGCTGCTGCCTGGGAGGAACAATCCGCTCGGGGCTGGGGACAGCACTGTCCGGCCCTGGGGACAGTCCCTGCCCGATGCGCACTCCTGGCCATCCCTGGCAATGTCCCCAGGCCCGGCAGCACGGGACACCCTGGGACAGTGGGAGGTGTCCCCGCCATGCAGGGGTGGCACTGGGTGGCACTTCAAGGCCCCTCCCAACCCAAACCATTCCAGGATTTTGGGTTCAGACGCTGATTTCCAGCTGCCTCCCTTGCGAGCTGTCTCCAGATCCTTCCCCATTTATCCTCCAGCACTTCAGGAGAACATCTGGCGAGGCACATCCTTCATCCCAGAGCTTTCACCAATTCCTAACCTGTTCCCCCCGTGCCGAGGCGGGGCCGGGCAGAGGAGGCTGGTCCGGCCCCGCCGTGACCTGGAAGGGAAGCGGCGTCACCGGGATCAACTTCCCGGGGCCGCGGGGGGACAGGCGGGGCCGGCATGGAGCGGGCGGGCGGCAGGTACCGGGCTGGGCCGGGGGGTACCGGGGCCGGGCGGGGGACAGGTACCGGGCCGGGGGGTACCGGGGCTGGGCAGGTACCGGAGCTGGGTGGGCCGGGGATCGGGCTGGGCTTGGAGTGGGCTGAGGTTGGGTTCGGGTGGGTTCGGGGCGAGTTCTGGATTTGTGTAGTTTGGGTAGGTTCGGGATGGATTTGGGGTGGTTCAGGTGGATTTAGGGGGGTTTGGGTGGATTCACGTGGATTTGGGGTGGTTTGGGTGCGTTGGAGTGGGTTCAGGTTGGGTTCGGGTGGATTCAGGGTAGACTGGTGTGTTCTGGGTCGATATGGGGCGGTTTGGGTGGAATTCAGGTGGTTTGGGTGGGTTCAGGTGTATTCAGAGTGGATTTGGATTATTCTGGGTGGATTTGGGGTGGGTCCCCTTGTCCTGCTCCCTCTGAGTCACTCCTGCTGTCCCCATGACAGCTCCATCTCGTTCCAGTTTCCAGTGGTTTGCGTTGGTTTTTGTGTTTATTTGTGGTTTTTTGTTTTTTTTCCAAAATTGCTCTCTTGCAACATCTCCTGGTGGTAGAAAAGCTGCTTTGTTTAGCTCTGGTTTGGGTTTATTTGCTGCTGTCCCGTTCAGAAGCAGCCAGAGCTTGGACATCTGTGTTCTGGCAGTGGGAGCTCCTGGTGGAGGGAGAGCTGGGTCATACCTGGGCCCTGCCAGGGAATTCCCATCTGGTTTGAAGCACAGGTTCTACCTTGATTCCAGACACTGTTCCAGCTGTATCCATGCTGTATTTCAGGCTTCAAATGAAATGCTTAGATCCTCTGTGGGAAAAGTTTTCATTTACAAAGGGGAACAGAGCTGTGTTGGGGTGGCACAGCCTTGACAGGGGAGTTTCTCCTCAGAAACTTTGGTTCTGTGTCTCAGACTGCCATCTCTGAGTTCCTCTCCTGTGTTTGCTCCTGCCCTGGCTCCCAGGCTGTAGCTGATGCCCAGGCCCCCCTGGCATGATGCCGTCGAGGACCAATCTCTCTGCTGGGATCCCCAGTAGCAAAGTCAAATATTCCAAACTCTCCAGCACCGACGATGGATACATTGACCTGCAGGTAAAACTGGGGAAGGAAGCTGTGAAACCACGAGGATGGGCAGCCTCAGCTTGGCCCTGCACAGGCAGCTGCTTCTCCTGTGTCTCTCTGTGCAGCTCAGAGAGGAACAAAGCTGGGAGGAACAAACCCTAACCCTAACCCTAACCCTGGGCCCTGCCCCTCTGGGAAGCCCAAAGAGCCTTCCTGGGAACAAGGCTGGCAGTTGGGACTGGCCCAGCAGGGTCTCCATGGGCAGAATTCCTCCTGGAGGGCAGTTCTGGAGCAGAATTTTGTCCTGTGCCAGCTGTGGGGTCCCAGCTGTGCTGCTGTGGGAGGGGAGCTGTGCTGAGCTGTTCAATATTTGGGTTTTTTCCATCCAGTTCAAGAAGAGCCCACCCAAAATCCCCTACAAGGCCATCGCACTGGCCGTGGTGCTCTTCATGATCGGGACCTTCCTCATCATCATCGGAGCCCTGCTGCTGGCAGGGTACATCAGCAAAGGGGTGAGTGCTTCAGACACTCCTGGCACTGCCCTCAGAGCTGCCCCGAGCCCTCAGGGGACATCAGGGGACAGCAAACAGCCTCAGGTCACACCAGGGCAGGCTGAAATTCAAAATTAGGAAAGGTTTGTGGTGGGAAAGGCCTGGCAGAGCTGCAGTGGTGCAGTCCCCATCCCTGGCAGGGTTCAGAACAAGAGGATGTGGCACACACATAGGTTAGGGGTGTCCCTGGGGGTGCAAGGACTCGATGACCTTGAAGGTCTTCTCCATCCTCAAGGATCCTGTGATCATGGTCAGTGTAGAACTTCAGAGCCACAGGGAGTGAGCAGGGAAGGGATTCCCACCACGGCCTGGCTGGGCTGGGCACCTCCAAGGAGGGCTGGGTGTCCCTGGGGATGTCACATCCCTGTCCTGGAGAGATCTCAGCCCGTGCAGGGACAGGGAGGAGCTGCCAGACCCCGTGTGGGGCACGGTAACCCTTCCCCATCTGGCTGGGGGTGATGCATGGGCAGGAATCGTGGGTGCTTCTCCCCTGCTCCCTGTGCTGTGGGCTCAGGGGGGTTGGCAGCTCAGCTCTGCCTTATCTCTGGCAGCAGAGCAGCCTCTGGGGCTATCAGCAGCACTCCAGGCACAGATCCCTGGGGTCAGGCTCACAGCTGCCAGCCCTGGCTGCACATCCAGGGGTCCCTGGTGAAGGAGGGGGTCCCTGGAGGGTCCCTGCAGCAAGGAGGAGAGGCCAGGACAGGATTGAGGGCTCAGCCTGATGACAGCTGAGATGTTTCTGGTGGAAGATGGGTTTTTATGTCATCACCTTGGGGATGGATCACAGAACCACGGGATAGTTTGGGTTCAAAGAACCTTCCAGATCACCTCATTCTGAGAATTCATTCGCATCTCACCTGCCTTGGGCAGGGCAGCCTTCCCCCAGAGCAGGCAGGGTGTGAGAGGGAGGAGAGCCCCTCACAGAGGTGTCACTGTGGTGCCTTGGGAAGGCTGAGCTAGAGCAGAGTTACAGAATAAAGCAGAGATTTATTAAAAGGGTCTCCTCCATGGATCCACCTTGGGCAGCACAAGAGCCCAGCCAGGCCTGCACCCAAGATGAACCAAAATGAACCCAAGGTGAACTAAAATGGGCACAAAATGAACCCAAGATGAACTAAAGTGGTCACAAAAGGGACAACTGATCATGAGGTCTGTCACTTTTATCAGTTCTGCTCCATTTGCATATTGGAGTTAATTGTCCAATTACAGCTTTAGGTTATGAAGTCCCATCCTCATTGTTTTTCCCTCTTCAATTCACATTATTTGTGCTCCTGGGCCTGAAATTTGGGTGGTTGTCCTTAATCCCCAGCTAGAGAAAGAATTGTTTTATCTCCCTACCCTGTGAGGAGAGCTTACAACACTTCACCTGAAGCTCAGAACCGCACACTGAAGCAGCACAGGAGCTGACAAATACCAAAGTTAAAGCTGAAAATACCAAAGTTAAAGCTGACAAATACCAAAGTTAGAGCTGAAAAATACCAAAGTTAGAGCTGAAGGCATCCCCAGCCCTGTTCCCCGTGTCCCTGCAGGAGACTGACCGGGCCATCCCCGTGCTGATCATCGGCATCCTGGTGTTCCTGCCCGGCTTCTACCACCTGCGCATCGCCTACTACGCCTCCAAGGGCTACCGGGGCTACTCCTACGACGACATCCCCGACTTCGACGACTGAGCTGTTAATTAACCCTAATTAGGCTGCTCGGAGCTGGTGGTTCCCCTGGATGCCGGCAGGGCACGGCTGCTGCGTGTCCCGGCCTGGAGGCGTTGCAGGTTTTCCAGTTTGAGGGGTGGGGGCTGCAGCCCGGAATCGACCAAAAGGAATTGCAAAGAACTTGGGATTTGTGGGATTTTTTTCCTCCTCTCGGGGTTGCGTAATTCCGCTCGCTGGGAGGCTCTTCCTGGGCGAGGCAATCCTTGCAATTTTCCAAAAATAGAGCAGCTGGTTTCAGCAGCAGATACTTGTTTTTCCTCTAAGTGTTTTCTAGAGTTTATTTTAGCTTTCCATGAGATTGTGGTTATTGTTGGGTTACCTTTGCAGACAGACCATCATTAAATTCTCCTTTTGCTCTCTGTCCATCAGAAACGCTTCCCAACTACTGGTCCTGGAGTAAATAAAGTCTGATGAGGGGGGAGAGCAGCACTTGCAGGAGGTGATTTCCACACAGTGCGCTGGCTCCAGAGCCCCCTGTCAGCCTGGCCACGCTCATTTCCCCACAAACACCTCCCCAAGCCAGCTTTCCCTGTGCTACTGTTGGCAAAATCTGCTTATCCTTCACAGGGACTGGTGCTGGAGTCTGCTTGTCACTTAAACAACCAGATGGATACTGGGAGAAGGATTGGAACCCAGACTCAAGTGTTTAAAATACCAAAAATCTTGGGCTTGACTGATGTGGGTATTAGGGACACCTGAACTCCAGCTGTGTGTCTTTTGGAGTCCTTTGGTCCTTGTGTAGATAATTTGTTGTGCAGACCTGCCCAGGGCAGTGAAGAGAAGTTCTCTGTGTAGTTTGTGCTGACCAAACCCCCTCTGGATTGCTTTGCCAGCTTTGCTGCTGTGTCATTCAGGGAAAACAGAGCGATGGCTCCACTGCTGTGAGGTCAGAGCAGGCTGTCTCCTGCTTCTCAGTGTCCTGCACAACGAGCAGCCACGCAAGTGGATGCATTTAACATGAATAAACTTCTGTATTCTCTGCAACCACAAGTTTGTCCTTCCCACCTTCACAGGTGTCAGAGTGCACTAAAAACTCTGCTGGAGTGAGGGAGGCAGAGCTGGAGCAGCCCCAGCAGTGTCAGTGTGCACAGAGCACTCCACAGCTGCCACCTGAGCCCCAGGTGGGTGGAACATTCCAGAAGGAGGGGGCAGGAGTGACTGGCAGTGCAGAGCAGACCCACGGAGGTGTCCACACATCAGGGCTGGACAAACACCTTGCTCTGAACTAGAATTGCCTTTTTTCCTCCTCCAGTGCTCCAGATTAAACCCAAACCCTGAGCCAAGATGGTTTTTTTAACCCTTCACTTGTCTGCACTCCCCTGAGTGAATCCCAGCACTCTGAGGAAGAACTGGTGAAATTGTTAAATTCAGGATCTCCCTTTCCATCTCTGGAGGTTCCCTCCCTGCTGCCAGCCCAGCTGGGGAGGGACAGGGGACAAGGGACACAGGAGCTGCTGGCAGCAGCTGGAATGTGTCACTTACAGCAGGCTCTGGCAGGAGAGCCCCTGCTGACGTCAAACCATGAATCAGCCTCTCTTGGGGGACAAGAACCAGCGTTTATTTGGGTTTGGGGAGCGGGGAGAGGAAGTGGAAGGGAAGTTCAGATGGAAAAAGCAAAGAGGGAGGGAGGAGATGAAGCAGTTTGGGAAGGGGGGGTCACCTAAGTGGGATAAATGAAGGCAACAGAAGGAACTGGACCTGGATGATCCTTGTGGGTTCCTTCCAACTTCCAACAGCCCTTGGATGTCCCTTCAGCAGGCAGGGGACATCACCCAGTCCTAGGACCTCCCTGGCCTCCCGACCATGCAGACACCTTTGGTTTCCCCCTCCCAGCTCAGAGCAGTCCTGCCTTCTCTTCCTGCCTTCCCAACCTGATGAAAATAAAGCATTTTTGCCCTTTTCCCAGGGCTCCGTGCTGACCCAGCTGTGCTCCCCTGCTCCCACTCCTGTGTCCAGTGTGGAATGTGGATGTGCATGTGCACAGCACTTCCTCTCCCCTTCCTGAGCACAAAAGCAGCCTGAGGATTTTTAGGAATGCTGGATTTGACTAAAAATAGTCCAGACAGTCCAGCAAGGCCATGACAGAGCCTCCCAAGAGAGTTGGCTTTGTTCTGTGGTGGAGCCAAGGGTCATGGGCAGGGGAAAACTCGATTGTTGATTAGAAATTATTGTTTGCAATTATTGAACTGCCTGCTTTGCTGCTCTGGGCTCAGGCAGACGTGGTTTGTTACCCTGAGGCCTTTCCTTCCCTGCTTTCCTGTGTCTAGGAAGGTGTAAGGAACTGCTTTTAATAGGAAGTAAGGCAATTACTGGGAGCTCTTCTGTGGCTTTCTCCTGATAAGAATCAGGAAGTGACATTTCCTTCCTCCACGCTGTACTTGGCCAGGACTCTGAGCCGTGCTGCTGTCCTCATCCCTGGGGCAGCACAAAGGGACCTCCCCTCCCACAGCAACACAGAGCCATGAGCTCCCTGCAGAGCCTTCCCAGCTCTGCAGTTCCAGGCAGGAACAAAACTGGGATGAATCTTCTTTGAGAGGACTTCCAGCTCCTGTGAAACAGCAGGTTTGGCACTGAAGCAAAAATTCTGTGGAGGAATCACCGTTTCATCCTGGGATGTTAAATCAAAGGGCAGCAAATCCACTAGTCACCACTAATTAATTTTGTTTTGAAATATTTACTTGGGCTGAAGTAGTAGCTGCTCTTAAGTCTTTAAAGGATTAGCTGCCTGCTACTCTTTCCTGCCTGCAACCATTTATTTAAGCTGCTGCTGCAAATCATGCTGTTAACCTGTCATGAGAGGTTTTAACCTTCCTTCTCTTGTCAGTGGGAAATGCCTGGTGCAGATGGCCCTGCCGATGTGACAGAAATTAAACATCCAGTCAGCTCCTCTGGGCTCTTTCCCCAGCTTCTTCAAGGAAAGGGAAGACAGAAAATGCATGTGGTGATAATTGTCTGCATCACAGGGTGCTGCAAAGGCTGAGGAGGGGCTGTGAGGAGTTTAGGGAACATCAGCTGGGTGATGCAGGAGCATCAGTTTCTGAGCTAAAGGAAATGCTCTGGATCTAGAACAAATCCTCAAAGAAAACTGAGAACTCACCTCAGCAGGGATCATTTCTTACTCTCAGGCAAGTGTTCAGTGTAAAAGGGAAAGATCTCAGGTCCTTAAACATACAAATACTAATTAGCATCACCATACGATTTTCTAGCTGTTTTCATTAATGTGTCATTAGAAGAAGTCTGCCAGCTCCTATAATCCTCATTTTTCTCGTCTTTCAACACTAACAGCCCACAGCACAGCATGACCTCTTCCCTGCTATTTTGGGTGGTTCTCTTCCAGACAAATGCCTTATTTTCTCTGTATTTGATACTGAAGGTCAAGAGAATCCTCTCTGTCTTTTATTGCACAAGAACAGAGGAAGGATTGTAACAGGGCCAGTGCAAATGTGTGCCTAAAAATAAACCAGTGGATGGTCTCCAGCTTCAAACACAAAAAGAGTATTTGTGGAGGTCTCTCTTTGTTGGATGATCGAGTTTCAGATCACTGAGGAGACACTTCAAAGTTCAGCTCACAAGAAGCTCGTGATGGTTTAATCCTCCCCATGAAACAAAGGCAACTCTTTGACTGGATCCGGCTCAGCTCCACCCTGAGCCCCTGGAGCTGGCAGAGGCTCACTCTGGATGGATCATCCTCAGGACAGGGGCAGTGTCTGGGGTGCTTTCCTGGGCTCCTGCCTCCCACCCTGGCCATGGGCCTGGGGCTGCAGAGCTCCAGGCAGGCCCACAGCCCCTCTGCCACCTCTGCTGGAAACAATTCGAGGGGCCAGAGCTTGCAGAACACTTCAGTGACACTGCTTGGCACCAATTAGGAATAGCAGTGGTGGCACTTCAGGCACGGAAGGGGTTAACCAACTCCAGGGCAGTTTGGGGGACAAGTTTGAGTTCATTGTTCCAGGCTCTCTGTGGATTTTTGTCCTTTCATCTCTGATTCTTGGTTCCCATCAAAGGGGTTTAGTCCTTCCTCTGTGTTGTTCCTGTGAGCCTCTCGGGGCACGGCCTGTGCCCTCACCTGTGAGCAGGAGCACACAGCAGAGCTGTGCTGGCAGGCAGCTATAAATAGAGAGCCTGGCCAGCCCTGTGGCATCCCTGCTGCTATAATTGCCACTCTGCACTCCCGTGACAAGCCTTGCCCCAGCTGCCAGGGCAAGCAGGAACTGCAGGGAGCCTCCACACTCAGTCCCAGAGCTGGCCCTGCCCTGGAGCTCTGCTGTGGGCTCAGTTCTCCCTCTGCCTCCGGGAGTTCTGCTTTTCCTGTGTGTGTGTGACCACTCCTGGTGTCTGCCCAGTGGGATTTGGGCAGCTCAGTTTCAGCAGCTGCTTTGTAGAGGGCTCCTGGTCCCATTCATGCCTCAGCACCATTTGTTTATTTTGCCTTGTGGAGGGGGCTGGTGTGTCTGTGTCACTCCTGATGTCACCGTGTCCTGTTGCTATGTGCTCACATGAGGGATTAAATGAGTCACAGGGTAAAAGTGACCCAAGCCCTCCATCCTTCCTCTCTGAGGAATGATTTGCAGTGGGTGAAAGCAGGGACTGTGTCTGCTCTCACTTCTCTGCTGAGGGATGAGTAAGCAGCCACCAGGCACTGCTGCCTGTGCTGTGCAAAGGACCTCTTTTATTCTGAGCTATAAAATCCCTCTAATGGACTTCCAAATGATTTAGTGCACCATGTCCACCTCATTCTGGAAGTAGTTTAAGTGGGAATGAGCTGCTCTGGTCCTGCTTATCCAGATCTGCCCACAGCAGCTGCTCTTTATTCCCAGAGCTTTGAACAGCCCCACATAAACGTGACACAAGGTGACAAACCCCAGCTTGTCTCCCCCTTGGAGACCATCCCTGCAGATCCCTCAGGGTTGATCCGATGGGGAGAAGATCTAATGGAACAGATCTCCAGGCTGAGTGTGCCCAGGAGAGCAAAACCATGGGGAGCCATCAGCCCCGGGCTCCTGCTATGCCTCTGCTGCTGCCACAACACCTCCGAGCCAGATGTGGCTCCAGAGACTCAGCATCTGGGCAAGGAGAGCCCTGCAGGAGAACAGAGCAGGCAGGACAAACACAGGCTGCTCTCCTGGCCCCCTCCTGCTCCCACTCCTCCCAGGATTTACGGGCTCATCTCAGGAGCTGTGCTTTTGGGAAGCAGCCTGGGCATGAACTCGGAGAGGTGACTCAGCCCTTCTCCTCCTCCTCCTCCTGTCAAACACGGGCACTGCCCTGACTCAGCAACTGAAATCTCATTGCTCTGCCACAGCCCTGAGGTACCAGACACAACAGCAGCAAGAAAATTGCCTTCTCCTGCAGAGCACAGGCTGTCCAGCTGAGTTAGCATCACTGGGAGCGCTCTGGAGCACTCTCCCTGCCCTGGATTCCTGACAGCTTGGGATGAATGTCCCGTGGGAGAAGCACAGGGACCTGGGATGGGCTGTTCGTACTCTCCTGGTTGTTTGTATCTCCTGGTTGTTTGTATCTCCTGGTTGTTTGTATCTCCTGGTTGTTTGCACTCTTCTGGTTGTTTGTATCTCCAGGTTGTTTGCACTCTCCTGGTTGTTTGCACTCTCCTGGTTGTTTGCACTCTCCTGGTTGTTTGTATCTCCACGTTGTTTGCATTCTCCTGGTTGTTTGTATCTCCTGGCTCCCACAACCTCGTCTCCTTTTCCAAAACATTTTGCAAACCCAAAGCTGAAGGAAGGTCTCCTCTCTCCAAAAGCTGCCGGAGGGGAAACCAACGTGAGCGGAGCAGCAGGGTCCCAGCAGTGCTGCAGCCCCGCAGATCTCCTGTCCTGCTCACCTACTGATTTATTCACCACACGAATTCAGGCGCTGCTGATCCTCCCAGCAGGGACAGCACGGGCTCAGCCGCGTGGGTCGCTGGCTGGAGCCGCCGTAATTTGAGAACTTGGCCCGAGACGCTCGGACCAAAAGCTCTCTTTGCTACCGAGAGCACTTGGCACTAATTAAACTTCGTACAAATTCTCCTCCATTTTGCAGGTGACAAACCGGGGGTTGGGCGCGGCTGCCAGAGCCCATCTGGGTTCTGAGAAATAAACTTTTTTTTCTGAGAAAGAAACACGGTTTTTTCTGCCTCGATTTCCACCTGATATAGGGGGGAACAGCAACTCACGGGTGTCCCCGAGATAATGAAACATTCCTGTGGGTCGGGAGTTCCCCACCAGCTGGTGGAGGTGCCATTTTAATCAAGGGCTGCTCACATTTGCTTTCCTCACCTCACAAAGTGAAACCCAGGGTCTGCCCAGCTGCTCCCCTCAGTTCCCATTCCATATTCCAGAGGGAGAAGCAAAAAAAAACCCACTGTTGGTGAGTTGTTCATTTTTTTGGGGATTATCTGGGGGAGTGTCCACTCACCTCCTAGGCTACTGTTGAAATAGCAGGGGTTTCATTTTTATTTTATCTAATCCAGTGGAAGATATTCCTGTAATCCATATACAGGAGTGCTGGGTTCTTCTTAATTGCTGGACTCCATCTGTGGGATTCACACAAATGTTATTAATCTAATGCAAGAGGAAATTTAAGAGGAAAAAGGACTGGAAAAGGCTTTACAGGGCTTGAGCCCATGGTTCTGGGGGGTCTAGCTGTGTCAAATTCAATTCTTGGAGCACTAAATCCAGCTTCATCATCCTTCCCTGGCTTGTCCTTGGGATTATCAGGACCCTGAGGTCTTTATCTGTTGCATTTCCATCTGACTGATGTGTTTTCTCTGGCTGTATTTCCCTCTGCCATCTTTCACCCGGGGAGGGCAGGTTGGAAAACTGTAACACTCCAAAATTAAACAAGCAAATCTGTGTCTCTGTCCCTGATCCTGAGCTCAGGGGGGACACTGAGCATGCACAAACTCCTGTCAACAGCACAACTGCTGCAGCCTCCATCAATCTGACATCACTAAAATGTCCCTCCTGTCACCTCCCCACCCTGACAAACAAAGGCTTTTAAGGTTTAAAAGCTGCACTGAAGTCTGTGCCTACATTTGGGATAAGGCCAGGTATTGAATAATGCCCGGGATCAATATCCATAATCAAGCACTGTGCCTCAGCCCTGCCCTCTATAGTTCTCCATATGTCTCACTGGAAAAACCTTTTAGGAGCTTAACCAGGAGAGTGTTGCAGTGAACGTGGAAAAAAAAAATAATGGGAGGATAAGCACAAATACTCCAGAGGCCTCGTAGGGTCTCTGGTCTTAAAGTAAGCTCCTGGGTTTTAATGGGATCAGATGAAACCCTCTTGGTGGGGGGGTTGGACAGCTGGTGAACAAACACCCCCCAGCATTCCTGCTGCCAAGCACTGCACAGACAGCAAGGACCCAAAAGATCAACAGAGAACGGCAGGTCTGGGTGAAACAGGGCCCAGCTGGGGAGCCCTTTGCCATCGACTCAGGGCTGCACCTTGATTAACCAACAGCAGGGCTGGGGGAGAGAGCCCAGCACGGGTCAGTATCTCCTCAAGGACAGCCAGTGCAAGGAGCAAGGGCAGGAATCAGCTGAGGGACTGGGCCCTGGCTGCCCACAACAGCCCTGAGCAAGGGAAGGAGCCACGAGCTGATGCGTCTGAGAACTGCACGTTCTGGGAAGGGCAGGACACAAATTAGAGCGAGTTAACGTTGTCAGAAGCCATTAGGGATGTCAGATGTTGCCGAGAGGGACGTGAGAGAGGCAGAGTCCAGAGCTGGGTACCAGAGCTGCAGACGTCAGCAGTGCCTGAAAACACCCAGCTCTGTGGGCTGAGAGGGGGATGTGTCACATTGGTGCCTCATTCGTGCCACACTGGTCCTGGCCCCCACCAGAAAACTGGAAATCTCAGAAAAATGGTGTTTGCAGATGTAGTAGAGGTGTCATCTTTTAGGGGACTCACCTTGGCCTCCTCTAGTACAACAGGGGAGGTTTAGGTTTGCCATCAGGAGGAATTTCTTCACAGAAAGGGTGATTAGACATTGGAATGGGCTGACCCTGGAGGTGTTTAAGGAATGACTGGATGTGGCACTCAGTACTTCAGTCAGGTTGGGATGGTGATGATTTGGCACAGGCTGAGCTTGACCTCAGAGATCTTTTCCCACCTAAATGATTCTGTGACTCTTTTGTTCCTCCCTAAACTCATTCTCCTATTGTAAAAGTTGGAGTTTTCCTAAAAGATAATAATTTTTAAAAAATCCAAAAAGAAACCACAAAGCAAAACCCCAATAAGGCCAGGGCTGGGGGCACCAGGTGAGCATATTTTCCTAGGGGCTGCAGAGGGACCGCCAGATGAGGGGCCCAAGGGGCTTTGTTTGGGGACCTGACCAATATCCATCAATATACATCAATATTCATCAATATCCATCAATATACACCAATATCCATCAATGTCCATCGATATCCATCGATATCTGCAGGGAGGTGTTGGAGATGGAGCAGGCTCTGCTCCCTGGGGCCCAGCAGTGGGACAAGAGGCAATGGGCAGAAACTGCGGCACGGAATGTTTTACCTGGACACGAGGAAGAACTTTGCTGTGCCGGTGCCCAAGCACTGATTCCTAGATCCGGAATAACAGAGTTACACAATCCCTGAGTTGGAAGGGACCCACTGATCCCACTCTCAACCCTGCACAGCACATCCCAGCAATCCCACCATGTTCCTGAGAGCCTTGTCCCATCCCTCCTGGAGCTCTGCCATCCCTGAGGCCATGACCATTCCCTGGGGAGCCTGTTCAGTGCCCCACTGCCCAGACAGGCTGTGGAATGTCCCTCACCAGTGATATTCCAAACCCGTCTGGACACAATCCTGCGCCATGTGCTCTGGCATGCCCCTTCCTGTGCAGGGAGGCTGGACCAGACACCCCACTGCAGTCCCTTCAAACCCGCTCCATCCCATGACTCTGCAATTTGTGTCCTTCACCCATAAACCCTTCACACATCCCTGCACCTGGAGCCTTCTCGCCATCAGGGAACACGCGGCTGTTTCCCCCCGCCTAGCACCGGGGCCACCATGGCGGCCGAGCCCTGAGGGAGCGGGGCCGGGGCCGCGCCATCTTGTCGGGGGCGGAGGAAGCGCCCGGCCCGCCCCGTGCTCTGCCTGCCGGGGCCGCCCGGCCCCGCCGCACTCGCCGCGGAGACCGAGCGGAGCGAAGCGGAGCCGCAGCCCCCAGCGCCATTGCCGCCCTCAGCACGCCATGGCAGGTGAGCCAGTCCTCGCCCTCCTTCTGCCGCCCTGAGGTAGCAGCCCTGAGGGAGCGCTTCCCCTGAGCGCTTCCTCTCAGCGCTCCCCCCGCAGCGCTCTCCCCGCCGCGTTCTCCCCTCATTGCTCTCCCTTCATCGCTCTCCCCGCCGCGTTCTCCCCTCAGCGCTTTCCGCCCCTCACCTCCCGCCCGCTGTCAGCTCCGTGCCATCCCCGCTGCTCGCCCGCCCCTCGCTGCCGCGGGCCGGAGGGTCGCGGCTCCCCGCAGCCTCCACCATGTTCGCCGGCCGCGCTTCACCTTGGCCGCCGCGCCGTCCGCACCTCTGCACTCCTCCTGTCCCTTTCATTTCGCGTTTGCGGCTTAAATAAATAAATAAATAAAGCCTTCCCCGTGCTCCGCGCCGGCGTTTGCTGGCTCGGCAGCGTCTCCAGGGGATGGGGAAGGGGCACGGGGGATGCTCGGGGTGGCACCTGCGGCGGGGTCACCTGCCCGGCCGGCAGCACCGCTCGGGCATCCATCCCCGGGTGGGGTCTTCTCTCTGTGCTGCTGAGGTCATTATTTTTTTTTTTAATTATTTTTTTCCCTTTAATCGGAGACAAAATGGGTGGCAGAGCCGTAAGCTTGCGGATGGGATGGAGAAATGCAGGTTAATTCTCTCCTGGTCCTGAAGGGGTGGCCTCGCTCTTCCTTGATCCTGTTCTCGTGATATGCTTTAAAGCTTTTTCCCCCCCTCTTTTAAAAAATTATTTATTTGCATTTTTATTTTTCAGTGCATATCGAGGCAGGAAATATTTAAATTTTCTGGTTTTAACTTGCAAGCCCCGTTTGATATCATGTGTGGTTTTCTTTTGTTTTAAGGTACATTTTGGGTAGGAAGAAGTGATGTTGGTAGTGCAGGAAAATGCCTGAACAAAGCTTGTTGCAAGCCTTTTAGGGTTCCTAGAATAAGGACTAACCACTATCATACATTCCTGTTATTGGTGCCTTTTTCCTTTTTTCCATCAAAACTGGGAATGAAGCAGAGGCTTTTCGGTTTTATTCCCATCCGTTCATTTTGGAGCCATCGTTGTCATTTTGTACGCAGGGAAGAGCAGCCCTTGAGGCACTTTGGGGCTCTCCTGGCCAGGTGAATGCGGGCTGGGCTGACCCCAAAGGCAGCAGCAGAGCCGGTGGAAGATTCTGGCAGGGAAGGAAATCCCCCGAGGTGTTTAAGACAAGGTAAAGACCTGGCCTGTTCGTTTTTTCCACCTTGTCATTTCCCACACGCAGCTACTCTTGGTGTGAGTTCAGTGCCAGGTAAATGCCAGGCCCCCTGTTGCTGATGAGCTTTAATTTTCAATAAAAACACCAAATACTCTGTATTCATGGGGAGCATAATATGTCTGTGTGTCCTCACTGCAGTGTAGCACTACCAGGCTTTAGCAGGCTTTAAATTACCCAGTTTAAGCTTGAAAAAAGAGCTGGTTTGGGTAGTGTTTTTCCTGGCGGGTGGAGTTTGATGCAGGCTGTAAAACGAAGTGGAGAAGCAGAACAAACGCTGGAGTGATGAGCCGCTGATGGGCTGCACGGTGCCGGAGCCAGCCTTAGCTGCACACCTCATCTGCCAGGTGATTTCAGTGTAGATAAAGGATTATTGCAACAAGGAGCTCAGGTTAGCAAACTGGAAAATAATCTTGAGATGTGTGGAACAATTGGATTAATTGATGAGCTCTTGCGCCCCTACTCCTAGCTCCCAGTCATGATCCAGATACCTTGAAATTAGAGCAGCGTTAACATGGAGATGCACTGAAACAAATTCCACCTTGGGCTAGCAAGGAGGTTGAACAAGCCCTGAGATTTTTATCGTGGATTTAAACAAGCCTTTGGTTTAGTCAAGATGCAAAGAGGACCTGAAAATGTCGTGTCAGAGCCCTGGGGACAAGAGGAGATCACACTGGGCTTCTCAGGGGTGGTTGTGCTCCTGCTGAGGCTTAACAGGCCGGAATCAAATAGTTTAAAATCCATCCCAGTGTGGTACTGGGCTGTAAGCCCTGCCCTGAGCCGGGCTTAGCTTTGCTGAACTCTCTGGAAGCACGCAGCTCTCAGCAGATGGAAGGAGCAGGATGGGAATCAGGTTCTCAGAGCATGGGCCTGTTGCTTCTTCAGCATTTTCAGCATGGAAATAAATGAAAGGATTTGGAGCAGAAGCAGCTCCTCAGTCACCGGCAGGATTTGATGGGTTGATGGGTGTTTTTTTGGGTGACAGCTCCCATCCCTCACCCCCTGGCAGTGTCCCAGTCAGGGGTTAGCCCACAGAAGCCTTGTGTTCCTATGGCAGCCAGGTCTGTTCGGGGAATTTTCGTGCTCTTTGCCCTCCCTGAGCCCAGGCAGACCTGGGTGTACCTCCCTAAGTCCATGCTGGGTGCTGTGTGGGTGGATTTGAACCTTGCTAGTATAAGAATTTCTGTCTCGAGGTCATCTAACAGGGAGTTGAATTCCAGTGGAGAAGTAGAAATCATTTCTTTGTTGGTATTACTTTGTTGGAGACTTCTTCAGAGGAAGCTTGAGATAATGGCGGTGTTGGAGGGTTGTTTTTTTGCTGACAGAAAACTTTGATTGGGAATTTCCCCCACACTGTAAAAAATGCTGCATTTGTATGCAGCTCCTATTTCAAATGCTTTTTAAAAATTAAACCGAATTTTCGATCTTTGATTCTGTCCCTGTGTTTGGGGGTTTATTTCTTCCTGGTGTAGCCAAATGTGCCAGCTTGCCCAGCATGCAGGGGTGTCCTGAGGGGCTGTGCCGTGGCTTTGTTGTGTTGTGGAAATTGATTGCAGACCATTGAAAGGAAAATGGGTGAAACTGCAGGCATTGTCAGTATGGATTCCTGCAGAAGTGGCTGCTAAGCTGCTCTCAGGACTGGTCTGAACTGCTGCGATTACACCTGAGGGCAGGGGAAGGCAGCTGGCACCTCCTGGGAGCTGCTCCCACCACCAACTGGTGGCATTTGGAAGGTGACAGAATCCTGGAATGGTTTGGGTGGGAAGGGACCTCAAAGCCCCCCCAGTGCCATGGGCAGGGACAGCAATTCCACTGTCCCAGGCTGCTCCAAGCCCTGTCCAGCCTGGTCTGGGACTCTTCAGGGATCCAGATGCGCCCTGTGCCAGGGCCTCAGCCCCCTCCCAGGGAAGGATTTCTTCTGGGAAGTTCTTGCTCTGCTGTAGCTGCTCCTGTCAATGTCTTTGTGTGAGCCACGTAAGAAATCTCATGGCCCAGAAGTTTCTGTTTGGGCCATTTCTTCAACAGATTTATTTTGCTTTCAAACACTTCTTTATGTGTTTATCCTTACAGGAGAAAATGCAGATGGCTGCACACAACCCTTCTACTTCCATTGGAGCTGATGGTTTATGTGTTGCTGGAAAATCTATTTATATCAAGTGTTATTTATGAAGCCTCAGTGGTCATGACATGGCCTGACAACAGTTACCATGGGGGTTATTTTACTTAAAAGCTGCAGGAAGACAATATTGAGAGACAGGATGAGTAACAGACAAGCATCCTGATGCAGTGAGGGCAGGAGTAAAATAAATCATTACAAATGAAAGTTCCTGCTGTGTTCTGCAGCCTTCCCGGGGGTGAAGCGTGTTCAGCTTCGTGGGGTGCACGAAATATTTCTGTCACTGCCTGGGAGCACATTTGC
Source organism: Tangara arthus (assembly GCA_035584835.1). Lineage (NCBI taxonomy): Eukaryota > Metazoa > Chordata > Aves > Passeriformes > Thraupidae > Tangara > Tangara arthus. Next base: position 636,838 of record JAWMQZ010000082.1, read on the forward strand.
TTTATGGGCAAATGTTTTAGTTGTTATGAGCTGTCTCAGGACAGGGTTTCTTTGATGGCAGGAAAGAAATCTGACGATATTTGGCTGTTTTCAGGTTGTGGGAAGGAAGTGTTTGCTGCCTGCATGTTTTTCTGCTGGAGATGAATCTACACGGGGATTTCTTGCCATGGTAATTTGGCCTGGAAAGGAGCAGAGCTACTTCCTTGGAAAGGCACTTGGGGTGTTGAGACATCACTGGCACTCGGTGGAAAAAAGGAGGAGGAGGGAGAGCAGGACTTCGAGCTCCTGTTGTAATTTCATCCCTTCCACTCGAGCTCATCTCAGGGATTGTGTTTTGGGAATTCCCGACACGGCTCCCGGGTTTCTCCAGTAGGACCTGGAGCCGAGTTTGGGTTTTGTGTCCCCACTGTTGTCACCAGTGAGTCACCCTGGGGGCTGTGGCTCTTCCCTTGGCTCTGCCGTGGCCCTGGGGCAGGGTTGGGCTTTGAGAGCTCCAGGGGTGGCTTTGGGAAGGCTGGATTGACCCCAGGCTCTTTGGGAAGGCAGGATTGACCCCAGGCTGCCTTTGGGAAGGCTGGATTGACCCCAGGCTGCCGTTGGGGAGGATGGATTGGCCCCAGGCTCTTTGGGAAGGATGGATTGGCCGCCAGGCTGTGCCCAGGGGCTCCCAAAGCTCCGGGGTTGGGTGTCTCCCTCCTGGGGTGAAATGCTCTGTGTTCCCATCCCACAGCTCTGTTTGATTGCTGGGGAATGGCTGGGCTCAAGGTAACTGTAAAACTAGTATTTTAATGAGTTTATAATTAGAAATTCAGTGCTCTGAATCTCCCCGTGTCTCAGTTCTCAGGCCAGAAGATGCAAGTGCTGGTTAAGGAGGGGACAGGGAATGCACTTAACATCCAAGTGCCTGCCCTTACTTTCTTCATTTTAATATTATTTTTAAATAGCAGCTTCAAGCGAGAATAAACTTTATCCTGTTTCACTGAAAGGGAATTTCCAGAGTTCCTTCTCAACACATTCAGGCAACGAGAATATTTAATTATTCCCCCAAAACATACATTATTAAGAAGTAATAAATCAATGTGTGTTTCTAAGAGTGTCCCAGGCACTTTGGGGGGATGGATTTTGGAGACTGATACATTTCTGTCCTCAGAACCAGGAATGTTTTGATCTTGGATTTGCGTCAGCAAACAAGCTTTGTCTGATAGTTGTATGTTTAGGAGCAGAGGAGTCCAGTTGTTGTGGTGAAGGAGCTGAGTGGTCCCACAGTACCTGGGAATATCTGAACTTCCAAGCTCTGTAAACAACATCTGACCTGGTTTCTGTGTGTTTGGGTTAAAGCAGCGTGTGCCCTTCCTGATCAAAGGGACTGTTTGGATTTGTCACCCACTTCATGCTCACTGTAGAGTAAAACTGCTGAAGAATGGGCCTCAGATGAGCACTGATGGTGAGGGGGGATTGACTCACTATTTGTTGGTTTTGACTGTTGGGAAATGTGAGTCACCAAACTGATTCGGAATTTGGTTTTGAATGGCTCCATGTCCTTCAGTTCTTGTCTGAATTTATATTTAAATCAAACTGTTGCAGGGCTCGTTGGCTGAAGCATTTTGGGAATGCAGGGTAGTGGGAAATAAAGTGAAAAGCGATTTCAGGGGGGGCTCTGAAATGCTCTGACATTCCTGGGCATTAACCTCGGGTGTGAACCGAGCAGTTTGGGCTCCCAGTGGAGCGACACATTTTAATTGGCTTTACTCCTGTTTTGCATGGCCGTGAAATGGCAGCCCAGGGCAATAATGTCCATTTTAGTGGTTTGCTGGCTGTTACCCACTTGTGAGATTGTAAAAGTTAACAGAACAAAGTGCAGCTTTAATAGGAAGGCACCTTAAACGCTAATGCACTTGGCAGTGTTTATGTGCTGGGGTGGTTAATGGGAATTTATCCCAGGCTCCCAGCCCTGTGGAAGTCCATGGATCTGCTGCTACCAATGCATGGAAATGCAGGAAGCCTTTGCCCACCAAGCCCAATTTTGCTGATTACCCTGTTTTCTAGCCCAGAATCCACCATCTGAAGGGCTTCCTTTTTTTCTGATTTACTCCTGTTACCACTTACCTGGAGTGGCTTGGATTCCAGCCTGAAGCTGAGCTCAGGTGCTGCTGTGTTGTGCTTTTACAGGGAATTGTGTGTAATTGTGCTTTTACAGGGAATCGTGTGTAATTGTGCTTTTACAAGGAATCGTGTGTAATTGTGCTTTTGCAGGGAACTGTGAGTGAATGTTCTTAGCAGCACTCAAGGTCACCGAGGGGATCTCATGAAGCGGGCGCGTGATTCCCATGTCGTGACTTTCACTTTTTATTTAGGGGCTTGGGAGGGAAATAAAACGCTGCACTGCAAAGTTAGCAGCCTTTTCTTTTGTGTGCTGGGTGAAACCAAGCTGTCTCAGAGCTGATAGCGCTTAGTGCACTCTGCTGGGGGAAGGTTTGAATTTCTGTGGAGTCTTTGAGTCCCTGTGACAGGAAAAAACGAATTTTGCTCTGTTTATTACTTGTCCTTTGTGTGGAGAATCCTGTATCCAGACCCTCACCATACCCAGGCAAAGGAAACACATCCTTGTTTTTGCAGGCTTTAGAACACCAGCTCTTCACAGGTTACAGCAGCTGTTTCCCCCCCTTTTTCATTTTTTGTGCAGAATTAATTGTTTCTGGAAGGTAACTAAGTCTTCTGATGCAAGCAGCATTTGCTTGGTCATATTTTGACAGGTTGGGATTTTTAGTAAAAGCTGACAGATCATGGTTTCCTGATGAGCATTTTGTTGTGTTAAGACCAAACCTAAGGAGTAATTTGCATTGAGACTGACAAGAAAGAAATTGGAGCTGCAGGTCCCTGTCCATAGGCTCAGACTGCAGGAAATAATTGCTGTATTCTCACACTGTTCTGTGTCCTTTCATCTCCGGGAGCAATAACAATTACCAGTCATTTGCTGATATTGGATGTATTTGCATGGGTGCCATTTAATTTTGTGTGTGTGGAATTTTGGGAGGTTGTGCCGAGCAGAGTCATTATTACCACTATAATTTCACAGGGCTCTGGTCTGGTTTACTCAGCCTGTTGGACACTTGTTATTTGTATTTCAGCTCACTGGTAGATGCTTTTAAAGCTTAGCAAAAAAAAGGAGGGGGGGAATGAGGGAGAGAATTTGGGTTTTTTTAATACCCAAGTGTTGGGGTTTGTTGTAGTCCTGTCAGATGTTTTCCTTGTCCATCTGTCCTGTTGGCAAATAGCAGGAAAGGCAAAGGATGGAGGGCTGAGCTCCTTTGGAGCCGTGATCCTCCTGGTGAAAACACGATCTGAAAACCCCTCCTGCAGCAGGGGAAGAGCTGCTGCTCCTGTAAACATCCCCTGCTAATGAGCTGCTCTGCTTTGGAGGGGATCAAACACCGCTAATGCTTTTCATGGAGATGCCTAATCAGGCACAATAGAACCCAGCAAAGCTGTCAATTAAAGCTTCTATTAAATTGCTGGGTATAAATGAGCCTGAAGGCACAGAGCTGTCTGAGCTCCCCTCCTTGGCTGTTGGGCTTTGGTAAAGATTTTGTGATCAGTGTTAGCCCGGGTTTGGAGCTCACTTAGGTACACTCCATCTGCAATGGTCTTTTTTCCTAATTATTCAAAGGGCAGAATGTGTGCTCAAGTGCTGTTCCTTCAGATAGCAGCAGCTAAGAAGTCTTGCATTTATCTGATGCCAATTAAGTAAGAATAATTGAGACTATTTTGTTAAAAGCAGTGCTGAAGCACATCTGCCAAAGAGCCCTGAAGATGAGGCAGCCATTAAGGCACAATATTAAACCCACAGTATATTGGTTAAAAAAGGATTGGTTTGCTGGCAGAGATCACAAAGGTAAACTAGAGGCTTATTTTACTAAATTTTGCCAAAGAACTTTTTTTAAAAAGTCTTCCCAAAACCATGAAGTTTGCCTTCAGTAACCTGTAGCTGGTATGAATGTTATTGTAAGTAGTGTGAGCTTACAATTCTTTGTGCATTTCCCGAGCAGCCAGTTGGGTGTTAAACTGCCTGTTCCATTTCTGTCCCTTCACCTGGAGAAGCCACTTAACCTCCTTTACCAGTTCTGTTGCTCACAGCGATATTTAATGCATTAGTATCTATTTAATGCATTAATATCTATTTAATACATTCTTAATTACTCGCTCACACAGGCAGGGAAATCTTCAAAACCACCGCACTGAGTGACATCCCCAGGTCTGCCTGGTGACCAGGGTGAGGTGGCAGCTGGGTCCTGTCCCCTCCTGCTGCCCCGTGGATTCAGGGGGTGCAATAAATGCACATTTCTGAGGAGGTCGGTGCAGGAGCTGCTCTCACCTGAGCCCGCCTCCAGCAGGAGCAGGGGAGTGACCCAGCAAGTCTGGCTGAGCACAGAGCCACTGCCAGGCTTGTTGTGAAATTAATAAATTAGTAATTGCTTGGCTTAACGTGTGGGAATCAAACCCAGGGCTGCTTACGGTTGTTTGGTGTGTGGGCAGGGGAGTAAGGAGTGCTGGTTTGGCTTAAATATCATTAATGGCAGTAATGATTTAATTTTTCCCCAGTGGCTGTGGGAAACTGAGCTGTGCTTGGTGACCGAAGCTCCTGGGGCAAACAGCTGGGCACCAGTTCTTGGTGGGAATATCAGCATCTCTTATTGCTAATACAGTGAATAATGGCATCTGTTCTTGCTCTGTGGCCCTGAGAGATGCTCTGCCTGTGCCCTGCCTCGTGCCAGCTCCAGCCGAAGCTTCTCCTGCTGCTGCTTTGGGTTTGGCTCCAGGTGAGAACTCCAAACCCAGAGCAGCCATGCAGGGATTGCAGTCCTGGAGCACAGGAGCCAGAAATCAGCAGAAAAAGATGAAACGTGACATAGCGATGTTTGCCATATGGAAATTTAATTTTGTAACTTTGGCGCTGCCCATAAAATTTTGTTAATTTTTTTCTACACATGTTGGGCTGCTCTCTGAATAAGCATTAGTATTTTTTTTTTTAATGGTATATAGAAACCCTTCAATTTTAGGTTTTTGAAAGGCTGGATTGCAGGAAAATCTTACAGGATTACAGGAAAAGCAGAGACTCCTGAGAGTCACTCTGGCCCTGCCCTCAGCCCCAGGAGCCTTGGAACGTTTCCTCTGGAAGTGCTGTGAATTCCCTGATTATTCCCAGGAAAGATTTTGAAGTAAATCCCGAAGGAGCGAAAGGTCACTGAGCAAGAAGGGCATAACTCTCCCAACTGGATAATTAAAAAGAAAATTAAAAAGTGTGCTAAGTTGAGATTGACTTGTGGCCATGCTTTGAAGATTAAAAGGGCTTTTTTTCATTTCGGATACAGGAGGTTGGGATTGGTGGGAGGAGGAGTTAGGCTGTGAATTACTGAGCTGTGAACGAGATCCCGGGATCACTGCCCAAAAACGATGGATATCTGCTCTTTTCCCCCCTCTTTTTAAAGCATTTAGTCTTGCAGCTGGAACTTTCAGCCTGGCTGCTTGCAGGGTGATGCAGGGTGATTTTTAGGCATCCAAGCAAGTGACGTCTTGAATGAAAAAGTAAACAAATGATTGTGCGTAAAAGTGTTTTACTTTGGAAAATTCAAACAGCAGCAGCTTCTGCTGAAGGGTGGCACTTTCCGTGGTCTTTGCACAGCCTGCTGGATTTTTCTGTACAGTTTAGCCCACCCTTTTGAAACTTACTAGCACAGAAATAGGGGCAGAAAGGTAAAATCTGAGTGTGCAAACTGTGTGTGGGATTTGGAACGGGAGGGACCTCAAAGCCCGTCCAGACCCAACCCAGGCCGTGGGCAGGGACATCTCCCACTGTGCCAGGGTGCTCCGAGCTGCCCTTGGGCACTTCCAGGGGTGGGGATTCCATTCCGGGAATACAGAAGGTAATGATGTGTTCAGGCTAATCTGGGAACACACAAGGTAATGAGTTAAGGTTCACTACCTCTCGCCCTGCCTGCTGCTCAGGCTTTGCTCCTGTCTTTTCTTGGAAGACAAAGGATTTGAGCTTTTGCCTGTAATTACAGGAGTACCTGGAGCTCCAGGAAAGGAGTCTGACTTAGTTTATGAACAGGGTGGATACAATAACAGGTCCCAAAAAGTACATTTTTCTCCAGTAATTTTGGAAATGCTTTGATCTGTGCCTGTGGAGTGCAGGGGTTTGGCTTCACTATTCTTCTGTTGTTCTTTCTTGACAATGATTCTTTATTTCTTGCCCAGAAGTCAGCCACAGGTATTCTTAAAGGCACTTCCCTCTTGTAATTACCTTTTTACACAGAACTCTGTGTCTGCTTTGATGTACATCTCAGATCCTGGGTTCTTCTTACAAGTATTGAAAAATGTACTGTGGCAGGAAAAGTCCTAATAAACACCTTAACAATACAGGCTGTAGATGAATTGGGGATTTAAGAGCAGAAGTTGCGTTGTCCAGCTGGAAATGTGGAATTCCTTGGCCATGGATTGCCCCAAGGTGTTCTTTCCCTGGGAGAGGGGGATTTGTGGGTTCAGGGGGGATGCCCTGAGTAGGAGCCAGGACTGGGCATCACTCCCTGCATTACCTGGGGAGTTTTCACAGCAGTTCCAGTAATTCTGGTGTAGATTTGAGTCAGCACTAGGGAAGAGCGATAGATGTTTTCATGTTACAGCAGATCTGGTAAGTGCTTTTTCAATTCATAATTCAATCATTTATAAACATCACTGGAAATTCAAACTTAATAGCTGACTCTTTCTGCTGTTCCCAGTTGTGGGTGGAAGTGGATCTATTTATTGTGCTCGTGTGTGATGCTATTTTCTGGGTTTGCTGTATTATGTTAAGTGTGTTCTGGAGGATGTTCATGGGAGGCTGCTGATTAAATAAGCTGATGTAAAAGATCACGTATTTGCCGTGGCTTTGGGAGGAAGGATCCTTAAATTAGGAGATGGCTGCAGAAATGTAGTGAGGGGGCTCATTGAGCTGTCAGAAAGGAGCCCTCCTCCAGCTCAGGATGTAACAGGATGTTCGTGCAGGGAAGCTGTGCCTCTCCCTGAGCCCTGCTGACTGCATCACTCTTCCTTTTGGGTGTTTTTCTTGTTCTTACTGAAGGGTCAGAGGAGGGGTTTGGTTAGCTGGTGTCTGCAGTGCCTAGGTTGCAGTATTGTCATTTTGGTGCTGGGACATAACCATTGTGTGCCACCCCTGTGCAGGGGGAACGGGGGACTTCAGAGAGGGATTTGATCCTGCCTGAATGCTGTAAAACTGCAGAGAATAAATCCTCAGAATAACTATTCCAGCTCTGAACACTATCAGTAGTTTACCAGTGTGTGTCCAAGAGCAAATGCAGTTTGGCTGGAGCACTCAGAAGTGTTGGTTCATCCTCAGAATGAACTCGAGTGTGTGAGAAGAAGGCAGAAAATTGGATTTTCTCGTAATAATCAAAGTGAACTCCTCCTAGGAGTAACATTTCCAGGCAGTAGAAAAACTTCCACCAGTTTGCATTTCAGATATTAAGCAGGAAATAAAAATGATGAGTGGCTGTGTCGGACCATCGTGACCAACCTCCCCAGGCTGGAGCAGAGTGAGATAAATCCTCTGCTGTGATTCCCCTCTCACAGTAACGTGCAGCCCCACACAGCTCTCAGCTGCTCATTCCCACCTGGTTCCACAGCAGTTTGGAAGCTGCACTGTGAAATATTCCAGTGCACTTTGAATTAGCATTCTCCTGCCGTGTGCCAGTGATTCCAGTCCCTGCTCACTGCAGGGAATTGTAACCCCACAACCCACGCTGGGATCTGTCCCGACATCAACCCTGGCAGCTGGGATTGAAGTGAAGGCACCCAGATTAGCAGGTGCTTTCTTTGGATTGAGTGTAAATGCAGAGTAATCAGAAATTAATTGTTTGAATGTCGAAATTCTCCGCTCACTGATGATGAATTTTGGAGCGATTAGTTTTAATTGCAAGGTAAATAGACGAGTCTTTGATTGCATACTGAAGAATTTTAATTGCATTGAACTCAGTTATACTTTGAACTGTGATGTTCAGGGCAAGAAGTATTTGAGTCCCTGACATTGTTTAATCCAGCTAGTAAAAAAAATAGTTGGATTAAACAGCAGTTGGACATTGGAGTAAAAAAGCAGATGGATTACTTCTTTCAAAACCTAGTTTTCCTCTTGCTCTTGATCACTCAGTTCTTTAGCTCTCTGTGAGCACATCAAATACCTTGAATCTAAAACAATTTCCAGCACTTTTTTCCCTAAAGTGTTATAGATGAGTGATCTTCAGCCAGTCTGGGTACAGCAGTTGGTGTTTCGTGGTCTTAAGGTTTGGTGATGTTTGTGTTAAGGTCTCTAAGGTTTCTTTATGTTGAAATTAAGATATTTGTGTTTTGAAAACATTTGGAAGTCAGAAGGAAGGAAGAAAGGAAAGGATCTAGTAATTAAAAAAGGAGCAAACAGAGGGGGAATCTTTTCAGCTACTCTTTGCAGTGGGGATTAGAGGCTGGCACATCCTGTGTGGGCACACACTGCACAGAGGAATCAGTGGAGATCCTTGGGTCACTGCCAGGGATCTGAGGGAGGGATGAATGAGGAGCATTGCACGGGACAGGCTCAGCTCTCAATTAACTGTGCCCTGTTCAGGCCCTGGCTCTGCTGTGGGACTGAGCACATCTGAGCCTGGAGAGAGCCCCGAGCAGGGAGCAGCAAATCCGGGTTGTGGGGGGCTGGATGGACTTGGAGGAGCTGGATGGACTTGGAGGGGACTGGATGATGGAGCCAGGGAAATGGGATGGAGCCAGAGGGGCTGGACAGCACTGACTGCCTGTCCCTGCCTCCACACACTGGGGTGCAAAAAGGGCATTTCAGGTACAGTGAGCTCACCTTTGTGCCCTGGAGCTCCACGTTCTTGGCCCGTTTTGGGCTGGGAGCAAGGGGTGGAGCTGCTGCCAGTAAATCCAGGCAGGAGCTGCTCACTGGGCGCTGCTTTGTGGTAAATCCAGGCAGGAGCTGCTCACTGGCTGCTGCTTTGTGGTAAATCCAGGCAGGAGCTGCTCACTGGGCGCTGCTTTGTGGTGGCCTGTTCTGCTTGTGGCTTCAGGATCAGTTGTAGGGTGATGGTGTCTCATTAATCCTTTGGAAAGGGAAATGGGGATGAGTAAAATGACAAAGTGATGTTCAGGAGTGTAAGGACAGCCTGAGGTAGGCTGTGCTCCCACAGAAGGGGAGTGGGGCAAGGAGATCCATGGGAAGCAATTTTAGAATCCTTGAATTGTTTAGGTTGGAGAAGACCTTTAAGATCAAGTCCAACCTTTAAGCCAGCACTGCCACATCCACGGCTGAACCATGCCCTGAATGCCACATTTCCATGGCTTTTGTTCACCTCCAGGCACAGGGACTCACCCACTTCCCTGGGCAACCTGTTGCAGTGCTTGGCAACCCTGGTTTTATTTCTTGTTGGTTTTGTTGTTTTTCCAAGGCTTTCACTTCTTCTCCTGTGTCCCTTTCTGTCCCACTTTGCCCTGTGCCCATCACTGTTAGTCAGCGTTTTCCACTGGGGAAGTGGAGGAGCCCAGCAGAGCCCTGGTGTGTTTCAGTTCCTGGGAGCTTGTGGATCACTGACCCTTGGCTCAGGGGAGAGCTCTGAGGTCAGGGACCTCCTGAAAACTTGTCCAGTTTGCTGCTAAAAACATTTCCATGCAGTTTGTGCCGGGGGGGCTCACTGAGGAACACTCAGAGAAAATAAAATCCTTGTGCTGATTGCAGCTGCTGCTGGAAATATTTGTGCCATTTGGGGGCTCTGCCTGGGAGCTCTCCCCAGGATTTTGCGTAAACCCGGCAGAGGCGTGGAGTAACGGGGGAGTAACCAAGGAGTAACCAGGTGCTGCCTCCTGCCCTGCCCTTGTGTAAGCGTGGGCTGGGAGCAGTTACACAATGGGCAAGTACAAAAAGAGTATAAAAGTGCTCCTGGGGGATGAATGTCTGCATCCTCCAGGCTGCTGCTACTGCTGTGGGAGTGCCTCCGAGAGCTCGGTGCAGGTTTGCCTTCATGGGGATGGTTGCAAAAATTCAGCTATTTTGGTGTCAGCATTATGAAATAAGAAACTTAAAAACATGTATTTGCAGGTGTTAATAACTAACTTTCCATATCTTAAAGGTTTGAGGGCTTGATTTCTCATTTTAAAATCACTGTAAAAAGAGATATTTACTATTTCAGAAATATTTGCTTTTTTCTATCTGCAAACTTTGCTTTCCTTTTAATCTTTAAAATGGGAAAAATTTATATGATGTTTGTGTGGTAAAAGAGATTTTAAGAAAACTTGAGCACAAAGTTACAGCATCTTGGTTAGTTTCTGAAAGTTTATTAATTCCAAATCCTAATGAGTGATGCTAAATGGAAGTGTTTATTTCCAGACAAACCTCATAGATAACTCAGTAAGACTTAATTCAGTGTAAAACTTCTCAAGTGTGGGATCAGTTGCTGGGTTTGTATTTGGTTACTGGGCTCAAGCTGTTCCCTTTCCAAAGGAGCCACAGGGATGCCTCAGCCCTTGGGAAGGAGCTTCACGTCCAGAGCTGAAAAATTGGCACATTACCTCGATTTGCTTAATAAATGGAATTTTCCCTAGATGAGTCTCTAACTCCACCTTTGTTTTAACGTGATTAAAGTCTTGGAAAGAAGGGAGCTTTCATCAAAGTGCCAAGTCCAAGTACAAAGCAGGCTGAGAGAGGAGCCAGTGTGAGCTCAGGTTGCTTTGAGGGCCATGAAGGAGCTTAATGAGCTGTGCATTAATATTGGTAATAACAGCGAGGTATTGGAATGCCCAAATTATTAATTCTCCCCAGGGAGACCATAAGGACTCCTTAGCATTATAAATCAAATTACCATGTGCCACACACTGAGGTGTGCTGAGCTCCAGGGCAGACTGAGGGAGCAGTGAGACAGGATTTAATTTTATTTACCCAGAGTCTGGGGAGCTCTGCAGGTGTCAGCTCCCAGCAGTGTCCATGCACATAACGAGCTGGAAATTGTCATTTCCCACCTTCTGCTTGCACTTTCTTTGGAATTTCATCTCACAGCTTCTCATCCCTGCCCACTGGGGGGATCTCCGGGAGGGTGGCAAATGCTCTGTACAGAATTTGGGCAAAACTGCTGCTTTTGGGCCAAGAAAATGGGAGTATTGGGGTGAAACATGGGTGGGAGCTGCTTGGCCAGCAGTGTTCTGATCAAACAGGGTGACTGATGCTGGAAACACTCAGCTGGTCTGGTTTAGAATCACCTATTCTGCTTTAGAATTTTCACCTATTCTGGTTTAGAAGTCTCAGCTATTCTGGTTTAGAATTTTCAGCTGTTCTGGTTTAGAATCCCAGCCTAACTAAGCTCTCAGTTAATAACTTGACTGACCAAACTTGTGGTTTTTGAAAGCTGTGAGATCCTTTGGTAAACGCCTCATTCAGCGGGATTTAAGTCCCCTTCTCAACAAGCTCATTCACACAGGAAGTTAATGAGATTTAGCTAATGTGCTTTAAATACATGGAAGGTTTGAGCTCGGCATAACTTTGCTGCTTAGCTTTGTGTAGACTTGCCCTAATAACGTTGGTCAGTTATTAAAGCACCGTTCTGGATGGCAGTCAAAATACCAACTACTTAAAAATTCATTAGTGCCTCCAAAGAAAGAATTTGTTTGTGCTTTGAAGAGCTACTTCGAAGTGAAGGGAGAAGCTCCTTAAAGTGCCCATCAACTCTTTTTAAAACCTAAATTGAGTTTTTTAGAAGTCGGATGTTAGGAAGTTTGGGTATGTAGCAGCATTTTATTTGTCTCTGCTGCAGATAAAGATGAACTGTGTGGTGTTGGGTTAAATTTGGAGTCTGCTTTTCTTGTTGTGGGTGTGATTCAGTGCAGGGGGGAAACCTCTGGAGCATTTAGGATGTGGTGGTGGCATTTCAGTGCAGCTTCAGTTGGTGGGAAGGAACTGGAGAGGCCCCTGCTAAAGACAAATGAGGAATTTCCTGGGACCAAAGAAAAGAGGCTGCTCCAAACTCCCCGAGAAAAAACGCCAAGACTGAAGCAGGAGGGTGGCTTTTACAAGTAGCAAGAGAAAATTAAATGTGTGAGTTCTGGGCACCTTCTTCACATCTGTGAGATGGTGAAAATGCCCTGGAAGGCAGAAAAAATGCCTTTGAGGCACTCCCTGCGTGTGTGGACAGTGCGTGGGAGCTCACAGGTGCCCTATCCAGGCACAGATCTGGGATGGAGCGGTTGGATTTGTGGCTGTGGCTCTGCAGACAGGACTTGGATCGCATCCTTTAAGTTTTGTTGAGCTTTTTCACCTGGGTGATGAGAGGTTTGTGGAATGTTTTTAACTGGGGAGAGCCTTTTTCCTAGGAAAACCTCCAGCACCCTTTGGACACCTGAGTAACTAAAGTTCTCTTTTGAAGGAGTCCATGTCCCTTTGCATGTCTGCTGCCAAAAACACACTCTCACACCTTGGTTGTGTTCAGACACATCATGTGAGTTCCAGAGGTGCCAAACACCTGCAAGTGCCAGGGAGGTGCTGAAATTCCAGGGGCACCTCAAGTGGGACAAATGCTGGCTGAGCATCATCTCTGCTTGCAGGAGAAAGTTGGTCTGTTCACACGAGCCTGACAGCTCATTAAAATAATAAATTGATGATGGTAATTAAGCAGTGACCTTAATTTGATTCTAATCTCCTTAGTGGGCGCAACAGCCAGAGGATTTTTGGCTCTTCAGCCGTCTGTGACAGCCAGGAAGGTCCTGCTTGGCTGTGCCACCACTCCTTCCTCAGGAGGTGTGACATGGGACAAAGCCAGGCGTGGGCTGTCCCACCCCCAGCTGCTTTTATCACCACATTCCTTGTGCTTCCTTTGGGAATATTCCCCTCGTGCAGCAGGGAAGGGCCGTCAAATCCAGGCAGGGATTGTCTGAAGGGACAGGGAAAGTCTAAATTATTTTGGTTGTTGCTGGGTGGTGGAAATTTAGGATCCGTTAGGAATTCAGCCTTTGTGGTTTTAGAAGGGTTTTGGTTTTTAGTTTGGCAAAAAAGGGGATACACAGGGCTGGTTTCACTTTGGAAAAACTAATTTTCAGGGCTGGAAGTCATGGGGGAGCCTGAGCTTCCTCCAGAGGGTTAAACTCTAGGTCTGCTCATTGCAAATGAGCTTTACAGCATCACTGCCATGTCCTGAGCATGACCATGGCCAGTCCTGGTGCTGCCAGGCCAACAGCACCTGGCAAAGCATTGACGCTTCTAAGGGGAGTTAAAAAAACCCCAAATCAACCCAAAATGAGAGAAGAACCCCAAGAACTTCCCAACTGCCAGGAATGTCACAGCCTGGAGGTCAGGTGGGCTTTGTTTTCCCCAGTCTTTGCTTTGCCAGGCTCTGGATTCAGATATTGATGTTGAAAGCCTTCAGCAGTGCAGGGAGGAGCTGCCGCAGCAGCAAATCTGATCCAGGGAATATTTTGGGTGTGCTTCAGCCAAGAGCTGCGTGCAGTGCTTTGAAAGGAAACAGTGCATGCAGGGGAGGTGTCAGTGCCCCGCTCCTCTGGGGGTTCATGGCCACTTTTCCCTGGCAGTAAACTCTTGATGTCTGTCTGCACCTTCTGTCCTGCCCAGTTAACCCTTGGATCTGCTGACAAGATGATAAAAAAGGATTTTTTACTGACTCACAGGCAGTTGGTACCTGGGCAAGTGGGAGCTTTTCAGGGGCAGATTTTCCTGTTGGAAAACCTTTGTGCTCCAGTGCATGTTTTGATTTGTGGTGGCGGTTCCAGAGCAGAGACTTGCAGGGAGAAAATGAGGATTTAAACACATTGTAGGTCTCCATCTCTCTAATGGGTTTTACCTTTTTTCCATGGGCTTTGAAACACATTCTGATTTGTTTAAATGCAATAGCAGCAACCTTGGCAAAGGGAAGGTGTGGTGGATGGTCCTGGGAACATGAGGAGGTGATGTTGTGTCACACCAGCCCCTGCCACCTCCTCCTGTCCCCTCCTGGTGGCTCTGGGGCTGGAGGAGCTTTTTGCTGATGTTGGAGGTGCAGGGTGACCTCTCCCTGGCCAGGAGGCTTTTCCTCCTGAACTTGCACCTGGGCTCTCCCCTGCCCTTTGTGTAAATCCTAATCTTATCTGCAGCTCTGTATAGCCTTGGCCTCTCCTGGCCTTATGGGGTGATCCATGTGAGAAGGTGAGTCCTGGCAGAAATTTCACTTCCAGCTTCCCATTGGACCCCAGCCTGCAGATGATGGGCTGTGCTGAGTGTACCTGCCTCGTGCTCAATGGATGCTATCTCTTTTGTTTTATCTCTTTCTCCAGGACTTTTCAGCTCCTGAGGAGCTGGATTTGCTCTGGAGGGCTGTAAAAATACCTGACTCATGTGGTGGGAGCTGATAAGGAGTGATCTCTCCCAGAGAGCTTTAGGCAGCTGCAGAGTTTTTCCTCTCCTCTCTGACAGTCCTCATTGCAGAATCAAAGCATTCCAGAACCCTCTGATGATCATCTGTACCACTAAGTGCAGGTTTAATTGCTGGGTGGAAGCAAGAAGAGCTGGAAAATTCCTCCTGGTTTGTCTTGGAGCAGCCCCTGGTGACAGAAACCCTCCCTGTCTTTAGGAAAAGCAGCAGTGAGGGGTTCTGCCTGTCAATTGGGAGTTGCCCGTTTGGGAATTATTATTTCAGCTCTACTGTGTCAGCTCTCAGCCATCCATGGATCCAAGGCAAGCTTTGCTGTCCTGCTGCACTTCCCAGGCCTGGAGAAGACAGCAGCCCATGACAGAGGTGCTGCTGAGTGCCAGGGCACCTCAGAGCAGGTCCTGGGCCTGGCAGCTTCCCTGGCTCACATTCATTTATTGGTTCTGGCTCAGGGAGGTGTCCTGCTGCCCTTTCCCTTCCCAATCCCAGGGGATAAACTGCCAGACTCAACCTCGCCTGTCTCCATCTCTGATTTTCTTGGAGAATGAAACATGTCTGCAGTGACAGAAAAAGGCAGATTCTTTTTTCTTTGTTCTTGTGTGCTAGGAAAAAAAATCCTCGTTGTTCTATGAAGGCAAACAGAAAAAACCCTCCAAAAATCCCACCCCAGTGCCCCCAAACCTTTACCCTTTAACCAGTACCTGTCTTCTCTCTGCCCTGAGCTGCTCTGTGAAAATGGGAATGACAGGTTTTTCCAGAGCAAGTCAGTGAGTGTTCAAAGCAGTCTTCTCCTTCAGTCTTCAAGTGAGAACTAATTAATTATGCTACTTAATATTTATTCTCATAAACAAATCTTAACTCTGATTTGCAGGCACTGCCTTCCATGCCATATTGATTTAATTAATGCTTCAAGGGATCTCAGTGCCCAAATTGTCTTTTTTATGTAACTTTTCAGGACATACCTACATTACTTTGAAAGTTTTAATATTTCTTTCACCTCAAGGAACCAGAATTTTCCAGCAAATGGGCAATTAACAGCTATTAAGAGGTTCTAAAATATTAGTATTCATATATTAGTACAGTCCTGAATTGCCCTCAGCAGAAGAGTCTTTCTCAAGTTCAGTTATTATTGCAATTACAGTAGACAGGAGCTGCTGGCATTTCCTGAGCAGCATCTGGAAGGGGAGACTTCAGGAAAAACCCAAGTTCTGCTTCTTTTTTCCCAATCCAAACCTGTATTTGAGTGTCCCTGAGCTGTGTTTCCACCTTAGGGTTCAGCTGAACCCGTCCTTAACTTGCTTTTGAAGTAACACCAGTGTGAGTGGGTTCTGCTGCTTGGATGGGTGCAGAAAATTCCACTTTTTGTGGCTTTCAGGAGGCCATTTTTGCAGGTTCTGTCCTGTACTTTCACCTGTACCTGACCTGGTTTCACCTGCAGGTGTTGGCAGCTGCAGTCTCTGTTTAAAGCTCGGTAACCACAGGCTGCAAAACTTGGATTTTCTGTGTGTCCTTCTTCTTCACCTTCTTCTTCATAAGTTTGGGTGGTACTGTATAATTGGATAAAAAAGTCCACATTGCAGACTTCAAGTGATCAGTTACTGGGTTAAAGGTAAAAATAATTTAAGTGTCATTTCTTAATTGAATAGAAAGATAGTTCACCATTTTGTAGCTTGTTAGTAGAATGCTGTAGAGCTCAGGACTTCTAATATAGATAAGAAATAATAAATACCTCATTCTGAATGTGAACTATCAACTCAAGTGCCTTTAATCCCAACTTTAACGGAAGTAAAGAGGCCAAGAGCCAACATACAATGGTGTCCCTTGTGAGGAATAAACTCAGGACTTTCAGATGATGAGAGTGACTTCTTTCTCTCCTAAAAAACCCAGCTTCTCCCTTCCCTCCTAGGAACCATTGATGGAAAGGACACGCTGATGTCCCAGCTGGATTACTGAGCTCCTCAGTGACTCCTGGAGCTGCTGCTGCTGCTGCTGGAATAAGGAGCTGTCCTTTGTTCTTGGCCTGTCCCAGAGGCACCTCCTGGGTGCTGCATGCAAGTCCTGGACGTGCTGGAAACCATGGGGATTGGCAAGAACACCACAGCCAAGTCGGTGGAGGCAGGAGGAGGCTCCACAGAGGGCAAATATGAGGATGAGTCCAAGCACCCCACCTTCTTCACCCTGCCTGTGAGTGACCCCAGCCCTGCAGGGAATGATGCTCCAGGTGTACAAACCCTTCCCTTCCATGAGCAGTCAGTGACAAAACTCTGAATATTTGTGTGTAACACAGCCAGCCCTGCTGTGTGTGCTCATTCCCTGTTCCTAGGACATGGAGCTCCCCATGGTCAGAGCACCACAGAGAACAAATATGAGGATGAGTCCAAATAATGCTGCACTAATGCTTCAGGTGTACAAACCCTTCATTTCCATGAGCATTCACTGACAAAACTCTGAATATTTGTGTGCAACACAGCCAGCCCTGCTGTGTGTGCTCATTCCCTGTTCCCAGGACAGGCAGTTCCCCTTGGTCAGAGCAAATACGAGAATGAGTCCAAACACTCCACCTTCTTCACCCTGCCCATGAGTGACTCCAGGGCAAGGAATGATGCTCCAGGTGTACAAACCCTTCATTTCCATGAGCAGTCAGTGACAAAACTGAATATTTGTGTGTAACACAGCCAGCTCTGTGCTCTCTGTCCCTGCTGTTACAGAAGTGATGCCTTGCCATGCTCCTCATGTTTTCTGACTGAAGGTCAGAGGCAGATCTCAAGTACCCAGAGAGAAAACTGACATCTGAGGTGTGATGGCAGAGGCAATGTTGATTTTAAAAACTTCACCTCTTTCTGTTTTTGTTGCTTTTTAAGGTTGTGATAAACGGTGGAGCCACGTCCAGCGGTGACCAGGACACAGAGGACACGGAGCTGATGGCCATCTACACCACGGAGAATGGCATAGCGGAGAAGGTACTGGGGCTGCTCCCCTGCTGCTTGGAGCTCATTTTTGGTGCATTGCCCCCAGCTGCCTCCCCTGGCTGGGAGGTTTCCTGTCCCAGAGCTGTTGACTTGCACATTCACATCACCCCAGGTGCTTCTGCCCTCGTGACTCCTGGTCACACACTTGGGTGCAGCACTTGGACCATGACTCAGGAAATGGTGGGAGCAGTTCATGCCCTTGGGTGGGATTTTTCCAGCTTTTTGCTCCATTCTTTTATTCCCTGGGTCTGTTCAGTGATGATCCTGCGAGCTGAGATGGTGTGAATCTGAGCTTTGGTTTAAAATAAGGATGAGGATTATGGTAAATCTGAACTTCTGAAATGTTCAGTCCAAATGACTTTTTTGTCTGTGAAAAGCCTCAACCTGACCCAAGTTTTTCAAATGCCCTGATTGAAACAGGAGCAAAACTCCTGGTTCCAAGCAGGGGCACTGTGATGCTCCTCCCTTCAAGGCCATGGTTTCTTTTGGGACTTTTTTTGTCTCTGAAGAGCCTCGACCTGACCCAAGTTTTTAAAAGGTCCTGATTGAAACTGGAACAAAACTCCTGGTTCCAAGCAGGGGCATCATGATGCTCCTTCCTTCAAGGCCATGGTTTCTGCTGGGACAAGGATGACACCAGGGGATGCAGTTAATGTTTTCACTCCTGAATTTCAGATTTAAACCATCCCCTGTCAGGACTGGGTTCCAGGGGAGCCTGGGCCTGGAGCCCTCCCAGCTCAGCTTGCCCAGGTGTCTCACTCCCATCCCCACACTCCCATTTCATGGGCAGCTTTTTGTTACCTCTCAAAGGCTTTGATGGCTGATGTTTGGAGCATGCTGGGGCTGGAGTGGAGAGGCACAATCTGATAAAAGCCTTGAGCCAGAGGTGTTGGGGTGAATTGTGCAATGAGATAAGCCATCTCCAGACACCACAGTGTTCCTGCTTCTCCCAAAGGTGTGCTTCCCTCCCTCCCAGCTGACCCATGGCATCAGAACTGGGGGTGATTGAGAATAATTCACCTAAAAGAGACCTGGAGCTGTAGAGGAAGCATTTCTCCTGGAGTTAAAGCTCTGCTGTGGCTCCAGTGAGGGAACAGGGTGGGCAGCCCTGGCGCAGGTGCCCAGAGCAGCTCTGGCTGCCCCTGCATCCCTGGAGGTGCCCAATGCCAACCTGGATGGAGCTTGGAGCAGCCTGGGACAGTGGAATTGTTGTTCTCATTGTTGTTTTCTCCAGAAATCTCAAAAAAAGCCCTCAACCCACAACCTAATCCGAAATAAACCCCACAGTCAGCTAAACCATCACCCTGTTCCTTCCCTCATGGCAACAAAACAGTTCTGGCTTCCTTTACTATTTTAAATTTGTAGGATATTGTTTAATAATAAATCCAAAACTATCCCATAGGACAGAAAATTTAAGATACAGTTCCTAAATGTGTGGGAATTGTTCAGCACGTGAAAGGAATGTGTGGAGTGGCACTGGGCCCTAAGGTCCTTGCAGCCCAGCCAGGGGAGGGCCAGGCTGGACATCAGGAGGAATTTTTCTGTGGAAAGGGTGGTCAGGGGTTGGAAAGGGGCAGTGATGGAGTCCCCATCCCCAGAGGTGTTCAAAATGTGTGGGTGTGGCAGTTGGAGATGAGGTTTGGTGATGCCCATGGTAGTGCTGCTGGGCAGAGCTGAGGATCTGAGAGGGCTTTTCCAACCTCAACCATGCCATGGCTCAAATTCCTGATTTTTTTCTCGTGTTTTTTTTAGAGAATTGGGTCAGGAGAGAGTTTGTTCCTTTTTCAGTCCGTGGAAAGCTGTCCCTGGTGCTGCAGGAGGGGAGAGCACTGCTCAAAGTGCTTTCAGGAGTTCTCTCAAATGAGAGTTTCTGTATTTTGTATTTCTACTGCAGCACCCTCAGCGCTGTGCCCACTTTCACCCCCTAAATGTGAATTTTCCCAGTGGATTTCCTCTCCCAGCAGGAGGCTGGGCTGGGAGGGCAGTGCCAGGCTCAGTTTGGCTGCTGGCCTTGCAGGTGGCACCAAGTGCAGCTCAGCCCAGCCCATGGCTGTGGTGGGGATTTTGGAGAAGTGGAGACCATTTGGGGCAGTCACGAGTCTGGCAGAGCTCCAGGCTCTGTGTGAGGCAGCTCCACGTGGGCTCAGAGTGTCCTGGGCTGGATTAGGGCACAGCAGCTGTTGTGTAAGGTAATTTTTGAGCTGCTTGGTCTGAAATTACAACATCTGATACTTCCTCCTGCTTCTGTTGTTGTGCTGGGGAACTGGAGCGTTGTGGGTTTGTTCTCAGGGATTTCCAAACCAGATTCCACTCATTTGTGACAGAGAAATGGCAGAGCTGGCCCTTGTTTTACTGGGGTGTTGATGTGTGAATGTCTGTGCTCACTTGGCCATTGGCACTGGCAGTGAATTCCTGGGGGAATTGAAATTCCTGGAGGAATTCTGCTTGGCTGATGGAAATTGGTTGGGGATTAATTTGGGTGTAATAAATAATCAGCATTTTTCCTGACTGCATAAATGAGGGGGAAGAAGGGAAATTATAAATTCTTTGGCTAAAAGTGGTTAACCAAGATGGAATTGGGTAAGAGCAAAGCAGGGAAACAATTATCATAATGAGGATTTATTTTTTATTTATTTTGGTCTCTGGTGCAAGGACAGAGCTCTTCTTCTTAGTTCCAATTCTTCCCTATTTTCTTTTTCTGTTTGTTTTTGTGGTTTTGGGCTTTGGTGGGCTTTTTTAACAGCCTTGTCATGATGAATCCATTTTTGGGCACCTTTTGGCTGGTAGATCGGTTCTGTCAGAAATCAGCAATTATAAATAAATAAGCAGGGAGTGTTCAGAAGGGAACATGTTGGCTACAAATTCAGGAGCTGGATGGGAAAGGCTTTGAAATTGTCACAAATCAGAGTTGCTGAAGCAGCCTGGGAGCTGAAATTCCCTTTATTCTGTGCAGCACTAACCTGCTGGTGCCCCTTGCTCCTGCAGAGCTCCCTGGCAGAGACCCTGGACAGCAGTGGCAGCTTGGATGCCCAGAGGACTGACATGATTTACACCATTGAAGATGTTCCTCCCTGGTACCTCTGCATCTTCCTGGGCTTGCAGGTACATCCCAAACAGAGGCAGCGTTTCCTTCTGTGCCTTTCAAAGTTTATTGAGGATTTTCTGTGCAGTTCATTGTGTGTGTGTGTTCTATCCTGCTCCACTCTCACCTGTTTGAGGAAGGGGTTAGGAGGTTTTTTCTGAGGTTGATCACACTCAGATCATTGCTCTGAGAATGATTTTGAAGGAGATGTTAGTAGGTTTCTTCTGAAGCTGATCACACTCAGATCATTGCTCTGAGAATGATTTTGAGGAAGGTGTTGGGAGGTTTCTTCTGAAGCTGATCACACCCAGATCACTGCTCTGAGAATGATTTCAGTTTTCAGCTCATGCATTTGTGACAGTCACTCAAATATTTATTGAGTTAAAAGCTGCTGTTGGTAAATGAGTGAGCAGAGGCTCAGTGGAGGCTTCACAAGGGACAGTGGGCACCTCTGGATATAAAAATGGGGAGATATAAGGGTTTAGACCTGAAATACTGAATATTAAAGCTGCTGCTGCAGTATTTCAGTCCTGAGAGCATCCCCCTGCACCTGGCTTGCCCTTGGAGCACAAGCAGGTGCTTCCTCCAGCTCAGCCACTGCCTGTGGGCAGCAGAGCAGCTCCAGTCCCACTTCCTTCCCTCTGCAGTGGTAATAACATCTGGCCCACAGGAATGCTGAGAATCTGGTAATCTCTGTGAAGGACCTTGAGATCTCCAAACAAACACATTCCAAAGCATCCTTTTTATTGCTGCCTTTTCCTCAAGGACAGGCAGTTCTGTAGGAATTCTGTTTTTACTTGTGTGTGGAGTTTGGTGAAAATTTGTTGGGTTTGTTTTGCTTTTGGTGTGCTTGGGTTGAGGAAGAATCAGCGATGTGAGCCAGTGTGAGTGGAGTTATTTCTGGGCTGGAGGCTGCTCTCAGCACAGTTAGCTGGGTGCCTCCTCAGGAGAGCAGAGTGTTCCAGGAGCCTGGGATCCCCCAGAAATCACAAAAATCAGAAATCCCCACATCAGGATCACGAGAAACGCTGAAAGCAAAGCTCAGGGAGGGGGAACTCTGCTGGGGCTTCAGAGGCAGGAAGAGAAACTGCTCGATTTATTAGAAATATGGATATTGATCCAGTACTGATATCCAACTGTGATGGACAAGAACTCTCTGACAGTTTAAAGTTAGAAAGTGGATGTTTATTGTGGGATAACTCCCAAATACACACTGTGATTTACAGATGATTAAAGAGTCCTTTTTTTCTATACGAATATTGAATACCCAAAACAAAACTACACATTCATCGCTTTGGTACATCCCATTCCCAATATGGATATTGATCCAGTACCAATATCCAAAACCTCTCTGACAGTTTAAAGTTAGAAGGTGGATGTTTATTGTGGGATAACTCCCAAATACACACTGCAATTTACAGGTGATTACAGAGTCCTTTTATCTGTACAAGTACTGAATACCCAAAATACAAATTCATGACTTTGGTATATCCCATTCCCCGGTATGGTAATTAGTTCAAAAGTTATTAAGCATGTGTAGTTTATTCCTTGAAATGGGTCCCTTTCATGGGGAGGGGTCCCACAATGAGGAAGTAAATGAAGTCTTCCTCCTTCTGACCTTTTTACCTTTTCAATGCGAATATGACAAATGAACCCTTGGTAGAACTCCCATTCCCTGTGTTCAGTTGGTTTCAGAACAGAGGAGGCCTCCAGTTGTCTTATGTTCCTAAAAACAATTGTCTTATGTTCCTAAAAACAATTGTCTTATGTTCCTAAAAACAATTGTCTTATGTTCCTAAAAGCCATTTATCAGTTTCTATATTGTTCTATAAGAATACAGAATATTCTTCTTAAAATTCTATATTACAAACCCAGCTAGCCAAACATTGTGTTGACAAGCAATCAGTTGTTAGTTAACTACTAACTCTTAACTTCATCAAGGCCTACACGTTTATTTTAATTAACTCCAAAAAAACTTACCTCTAACTAAAACCTCAGCTCCTCTAAAATCCCTGAACTCCTTCAAGTCTGTGTGTCATGCTGAGGGTGGGCTGGAAGGATGGTTTGCAGCACTAACCCTGTGCCCCCAGCACTACCTGACGTGTTTCAGCGGGACCATCGCCGTGCCCTTCCTGCTGGCCGACGCCATGTGCGTGGGCTTCGACCAGTGGGCCACCAGCCAGCTCATCGGGACCATCTTCTTCTGCGTGGGCATCACCACCCTGCTGCAGACCACCTTCGGCTGCAGGTGAGCCTGGCAGCACAAATCTGGGCCTTTCTGGGGCACAGGAGGCAGGAGAGCAAAAACTCATTCACACACCTTGGGAAAGAGGGGCTGCCTTGGGAAAGAGGGGCTGACTGGGGTTGTTTTAGTAATTTCTGCTCCAGATCACCTTGGACTGCAGGTGGGATCTGGGCATGGATATTTGGGGGGTTCCCAGGGCAGAGGAGGCAGGAGTGTTCCTGGGAGAAGAACAATTCATTCACACACCTTGGTAAAAAGGAGTTGACTGCGGTGGTTTTATTAATTTCAGCTGTAGGTGAGCCTGGGAACTGAAATTTAGGGGTTCCCAGAACAGAGGAGGCAGGAGTGTTTCTGGGAGAGCAAAGATTCATTCACACACCTTGGTAAAGAGGGGCTGAGTGTGGTAGTTTTTTAAATTTCTTAAGTGAAATTCTTGGCAGTTTTTAGGTGGTTGTGATCAGTTCTACAGCAAATCCTGTGAAGGGCTTGGCAAGTGAAAAAGGCAGAAAAAAATGGTGAGGGAAACTTGTCCCTCTCTGTTACCTCCCAATCCATGAAATAATTTGGGTTTATTTGTTTGCTGCTCTGAGTTACGGGCAATGATCATTCCTGGAGTTGGGAGCACACAAAGATGTGCAGGGATGCTCTCACCTCTCCTTAGGAGGATGGAAGAGCCCAGGAGGCAAATCCTTGTATAAATCTGTTGTTGGCAAGAACAGACAAATATAAATATAAATATAATATAAATATAAATGTAAATATAAATATAAATATTTTCAAACCTGTGTTCCATTGCACAGCTGCTTAACATGCTGAGCTAAACTTTGGGAATAACCAAAACCTGCGGAGTTATTTCTGCATCTTGAATAAAGCCAAAGCAGAAGAAAAGTGCACATTTAACCCTCAGGTGGTCACTGAGGTGGTTCTGGAGTCACTCAGTTCACTCTCAGAGCAATGTGAGCTGAAATCCTGCCTGCCACTGGAAAATTCCCAACACTCCCCACGTTTTGAAGGATTTAGTTAAGAGCCAGAGTCTTTAAGTGGCAGAGGTGTCTCAGGAGGGTGTGGAAGGCAAACCTGTGGTGGATCAGCTTTTCATCTAAAACATTTCCAGCTGTTGCAGGTTTTCCAGTGCATCCTTTGGTTGTTGGTTGAGTTACCTTTGCTTCACTTTTTCCTTTGGGAAAAAACCCTTCCCTGTATTTTTGTTTGTCTTCCTGGACTTAGGAGCTCACTCCTCTGTCTTGAAAAGTTCACTCTGATGGCAAAACAACAGAGTGGAAACTGTTGGAAAAGCAAATTTTCTTTCCCCAGTGTATTTTCTTTAAGTAAAGACTCCCCAGAGTTAATAATCTTATTTCCAGCCTGGCTGGCTCTTTGTGCTGTAACCATAAATCCTCATGTACCTTGGCTGGAAGTTTGTCATATTTGGGGATTTTTTTTCCCCTAATTAATCTTGGTTTTTATCACTTACTAGAGAGGGATTTGGGACTCATTCAGAGAGAAGGGTGCCCAACATTACAGTGCCAAAATTACAGAATTTTGAAATTCTCTGTTCTTTCTGTGTAATCCCAGCCCTGCCCTCCACCCTGCTGGGATTTTTCCCTTTTCAGTGGCTCTCACTTGCACTGGACTTACATTTTCATATCCCTGAAGGCCAAATTGTGTTTGGGTCTTAAAATAACTTGTGTTTAGGGAGGAAATTTCCACGCTGGGATGTTTTATAACTCTTGCCCATGTGATGGGGGGTTTATGTAAGGCTGGGAATGGGATACAGCAGCTCAGGCCTCTCAATGAGATTTGCAAGTATTCATTGGCAAGTCTGTCAACTGCAAAGCATTTCAGCAAATAAAGGTTTCAAAAGGTCAAATTCCATGGTTTAAGGGTTCTTAAAGATGGATTTAGCTCGATTACGAGGTGGAGTTGGGGTAGGTTGGATACCCAGACCAGTTCTAGGAATTCCAGCTATTCCCTGGCTTGTGCAGTGAGCCCCAGCTCTGGCAGGGGTTCATTAGTGGGTAATTAGTGGCACTGAGACCATCAAGCACAGCTTTAATCCACACCAGGGTGGCAGCTCTGATGCTGTACCTGCACTGGCTCAGCTTTCTCACATCTGTGGGAACCCAGTGAGACATTTCCAGGTGCCTTTTCCTGCAGAAAAACTCCTGTATTCACTTCAATCCGTGCCAGAATGGAGCAGCTGGATGGTTTAGACATGGAGTTGAAATGATACCCCACTCAGGAGCTTTGGTGCTTTAGCTGGCAGTGAGTGGCTGCCTTAAAATCTGTAAGTCACTCCCAGACTGCAGCTGTCACCTGAGAAGGAGACAGATCTTGGTTGACTGATTTTGAACAATTTGTTAAAAAATGTAAAAAAAAATTAAATTACTTTTTTTGGCCTGGCTTAGGGGGGAAAACACCAGTATTCTGAGCCTTTTGGGAGGTACCTGTGTCACATAAAAGTGGAGCAGGACCAGGTGCTGAGGTGTGATTTTCCATCCCTGTGCTGGTGCTTCACAGGATGCACAACAGCCCAAGCTGGCAGCAGTGAGCTCAGCACTGGAGAATGTGTTTGCAGTGTGTGTTTACCAAACCTCTGAGGGGGCTGTGTAGGTGGGATGGAGCAGTAGCAGCTTGTTCCAGGTATTGCAGGCCTGCCATGGGCACCAGCTCTGCTTAATGAACCTGGCAGGATGGGCTGAATCATCCTGAACCACCAACCCTGACTTCCTGGAACTGGGATTTCTGCATGGGGGAGCTCCCAGGGCAGTTCTGTCCAGCCAGCCGTGCTTGGGTGCCTCATGGAGTTCATAAAGTTTGAGTTTCTGGTGCAGTTTTCAACATTTGGTGGCTTTGAAGTTACCCATGGCCCAGACTGCTCCTGTGAACTTCACAACTCCATTAATAACAAGTTTGATCTTTTCTGTGCTCACTGTTCACCATTTCCCCCCCCACTTCTCCTCCTGTGAGCATTTTCTGATCTTCACCTGAGCCTGAGCAGTTCCTTTTCCTGCCATTCCCTGTATCACACCTTGGGATTTCCTGTTAAAGGGATCTCCTGGCAATGCATTCATGTCAGTATTTGTAGAATAGTTCAGGGTGCATGTGCAGTTTAGTAACCTTGGGATATTTGTTACACAAGGTACAGTGAGGTCAGTAAACTCATACTTGGTGCAGGTAGATCCTCTTCAGATCTCTTAAATGTTTTGGGAAGTATAAACATCAATGCTAAGAATGTCATCTTGAAATTCTTGTGGTGTTTGTATTTATTGGTGGCAAGCACTGGGAACATCTAATCTGCTCCCATCAGCCCAGCAGTTATTGACACATGCACTCCAAAATGAGTGTGCTCAGAGTCATGCAGAGAGGAGGGATGGAGCCTGCAGGCTGCACCTCCAGAGAGCTGGGAGGGTAAAAACTGCACCTCCAGAGAGCTGGGAGGGTAAAAACTGCACCTCCAGAGAGCCAGGAGGGTAAAAACTGCGCCTCCAGAGAGCCGGGAGGGTAAAAACTGCACCTCCAGAGAGCTGTTCCTGTGCTGGGATGGTAAAAACTGCACTTCCAGCACTCTGCTCCCCCAGCTCAGTGTCCCCCTGTGTCCCTGTGCTGCTGTCACAGCCTGCCTGGCCCCTGGAGTCACCTGGTTGATAACTCTAGGCAGGTGCTGTCAGCTCTTAGCCTTGTGAAGTCTTTGTATTTCTGTGACTGGGTTTGTTTTGGTGAGAAATCCTCTTATTTCCCAGTTTAATAACTCAGCAAAGGGTGGTTTGAGTGCCCGCCCCACAGAATGTCACCATCTCTCCTCTCCCTCCCCACCAGGTTACCCCTGTTCCAAGCCAGTGCTTTTGCATTCTTAGCACCTGCCAGAGCAATTCTCTCTCTGGAGAAGTGGAAGTGCAATAACACAGGTAATTGTTGTTTATCCTTGTTCAGGTTTAAGTGACAAATGGCCCAGCTGACGTGGAGTGCAGCTGCCAGAGCTTCTGATGTAAAAACTGGGACTAAAGAGGAGGGAGTGTGGAAAGCCTCTTTTTTAACAGTGTTAAAATATCTGCCACAGAAGATTCCTGAAATTGTCCTTGTGGAGTTCTGTTTCTGGGAATTTTTTTAATACAAAAACGTTGACAAAGGAACAGTAACTGTGGCATAAAGTAATTCTTGTGTTCCATTTGCATTCTGCAAACGTTCCTTCCCAGAATGTTCCAAATATTTGGAAGCAGCGAGTCCAAGTGAGCCCTTTGAAGTGGTGAGTGGGAGGGAGTTTGAGCAATGTACAGCATCACCTCCAGACCAGGGTTTTCCCCTGTTGAAGTCATACCTGACAGGTTTTGACAAGATTTGGATGTTCTTTTTCACTCTTTTCTCTGCTGCTGTCGTCATCCTGCAAGGTTTGAGCTTCAAAGGGAAGAGATTCTGGTTGGGATGGGAGTTTTTGCTTCAGCTCGGACTGGAAATGACTCTGGCAGTTTTGTGTTCAGTTGGGGGTGGTTATTCAGTGGTTATTCCCACCAAGACTGTGGGCAGTGGGAAGCAGCAGCTCAGGGAATAATCAGACTGCTCACTCCTGACTGGAGCTCTTCCCAGGGCTCTTTTGGACTCTCGGTAATCGAATTTCTATTATTTGGGTGTTTATACATCTCTCTTAACTCACATTTAAAGTGTGATTAACGCCCAGTTTGTTGAAATAAACTCTCTGATATCCCTGGGTGGCAAAGCCATTTTCCCAGGACTCCAGATTGTCACAAAGAGCTTTGCTCATCTTCCTCCTGAGCCCTTTCCTCTCCCAAAGCTGCCAGGTGGGGCTGTCCCCAGGGCTCAGCTCCTTCAGTGAGTGACCTCCACTGGGGAGCAGCAAGCCCTGGAGTTTGTGATTCCTGGGGTGCAGCTGAGTAATTCCCCACTGGAGTGGGGAGAGAACTCCTGGCTGACCTTCCTGTCTGGAAATCAGGGCATTTCCTGTTGGAACCCTGGTTGCTGAGAGTTTTGGAGCAGAGGGAGGAGTAAGGGGTTGGCTGTTGGCCTTCATTTGAGCAGAACTTGCTCTCGGTGTGATTTGGGGCTCCTTTATCAGCCACAGCCTGGGGGGGGATTTGTTTTGTGTGGGATGGAGCAGAGTGGCTGGGCAATAAAAGAAACCCCTGTTTTTTGTCCCTTTTGGAAGATGTAACAGTTGCAAACGGAACAGCAGAGCTGCTGCACACGGAGCACATCTGGTACCCCCGGATACGAGAGGTAATGTGGGACTTGCCTTTTGCTGTCACTCTCTCCAGCTCCAGTTAAGTTCCTCACTTTATCATCTGTGTGTTCTTGTCTTTAAGTTGGTGATTTCTTGTTTCACTGCGATCTCCATGTGAATATATCCCTTTGCTCATTTCATGGAAGTCTTCATCTTTTCCACCTGTTCATTGCTGGACAGCAAATACCAGGAGTTAGTTACCACATCCCAAAAGCCATGCAGTGAAATGCTCAAGAGAGATGAAAACTCTTCTTGTAACCTTGATTTGTGCAGCAGTTCAGCTGCTGCCAGGCCCCTTGCCTGCTGTCCCTGTGCACCGGGGCTGGCCCTGAAGGTGAATCTGCACTTAGGAAATCTGGTTCCTTCCCAAGTGTTTAAGTTGGAGACTCTTGTGATAAGAGGTCGATTCTCCCCAGAGACTTGTGAGATACCTGCAGCTCCTTCTCCACTCGCAGCAGTGCAGTGTGAAGTCGTGGTGCCCTGCAGGGCAGGCTGAGGGCTGTGCCACGCCAGGGTGGCAGGTAGAGTAGTCCAAATGAAGGCGTGTGTCATGGAATTGATCTCCCATCCCGTTGCTTTGGGCTGCCAACTTTTTCTTAATTAAAAACAACCCCTCTCTCTTCCCCATGTTCAAACCATAGCTACATCCTGCCAAGAGCCCTGCAGCCAAGAGGGCTGACAGTCTCCTGAGACCACAACGCTGCTCTAATCCAGCTTCTAAGGAGCACTTGTGACCAATGCAGCACACACTCTGCCCCTAGGAGCTAGGAGCATCACCTCGTGGCGCACCAACCCTTGCCGTTCGATCTGAGAGCTTAAAGGTTAGCCTGGACCCCAGGTCTCCTGTCTGACAGTGTGATGTGCTTTCCACACAGCTTCCAGACTGGCCCACTGGTCTGTTGTGTAATAGTTTTGTGGAGAAAACCATAAGTGTTATGCTTAAAGCAATAAGTCACTTAAACATAATGAGCTGTTTTATGACGAAAAAAAAAAAAATTGCTGAGTTCTTCTGTGTCACTGAATTCTTTTAACTGCAGTTTGTAATCCAGAGCAGAAAAACAAAGGCTTTGGCTTTGGCTGTCAGATGGCACTGAGCTGCCTCTCTGCCCTGTTGTGTGTTCAGATCCAAGGTGCCATCATCATGTCCTCGCTGATCGAGGTGGTGATCGGGCTGCTGGGGCTGCCCGGGGCCCTGCTGCGCTACATCGGGCCCCTGACCATCACCCCCACCGTGGCCCTCATCGGCCTCTCAGGCTTCCAGGCTGCTGGGGAGAGAGCTGGCAAGCACTGGGGCATCGCCATGCTGTGAGTACCCTGAGGGTTTCCTGGTGGGCACGCGGAGTTTGGGGTGCTGGGGGAAAGCGGGGGGTGGCTGGGCTGTGTCGGTGCGGCTGGTGTGGAGAAACGCCATGAGGAGAAACACCATGAGGAGAAACACCATGAGAACCAACCAAACACCATGAGAACCAAACACCATGAGAAACAAACAAACACCACGGGAACCAAACACCATGAGAAACAAACAAACACCACGAGAACCAAACACCATGAGAACCAAACAAACACCACGAGAACCAAACACCACAAGAACCAAACACCACGGGAACCAAACACCATGAGGAGAAACACCATGAGAACCAAACAAACACCATGAGAAACAAACACCATGAGAACCAAACACCACGAGAAACAAAACAGCATGAGAAACAAACGCCATGAGGAACACACACTGTGCGAAATACACACCATGAGACACAAACACCATGAGAACCACCATGAGGAACACACACCATGAGAAACACACAGAGTCTGGATGAGGTCAGCTCAGGCCAGCTTGGGCAGGGCTTGGAGCACCCTGCGCATGGTTCCTTCGTGGACCTGGATGGGCTTTAAGGTTCCTTCCAACCCAAACCATTCCATGGTAACATGAGCTCAAGGAGAGAGGAAGGGACAGTGGCCAAAAATGAGGTGTGGAGAGCAGAGCTTTATAAAGGAGGAGCCGCTGGCTGGGTGGAGTTCAGTGCTGTAGAAAAGATGATTTAACAGAACACCAGAGAGATGAAATGGCAGTAAACAATTTGTATTTGTGGGCTGGCATTGCCTGATTCCTCTCCTGCAGCAGCAGCTAAACCCCGCTGGTGGTGCTGCTCCCTCTGCCACTGGCGCTGCTTTGCTTTCCTGTGCCCAAGAGAAATTCATCTGTGTGATGGCAGAGGGCACAAGTGTTGCCATGAACACCCCCAGAGGCTGAGCCATGAGCAGAGATCCCTGCCAGGGGACAAAAAGGCTTTTAGAGGGAATTTCAGGGCCTGGGACCTGTGTGCCATCAGCTGTAGGGGCCAGGGAAATGAAAGAATGAAAAGGAATAAGTGAGGAAAATGAAATGGAGACAAAAGCTCCCCATGTGGGTAAGCAACAAATGAGGGTGGAAACCCCATTTTTGGGAGAGAAGAGGCTGAAGCAGCTCTATTGAAACCCCATTTTAGGGAGAACAGAGCTGAAGCTCCTCCATGTGCAGCACCCGGCTGTGCTGGCTCTGGGAGCAGAGGAATGCCTCGGTGAGATCAGATTGTGATCTCACTAATCTGTTTGCACAGTGCTTTGAACATATAAAGTATTCTGTAAGTGCAGCTTATGATTAAAAGGGCTCTTTAATTCTGTTTTATCTTGCATGTTGGCATCAGGAGTATTTTTGTGGTTTTATTGTATTAAGCAGCTGATCCAAAGGAACGTTTTATTTGTCTGTAAAACAAATTTCTGTGCAAGTTGGGGCTAATTTCATTTGTTAAATGAATCAAGCACATCTTTGAATTGGACATGGAAATGTGTAATTAAAGTCGACATTTTTGCAGATGGAAAAAAAAATCAATTCAGGAGCAGGATTTAAATGTTAGCCAGTCAATAAAATATTTCTGGCTTTTGCCATGCAGAAATCTGCAGGGGATTGTTGAAATCGGCTCCACAGCTGTGGGAGCCACTCAGGAGTGACTCCAGCTCTGTGAGATGTGGCTCCTGGAATTGTCCTGGGTATTCTGAGGAGATCAAGGTCCTGCATTTCTCCCTGGCCCTGCAGAATCAGCTGGGGGCCTCTGGGAGCTACAGGATTCCCAATTTCCTGACCTGGCTTGTTGCATGGCTGCTTTATTCCCTTTATCAGACATTTGCATTGATACTTATAAAAAGGAGAATTATTCCTGATTTGCCTGTTTATCCAGATTTTCATGGGGCATTCAGGGCTTTGGTGCTGTTTCACAGCCCCTCTGCCGTGCAACCAGTGGAAAATTGATTGCAATAATTGAATATTGTATTTTTTTACAGCTCTGTGCTAAATCAAATCCAGAGCTCCCTGTCCTCAGGGCTGGTGTGGGAGGAAGGGGAGCCCAAGGTGGATTTTGGGGAGATTCTGGGGTTTCCTGCATGGATAAGATGTATATTTTGCTTTTCTCCTGGACTGCTGAGGGCTGTAAATGCCCCTCCTTTTCCTGGAACTGAGGGAGAGGAAAACTGGTTTGTGTCTGATCCGGGGCAGAAGAGAGGCTGAAAATCCTCTCTTTATTTTTCAAGTCAGCTGATAAAAACATAATCTCAGATTTCAGCAGAGCTTTGCTTCTTCAGACAGCTCCAGTCTTTGGGAGGCCCTTGCAGAGCAGAGCTGGGTTGAGAATTGAGAATTGCTCCTTCAGAATTGAGCAACATTCCCTGAATTCTGATTTTTCAGGACAGTGGGGGCTTATTTTAGCTGTAAAAAATAATTTTTGATATCTAGAGGAGTTCGGCAGTTTCACTGGAAGGGGAAATGAATAATAATTGAGACATCTAATACTGATGGACTGCACTGGCAGCAAGTCTTGGGGCTTGGGCTCCATTCTGCTTCATTTGCAGCTGTTTAGTGAAAGATTCACATTAAAAAAATTATTCTGAAGAACAGAAAAATTGCCCTGGCAGAAATTTCCTCAAGTTGCTTTGGAGTTGGATGCAAATTTTGAAATGTAGAAATTCCTGTACCCAGCCCTGCAGTTTCCCTGTTTCTTGCCAGGTGCTGGCAGCAAATTTTGTGCTTTACAGACAGACCTGGACCACAGGTGGAGTTTGGGGGGACAGAAGGGGCAGCGCAGGAATTTGAACTGAAAATCCCCCTTCAGTCTGGGCCTGTCCCTGATCCATTTATCTCCTTGCAGCTGCTGAGTTTTGCAGCTCTTCAGAACTCAAATTTGGCATTTGAGGAATAATAATTTTAATCATTTTGCTGCCTTGTCTTGTGCTTAAATTGAAATTCTGCATCCAGAGGGTCTGAAGAGGTTTGTGCTAAAAAGAATTTTTGATACATTGGTGCTAATGAGATTTCTCTCTTGTCCCACCCTCCTCATCCTCCTTTTTTTCCTCAGGACTATTTTCCTAGTACTGTTGTTCTCCCAGTATGCCAGAAATGTCAAATTTCCCTTGCCCATTTATAAATCCAAGAAAGGATGGACAGCATACAGGCTGCAGCTTTTCAAGATGTTCCCTGTAAGTCGTTGAACTTGTTCTTCCTTAGGCAAAAAAACCAAACAAACAAACATTAAAAAAAAAAAACTGTTTTGGTGGGGTGGGATGTTGTTGGTTTTGATACATATGGTATCTGTATATAGATACAGACAGTATCTAAATATAATATGTATTTTCCATACAGTATCTATATATAGTATGCATTTTCCATACTATTTACATACAGTATATATGGTGTGTGTTTTACATACTATTTGCATACGGTATCTACATAAAGTATGTATTTTACATACAAATCCATACAGTATTTATATATGGTTGCATTTTACATACTATTTACATACAGTATCTATATATCATGTGTGTTTTACATATGAATACATACAGTGTTTATATATAGTATATATTTTACATACAATATCTATATATAATATGTATTTTACATATGAATACATACAGTATGTATTTATATGATATGTATTTTCCATACAAATCCATACAGTATGTCTGTGTAGCATGTCTTTTCCATACAAATCCATACAGTACCTTTATATAATATGTATTTTACATGCTGTTTATGTACAGTATTTATAGTATGTCTTTTACATATGATTTACATACAGTATCTATATATGGTATGTATTTTACATACTATATATATAGAGTATGTATTTTACACACTATATACATACAATATCTATATATGTATTTTTCATACAGTATCTACATATAGTATGTCTTTTCCATACCAATCCATACAGTATCTATATATGGCATGTATTTTACATACAAATCCATGCAGTATCTGTATATAGCATGTATTTTCCATGCAGTATCTGTATAGAGCATGTATTTTCCATACAGTATCTATATATGGCATGTATTTTCCATACAAATCCGTACAATATCTGTATACAGCCTGTCTTTTCCATACAATTCCCTACCACACAAACCTCCCATCCAGGCCCCAAAGCTCCCCACAGATCCACCTCCCCCAGCTCAGGCTCTGGGCTGTGCAGCACCCCCGGAGTGGCAGCTGTGCTCTCATTGCCCCCCTGTGCTGGTGTCCCCAGATCATCCTGGCCATCCTGGTGTCCTGGCTGCTGTGCTTCATCTTCACGGTGACGGACGTGTTCCCCCCGGACAGCTCCAAGTACGGCTTCTACGCGCGCACGGACGCGCGCCGCGGCGTGCTGCTGGTGGCACCGTGGTTCAAGGTGCCCTACCCCTGTAAGTGTGCTGCTCCTGGGGCCAGCAGGGCCAGTGCTGCTGCTCCACAGCCCTGCTGACTCTGTCTGGGGTTTATTCTTTAGCCCTGGTTCCCCAGAACCCAGCAGGGCCATTCCTCATGTTCCAGAGCTGTGCTGGCTCTCTCTGAGTGGTTTATTCCATGACTCTGGTTCCCCAGGAGCCCAGCAGGGCCATTGCTGCTGCTCCACAGCTCTGCTGGCCCTGTCTGGGGTTTATTCATAGCCCTGGTTCCCCAGGAGCCCAGCAGTGCCATTTCCCCTGTTCCAGAGTGCTGGTGGCTCTCTCTCAGTGGGTTAGTCCATAGCCCTGCTTCCCAGAACCCAGCAGTGCCATTGCTGCTGTTCCACAGGTCTGCTGGCTCTCAGTTATTTATTCCATAGCTCTGGTTCCTCAGGAGCCTATCAGTGTCATTCCTCTGCTTCCCCAGAACCCAGCAGTGCCATTGCTGCTGTTCCACAGCTCTGCTGGCTCTCAGTTATTTATTCCATAGCTCTGGTTCCTCAGGAGCTCAGCAGGGCCATTCCTTTGGTTCCCCAGAACCCAGCAGTGCCGTTCCTCCTGTTCCAGAGCTCTCCTGTCTCTCTCAGTGGTTTATTCCATAACCTTTGGATGATATGGATGATCCATCCCTGGCAGTGTCCCAGGCAGGACAGGGCTCAGAGCAGCCTGGGACAGTAGGAAGGGTCCCTGTTGATGAGGGTCCCTGACAGCCCCTCCCAGTCCAAACCACTCCACAGTTCCAGCACACACCACTCTCATTGCTTACTGGTATATATTTTTTGGTTTTTCCTTGTTTTCAGCTGATTCCTTAAGGTCTCACCCAAGGAGGGCTGGGGTTGTGAAGCTGCACTTTGCAGGATTCATCTGGGTGCCTCTCCTGATAACGAGTGACAGCACCTCTGACAGGGAGATCAAGGCTGATTTATCAGTCCTTGGCAATGCTGATAATGCTGCACAGTGCCAGGGACAGGTTTTTACAGCTCTGCTGGAGTCCCTGGCTCTCATTGTCTAAAGAATCACTTCTGTGGGGAGTTTCTCCCAGCCTGCTGCACTTCCCTGCCCTAAACACACCCATTCAGGGTTAGCACAGCTGTTCATGGCAGGAAAATGCCCTGACTTGCCAAGGCACTGCTGGCACGGGCAAGTCAGGGAATGCCAGGCCCTGCTTATCAGAGGGCAGTGAAATTATTTACAGGAGAGCACCAAACACTTCACACAATGTTTTGGAGGTATTTTTATGTTTGCCAGCTCTAAGTTGAAAGCTGTTAAAGGCTGGGTTTATGGTGTGAGATAGCATAACTGGCTCACCCTTCAGAAATTAACAGGGTAATTAGGGAATAATATTATTTTAGGATAGAAATACAGGAGTTGTCAGCTGTGCCACCACATTGTGATGAGGCAGCTTCGTTGTGGTTTCCCATATGCTTTGACTCTTAAAAGAAACCACTTCTAAAGCAGCAGATGAAGAATAGAAGCTTTTGGGAAAGAAGAGGAGGAAAACTTCTCCACCCTGATCAACCCATTTGTATTTGTGAGGTTCATTCACTCCTGTGTGACTGCAGATCCCTTTGTTGCAGGAGGCTCATCTATTTCAAAGAGATAAAAGCATCAAGGCAATTGCTGTGGAAAACCTGCCAGGCTTTTCTGCAGGCTTAAATTAATCTTATTTTCTCTACTACAAAAATTTGGAGCTGGAAGGTGTTTGTGCAGTGATCAGAGCTGGTTGTTGCCATCCTCTCTGGTCGACTAAACTTGTGACCAAAGTGACTTTTTGGAGCAATAATAATACAGTGCCATTTGCCTCACTGGCCAGGATTGTTTTCTCACAAGCTGTAGCTCAAATTCCTGATTCCTGAACAGGAGGAATTTTTTTTTAGTGAGGTTTTATGATTCCCTGGGATTTTTCCAAGTGTGATCAAAGCAGTTGGTTTGGCAATTGTTCCTTTGCTCCTTTCATCTCCTTGAACTTGCCAGACTGTGTTAGAGTGAAGGGGGTTTGTTGTTCCCATCAAAGATAAATAAACAGTGCTGGGCACTGGGGAGGCCCCCCTCAAATCTATTTTTCACCCCATGACAAACTAGTTATTGTTCTCCTTACATTTTCATGGCTTGTAGATCCTCATCTAAGGTTGGTAATTTTTTCCATGAGTTAAAATCAAAGTCACAGGGGTCTTGGGCTCTGTACCAGGGTTTCTGAGCCCCTGGCAGGGGTTTGGGTAATCCAGGACTGTCACAGACATGTTTTATGAAAAATCCTTTCCTTAGGATTTTTTCTCCTGAGAAGCTGAGAGGCCTCAGGAACAAA
>JAWMQZ010000082.1:672948-707531 GCA_035584835.1 Tangara arthus
TCTGGATTGGTTTAGAGTAGAGACAGACTGTCTAACATAGGTGATGGGTATTGGAAAATTATTGTAAATAAAGTACACCTAGTTTTTAGTATAAAAAGCTAATATCACCCCAAGCGCAGGGACTGTGCCACAACCTGGACAGATCTCAGCAGGTCAGAGAAAGACTGTGATAGATAAGAGAAAATAAACAACCTTGAAAAGCAGAACCGATGAATCTCGGCTTCTTCTTCAGTCGCAGAGCTGGGAAAAAAGAGACTTTCTGACACCTCAGGAGCCATTTCAAGCACAGAAACCTGAGATGTATGTACCAAAATACCCAACAGGATTTCTCAACAGGTTCTTATTTTTCCATATGGTCCAGGACTAGAGACATCCTTTACAAAAATTCAAATTAATTCTTAATGAGTTCTTCTACTGTCAATGTCTGCCAAAGAGAACAGTTTAGTGAATGCCACAGTTCCCAAACCAGAAGCATAGGCTGGGTTTTAGCATTAAATCTCAAAGCATTTAGAGCAAAACTTGTTCTTTAGCTGTCAAAGACTGCCAGGACAGTCTTTCAGCAGAGCCTGCTGGGCTGTTCATACTGAGAACTGGTAATGACTCCTGTATTGCAGGTGCACAAATAAAACCTCCTTCAAAGATACTGCATTTCCTACCACAATGAAGTAGTAATTAAAAAGAAATCATGTTTTACACAGATCTAAAGAGCCCTCCACATCTGGCTAATCTAAGGTGAGATAATTAAAACCAGACACATGATTTGGAAGTGTGGACACTTACTGCTAAATGTCCTCCACTTTTGCACACACCAGCTTCTACAACTTGTGATGTCTGAAAGTAAAACTGTATTAACAGTCTGAAACTGTCACAGGAATGTAAAGATTTTAACTAAAAGTTATCTTGGTGTACTTGTGAAGTCCAGTGTCCAAAATCCACTTCTAAAATGAAGCCTACAACTTATTTTTAGTAGTGAGAAACCAGTTAAAAAGAGGTTGAAAAAAAGATTTTAATGGAAAATTGTACCTATGCAATGACTTGTACAATTAAGAAGCCAATTTTTATTGTATTTTTGTAGCTGTCTGTAAGCATAATTTTTTTAAAGAGCAAAGAAACATTTCCTCAAGAGAATTTAGGTGATTTTATTTTGCTCAGAGTTTTATGTAAATTGTAACATCACCATTCATATACAAAATTAGTTGAGTAGATCAGAACAGCAATGATTTCCTCACCAGGCAATCATGACCGAGCAGACAAACACTGATTCACCACTTCCAGCAGGTGAGAGTTTTCCAAGGCAGCTGCCACCCGTTCCTTATCAGCGAGCTGTTTGTTAACTGCAGGAAAAACCCACAGGAAACATCAGGACAGAGGCACTGGGTGTGCTCAGGCTGAGTGAGCACAGCTCAGGGGTGCTGCAGGGATGCCAAGGGCACGCTGGGCTCTGTCTCTGCCACAGTAGCTGGGCAGGAGCTGCTCCTCAGGTGGGACACAAGAAATCCCCATTTCCTCCCCTTTTCCACGTGCTCAGGCACACAATCAGTGACTGTCTGAGAGCACAGCCTGAGGAGATGTTTAAAGAACACTGCAGCCCAATCCCAGTGACACTCCATGTTCCTGCTGTGGAACATCCCCCAGAATCTGGCACAGAAAGTCCAAGACACAGAGCAGATGCTCTGCAGCTGTGGGAACCTCTCTCCTCACTATTCTTCAAGATTAAAACAAATATGAAGACCACACAAAAGACTAAAAGCCTTACCTGCGTGCTCAGAGGCATGTGTTCCTGGCGTTATGTGAACATCCAGCTGAAAGAGCAGCACACAAGAAACAGGGGATGAGTTCAACAAAACATTGGCAGATCAAGTTCAAACTAATAAAAATGAAACAGTAACAAAAAGCAGGGAGAGTGGACAGACTTGCCACTACTCTATATAATGGAATAAAATAAAAGTATAAACTTGCAGAGTATTCTGCTTTTGCAGGTGCCTAAGCCTGCTCCAGACAAGGGTGAGAGCTGCCCTCCTGCCATGCCAGAGCACTGCAGTGACTGCCCTCAGACCCCGTGGCCCATGACAACAGCCCCAGAACCCCGACAGCCCCAGAACTGTGTGCTGGTATTTCACCCACTGCCCTCTCTGCTTCCTGCAGGGTCCCTCACACAAAAGTGAAAAAAACTCTAGTTATTTTTCACTGCAAGCTGGTTTTTTTTCTGCTTTTTTTTTTTTTTGTTTTTCCAAACACAGCCCCCTTCTTTTGCTTTGATCCCCACCTTGAACCTCTCGGGCAGCGAGCGGAGCAGTTTGACCTTGATGGAGAGGCCGATGAGGGTGGCCATGCTGCAGTGAGGGATGGTGGGCGTGAACTCCACCGACACCGTGCTCTGCGCATCGTCCACCTGCGGGGACAGCGCTGCTCACACCAAACCACCCCAGCCTGGAGGGCACTGGGCATTTCTCAGTGCTACCTTTAGGTACTACTGTAAATATAGTTAAACACTGTAAAATACTATGAATATATTTAAATATTATAAAATATTATATATCATTAATATGTAAATATTATGTTAAATAAGTACGATATAATATTATACATATTACATTATAATATAGTTATGAAAATTATAAATATTTTAATTATACTTCAATATAATATTTTAAAATATTATATCATATATTATTTAGTATGTATAATGTGATAGAATTAATATAAATTATTTAATATATATTGAATAGCTTTATTATATTATACATTATTGTATTTATTATTATACTTAATATCAATTATCAAATAATATGTATTAATTATTATGTATTAAATACCTAATGAATATTGTGTTATATATTATTAAATATTAGCATATTTAGATATTATATTATTCAATTATTATTTTAAACATTATATATTTAAATATTATATGATAATTATTAAATTTATAACTATTCTAAATATATTTAAATATTATATATTTAAATATTATATTATATATTTTTAATATATATAATGTAATATAATTAATATATATTATTTAATACATATTGAATAGTTTTATTATATTATACATTATTATATTTATTATTATACTTAATATCAATTATCAAATAATATGTATTAATTAGTACGTATTATTTAATATCTAATAAATATTGTGTTATATATTATTAAATATTATAATATTTAAATATTTTATTATTTAATTGTTTAATTATTATTCAAACATTCTATATTTAAACATTCTATATTTAAATGTTATATTATATTATATTATATTATATTATATTATATTATATTATATTATATTATATTATATTATATTATATTATATTTATATTATATTAATTATCGGACGGTTGAGGCAGCACATCCCGGCGAGATCTCACTTTCACTCGCATTTGCTCGACGACGTTCAGCTCCTCCAGGGTGAGCGGGTGCTCCGGGTCATTGATGGAGCGGATGAGATGTGCGCGTTAAGGAAAGCGGCGCTGCCCGCCCGGCCCTACCCGGTCCTGCTCTGCCCTGCCCTGCCCTGCTCGGCCCGGCCCGGCCCTGCCCTGCCCTGCCCGCCGCTCCCGCAGGATATCGAAGATCTCCCGGTCGTCGATGGCGTCGGGCAGCTCATCGTCCTCCTCGCGGGCGGTGACGGGGCGCTCCCCGGAGCGGCGGTAGATGAGCGGGTTCGCGTTCTCCAGCGGAGCCGCGCCCGGGCCCACCATGGCGGCACCGGCACCGGCACCGGAACCAGCCCGGAGCGGGATCGGCGCCGCACCGCGCGGGGCGGGAGCGGGGCGGGAGCGGGAAGGGCCCGGGGCGGGAGCGGGGCGGGAGCGGGGCGGGCGCGGGGCGGGCGCGGGGCGGGGCGGGGCGGGTTCGTCTCCTCGGGCGCGTCCCGGGGCTCTTGGGCTTCCCCGGAGTCCGGCTCGGCTGCAGCGCCGGGCTGGAAGCGAATGGAGTCGGCGGCCCAGGCTCCCCACTGGGCCCGGCGCTGCCGAGGATGCTCCGATGCAATTGTTTATCTCATCTGTTCCGTACTCTGAAAAGTTAAAAGAACCCCGCGCAAATTTAAACTGGAGTGGTAGAGTGTGGCGATGACATACTTTGGCTTCATACACCCCTCTAAAAGGAGATTAAGGCAAGAATTAACTATTTTGATTTGGCTTTCTTCTTTTTTTATTGTTACTTTCTAGTTATTTGTAATCTTGTCCCAGTTGTTGGGGGGGGGGCAGGTTAGGGGTTTTTCTTGCTTTGTTTTGCTTGTCGTGATGTTTTGTTGCTATTTGTGTTGTTTTAAGGGAATTTTAAATAACTTTATAGCATTTAAGCTCTGTGTTCAGGCTTACCCTGTGTTCTCTACCGGTGGCGCTGACAGCCGGTGAATGGGCTGCGATCGGCGCCGGGCACTGCCGGGACCGCCTGAGGCCCTCCCGCCTTGCGAGGCGGCGGCGCCGGGGCTGCGTCGGTGACCGGGGGTTGTATCGCTGATCGGGGGCTGTATCGATAGTCGGGGCTGTGTCGCTGATCGGGGCTGTATCAATAATCAAGGTCTGTATCGATAATCAGGGGCTGTGTAGCTAATTGGGGCTGTATTGATAATCAAGGGTTGTGTCGCTGATCGGGGGCTGTATCGCTGATCGGGGGCTGTATCGCTGATCGGGGGCTGTATCGCTGATCAGGGGCTGTATCGATAGTCGGGGTCTGTATCGCTGATCGGGTCTATATCGATAACCAAGGGCTGTATGTCTGATCGGGGCTGTATCTCTAACCAGGGGCTGTATCGCTCTCCTCTTTGTTTTTGGCTCTCTGGAGGCGCTGCTGCCGGTCGCGCCGCAGTTCAGCCGCGCTCCGTGCCCCGGGTGCCCTCACCGGGACCTTTGTCCTCTCCTGTTCCGCATAAAAGCGGGGAGAGTCCCCGGAGCCCGGCCGGGGTGACAATG
The DNA here is from genome assembly GCA_035584835.1 of Tangara arthus. Taxonomy (NCBI): domain Eukaryota; kingdom Metazoa; phylum Chordata; class Aves; order Passeriformes; family Thraupidae; genus Tangara; species Tangara arthus. The sequence continues at coordinate 677,874 of JAWMQZ010000082.1, forward strand.
GCTCCTGCGAGCCCGATCGCGTCGCTCTGTGCCTGGTTTGGGTTTGTAGCGCTCCTCGTGTGCGGGGCAGAAGGTGAGCCCCGCGACCTGTTGGTGTTGTTCTTGCTGCTGGGGAAGCCACTGCACCAAGTTCCAATGATTTTTACAAAGGCAGTAAATCTCTTCTGCTTTGATTACCAATCTGCAAAAATGCCTTCATGATGCAAAAATTACTGGTTTTATGAGATGAAACTTTTTGAGATGATTTAATGAAAAGAAAGCTTTCTGTCTTTTTTTAAAAGTTAGAAAGCAATATTTCTGAATTCTCTAAACAAAATTTTTTAAAGAACTTGTTGACTGATAAATTTAGGAAGTATTAATGGTTTTGCTGTTTGCTCTGAAATTTGCTCTTGCAGGGTGACAAAATCCTGCCCTACCTGGCTCCAGGTGACACTGGCATGAGGGTTTGGCAGGGAGTGTCTGTTACTCCACCAAAGCAAAATGAAGACTGAACGAAATTGAAAGGAATAATCTGAAATGTTCTAAATTAAACAATCAGTTAAAAAATACTTAATGGAAAAGTCTGTGTGATAATTATGAAGATGCAATTTAATTTATTTATTTTTTTACCTTTTGTGTTACCTAGGACAGAGTGGTGCTGGGCCAGAAGTCACCATTGCACTCGGACGGCTCAAAGGAACGCAGACAAATGTGAAGGGGACAGACAAGCTTGTAAATGTTTTCCTTGGAATTCCTTTTGCAAAAGCCCCTCTTGGATCCTTGAGGTTTTCTCCACCTGAACCACCTGAACCCTGGACTGGTGTGAGAGATGCAACTTCTTACCCACCGCTGTGAGAGCTGTTCATTTGTAGGCAGAGCCTGCCCATGCTGGTCAGAACTGTGTTTGTTGGGGTGCAGAGGCCTGAGTTGATATTTGGTGGTGGATACACTGCCAGTACTGGAGGAGTGTTTCTAGTACAGGTGTGGAGATGTGCTTTTACAGGCTGCACCTCTCACTGATTATAGATAAGACAAAATTCAAGCACCCTGTGGGCATTCAGCTGGGTGCAAAAAATGTTTGCTCTACTGTTGTTACCATGATGCTATTGCAGGTTTAGTACTAATAATTGTGCTTTTTTTTTTTTTTTTTTTTTTGTGAAGCTGTCCTCAAGATCTGTCCCTGTTGAAAACAGCTGAAAAAAACTTTAAAGAAAAGCACCTTGCATTCCAAACTTCTGAGGACTGTTTGTATCTCAGTGTTTACAGCCCTGCTGGCTCAAGCAAGAAGGACAAGTTACCTGTATGTAAACCATTGAACAAACTTGTGTTATAGAAAACTTGCAAGTAATGATTGCTCCTGCATTTGGAAATGTGATGCTGCACGAGCAGAAATAATATTAGCATGTAAAATTCCAAGTCCACCAATCTGAAATTCAGCAGCCATCATGCTTCGGTGATTTGGTGTTCCTAATTCTCTGATGTTGTTTTCCTTTTCCAAGTGAAATCTGCAAACCAGTGCATAAAGGTGTGTCTCACCCTTTTGTTTCCAAGGTAATGGTGTGGATCCATGGAGGCAATTTCATATTTGGTGGTGCTGCTCGGTATGATGGCTCTGCACTGTCAGCCTACGAGAATGTTGTGGTGGTATTAATTCAGTACAGACTGGGACTCCTTGGATACTTCAAGTAAGAACACCTATTTCACTTTGTAAAAAGTACTTGCTGTCATGTTGAAAGCATGGGTAGTTCTGATTGCTAAATGTGCTGAGCTTCTGAATCACCTTCCCACTGTTAGAGTGGTTTAAATGTACATAATTCACCAACATCAGGACTTCAGAACACTGAGAAATGTCTGTGCGTTCCATCTGCATGGTCATGTGATTGCAGCCTGCTATCAGATCATAGCTGGGCTTATTTGGCACTGGACAGGATGTTTGTTCTGGCCTTTGCTTCCATCCTCTGCTGTGTAAAGCAAAAACTCAGGCAGAGTAAAGGCCAGGGGTGTACCTGAGCAGGGGTGAGCAGAGAATGGAGGCAGTCAGGGGCTGAGGTGTGACCGTGAGGGGCTGTGGGTCACTTTGCACCAAGCACAGAGTGCTGGGGTGGCTCTGCTGTGCCACTGTCACTGTGCCACTGCTCTGCGCTTTCTGAGGTGGCTCTGCTGTGCCACTGTCACTGTGCTGAGCAGTGCTCTGTGCTTTCTGAGGTGGCTCTGCTGTGCCACTGTCACTGTGCTGAGCAGTGCTCTGTGCTTTCCTTCCAGCACTGGTGACGAGCACGCCCCTGGGAACTGGGCGTACCTGGACCAGGTCGCTGCCCTTCGGTGGGTCCAAGGAAACATTGAGCACTTTGGTGGAGACCCAGCTTCTGTCACTCTCTTTGGGATATCTGCAGGATCTTGCTCTGTTTTTGCACATGTAGGTATATAGTACATAAAAATAAAAGTCTTCAAAAGCTTACTTATGGTTTTTGACAGTAAGTTTAACAGCACATTGGGCTAAATCTGGAGATTTAGCAAATAAAGATGTATAATTCCCAACTGAATCCAGGAGTTAATAGACTATAACTAGCATAAAGTTGTAAGGTAAGGATGTTAATGTAGAATAAATACTTTTTGTTCTTCGCTTCTTGGCAGGTGTTATCTCCTTTATCCAAGGGTCTCTTTCATAAAGCAATATCAGAGAGTGGAATTATAATTCCCCCCAGTAAAGATTTACGTCTTTCAACAGATCTTGAGGTAAGCTCATTTTTTTACATTTTAAAGTCTTTATAGCCTAAAATAGGCTTCTTCTATGGATAGAAGGACACTAAATATCTATATAATATATACAAAGGATATATATGGATATCTAAAGGATACTTCTATGTGATAATTTGTTTAAAAGAGAAAAGGGGAAAATGTCATTGGATACCATGCAACAAAGTTGATCCAGTTTATTGTTGCAGCACACCTGTTGAATTTTGGTCTGTTTGGTGTTAGAAATAGATTGGACAGCTGTATGAGTGTAACAGCTGTGGGCTGGCAAAGGCATCTCAGTCACACACATATCAAGCCAGGCAAATGTCCATTTTATATCCACTGTACTTGATACAGTAACTCTGGCATTTATTATGGAAAGTTTGACAAGAATCCAGAAGAATTCAGCTTTTTATTGACCTACAGTCTTTTAGGGAGGGCCTTTATGTAAAGTAAATGAATTACATTTGAAACAACAAAAAAAACCCCAAACTTAAAATAAAATCACTTTCTATAAGTGTGCCTTTTAATATCTTTTCCTGTAATGGCAGATGGTAAAAATGTAAATGTTTCTGTATTTTCTTTCCTTATTTGGTTTATACTAAAGCTTGTATTGTCTCTACAGCAAAATTTGAAAAAACAGTGAATGGAAATACAGCAAGAAAGAGAAGTACACCAGAATTATTTCACTTTGTGATCAAACTGTAGCATTTCCAGTAAAACAAAATACTCAAAGATCTATCAAGCTCACTTAAATCTGCCACTAAGAAGCTCTTAACAGTAGCATGTATAATGATTTTATAACAGTGCTTGTCTTTGTTGATAATTTTCAGAAAATTGCCAGTATCTTCAAGTGTGATACAAGCAGCTCTCTCTCCCTGCTGGACTGCTTGAGGAAGCAGGAAGCAGAGCACATAGTCCTTAACAGCAAGGTAGGTGAGACTTCATGGCAACAGAACTTTTTAATGGCTCACTTGCAAAACTTTAGCTCAGCTTCTGATCAGAGTTCATTCATGGTCCGTTCCAAAGTTGATTTTTCTTATCTTTTGTCAAAACATTCTGTAAATGTTGAAGTAATTTCACACATCAATTCTTTCTGGAAGTTTGGCAGTGTCACAGCACCTGTGAAGTTGTGAGCAAGGCCTGAGCATCCCTGTGTTTTAATGTCAGAACAGCCCAGGATCAGGAACCCGTTACATTCCTCTACACTTGACCCAGCCAGCCCTGCATTTTACACTCTTGTGCCAAACTGAATTTATGTTTCAGTGGCTGTAGATACTTGAATTTCTTAAAGCCCTTTTTTGCATTTTGGATATTCAGTGTGGACATCTTACATGATTTGAAGGAAAAATTGGAAATACTATTAACAACTAATTTGATCTTTTTTTTTTCCTCTTCCTTCAGGAAATCTCATTTCTACCCTTAGTTTTGGATGGAGTGTTTCTACATAAGCCACCTGAGGAGATATTGGCTGGAAAAGAATTCAATGCAGTCCCGCTCATGATAGGAGTCACCAACAATGAATTTGGCTGGAACATTAGATCGGTGATTAATGTCTATTCTTTATTTTTATTGTGTTTTTAATGTTTGTGTTAAGCGATAGGAGAAGTCTTTGCAGTGATGGAAATACATACAAGGTAAACATTGCTTGCATCATGGCTCTGCAGTGACTCAGAACCACTGGGTCACAGAGGGTGAGGGAGGCTTCATCCTGCAAGTTAAACTGCATGGACACATCAGTTTTGTACAGTGCTTTCTTATCCTACAGTTTTAATCCCTCAGCCAGGCAGGGAGAGGAAAAAGAATGCAACAATCAAGGTCTTATTCCTGAAAGACAAGTAAAGCCAATCCTTTCCCCACAAGGCTCAGTAGTCAGGGTTGATACACAGTGTGCTTAAAAATGTGCCACTGATCACCTCAACCAGCTTCCCCTTGGTATCATAACCTGCAGAAAGAGCCTTCATCTGAAAATCTCATCTGGGGCAGAGTGAGGGCACAATGCAGGTGCCCAGCCCATTCTCCTTTCTCATGGGAACTCAGTGGGTGCCTCCAAAATACGAGCAAATGCTCTCAGTGCACAAAAACTGCAGGAGATGGATTTGTGTCCTCTCCTTTCTTGTCCCTTTCTTTTATTTCCTAAATATTTCCTTTGTGTAGGACCAAGCATTTGTTCTGAATCTATGAAGCAGCTGTTGCTGGTTGTAAGTCCCAGAAGAACAATGCAAAGTGAAATCTGTTTGAATTTATTTTGCAGACAGAAGAGTTGTTTTATGTAATGCTTTAAAAGAGGAAGAACACTGCATTAGTCTTATTTCAAAGGGCTCAAGCAATTGGACTAGAGACAGACTGCCAGTGACTTTTAAGATCTCCCCCAAGAGAATGACAATAAGCCTGTGAGACAGAAGCAGCTTTTTGCTTCAACTCTGCCCTAATGTTTTCTAGTCTTACAAGTTTCTTAACATTGATTTAAGGATAAACTATGTATTAGGAGTGGTTTATGTAGAAACCTTCACCAAGACAACGTTTACTGCAGTAAATACAAGCTTTTCAAGACAGCTGCTGCATTGTGCTGCACTTTTGCATATGATATGATGCTTTAAAAATAAACACCAGTAGTAAGAATTAATGGAATAATGTAGTTTCAATGTTTAAAATAATGGAGACCTTGAATGGTATGCTAATAACATTGTTTTTTTTTCTCTGTACAGACATCAAAAATGAAAGGTTTGAGGGAAATAGGAGATAGAAAATCAATTGCCTCAACTGTAGAGGTTTTTCTACCAATGATTGTAAGTACTGCTGCACTAATCTAATTTGAGAAGTGAATTTTCTTTTTCATGTACGTAACAGATTTGAGTCTCACTGCTTGAGTCATAGTGTTACTGAGGGCTGAGGCCATGGCAGGCTTTGGGGAGAATCCCAGCAAAGTTGACAGGACCAGGGTGTATGGAATTACACAGAAATAGGATTGAGCCAGACCTGGGATTTGGGGAAATGCCTTTTTCATTCTAGACCTCAAAGAATACTTTTGTCTTACATATTTGTGGGATTACTGTAATAGCTTCCCTAATGTTAAGGTATCTCATGGCTAATCTCCTGCTGAGGGAGTTTCAAGGTGTATTTTTCAGTATGTTTACATTAAATGTAGCTTTTAAAGTAGTTACTTTGCACTCCTAGTTTTGAGGTGCATCTATCAAGCAGCAAATTCTAACCCTGAAAATTTACACTGTTTGGAGATCCCATTGGCCTTGTCCTCTTGTCTAATGGTCCATAAATCTTTCAAGGACTGAGAATTTACTTTTGTCATTCCCATCTCTCTTCTCCTGATGAAAACAGAAGCTGAAGATATTGTCAGGAGAAATTGCTGGATCTACACTTATTCCTGTAGAGTTTTAACCCATATAAATCTGGTGCAAATTTGACCTAAGGTGGTTGGTTTGTTTGGTGTTTTTTTGCCCACAAAAAGCATAAATGGGTTTTGTTTCCTATCAACATGGGTGCTGTCCTGGACATTTGTGCCTTTGGAGATTCTCTGAAGTTTAAAAGATGGCAAATTCAGGTGTTAATTCAGACAGTGATTGTCTGTTTGTTTCTTGTCTCTTAGGATGTACCCTCAGATTTTCTGCCCATGATCTTAGATGAATATCTGGGAGACACAGAGGACCCTGCAGAGCTTCGGGACGGATTCCTGGACCTGCTGGGGGACATGGCAATTGTCATGCCAGCCATTAAAGCACTGAATTATCACAGAGGTAAGCTGATCAACAGCAGTGGGACACTCAAACCCCCTACTGCAGGCTGGATCAAATGATGCAGACACAAATCCTGTCATATGTAGGCAGCCCTTCTTGAGATTCCCACTGGGAGCAATGATACAGATCTGCAGGGTTGTGTCCCTTATCTCTGTGTAAGTGTGCTCATAATCACAATATATTGAGAGCAGAACATGATAACACAGCCAAATATTTGCTAACTGAAGTATACAGGCTTAAAAATTAAAACATATCAAAGCACCTTTGTCCTTTGGCCCATGGCTGTTTGGGAAGTCAGCAGCTCTCTGGTCTGTCAATTTTCTGGTGTGTAGGTGTAGACAAGTCATGCCAAGATACTCAAAAGTGGAAAATTTTTGATATTTTGTTTTCTGTATGTTATCTTAGAGTGGATCTTCCAATTATTGTTTTGTGTGTAAGCTGAGCTCTTAAGTTTGCATTAAAAGTACATATTTGAATGTAACAATTACACTAGAAAAGTGCCCAGTATAAAGCTCTTTTTAAAGCAGTATTTTAAACAGCTGATGACAGCTGAAGTTTATGTATCTCTTCTGTAACTCCCTGTATGTTATGTCTTGCAGAGTCTGGAGCTCCTACCTACTTCTTTGAGTTCCAGCACCGGGCCAGTGCATTCAGGGACAGCAAACCTGACTATGTGAAGGCTGACCACGGGGATGAAGTTGGCTTTGTCTTTGGGGGGCCATTTCTGGCTGGGGACATCCAGCTCTGCAGTAAGGAACAGACACCACTCACTCCTGAATGAGTCCTGTAGCTCTGGCATTTTTCTATTCAGTGTTCTATTAATTTCCATCAGATTAAAGTGCATATATTGGCAGTGAGACCAAGCCATAACCCTTTCTCCTAGCAGAATTGGTTTTATGCATTTAACCACCTTCTCCAGCTTCTCTCCTTTACAGTTTGTTTGGTCTGAAGCACAGTCAGTCCCACATCTTGTCAGCAATTCAGCAAATAGGATATTTGCTAGAAAATTCACTGTCATTGTCCCAGCACTGTGATGAATTTGCCAAATGGCTTTGGCTGAAAATCAAATTGAAGGAAAGGTCAATTAAACTTGCAGGGTGCTTGGGAAGCAGGAAATCCAGGATCTCTTCTTTTCCTGAGGAGTTTAGGTCAGTGTCTCTTCCTTGGAGGAAATCTCATGGGCTGTCAGGCTCCAGAGAATGGGGGACTTGGCTTCTTTTGCAGGAAGTGATTCCAGCCATGTTCAGAGCAAGGCTTGGAATTCCAGCGTTTCATTTTCTGTGTGAAGATCCAATGGTTAGGTCTGTTTTGCCTCGCAATTCAATTAATACTTGGGCATTTACTCAAATGGAACCAGTCCATTGAGGGAGGATTAAGGGTGTACTCCCAAAATTTCCATGGGATTCTGGAAGTTCCCTCTGTCAGAATCCCACATTGTTATATTCCCAATGAATCTGCCAATCACTGAACAGTTAAGAAACATGATGCCACTTCCTAAGGAACGTTATCAATCCAGCAATATCCGTTAATTACATATGCCAAAGACAGTAGTACTCAGCATGAAGTATTTTCTTTCCTGTGGAACAGATTAGGAACAGTTCTTATTTTGACAGAGACACAAAAATTCTGCTTATTTTAAGTGAACTCACTATTTTTTTTCTGCTTTTATTTTTGTGATTTGCACAGTAGTTCATAGTCTGATCAAATATGTAGGTCAAAGCCTACATAAATGAAAGTATTTCCTTTTACTTCATTGAACTTTGGAGCAATCCAGCTATGCTGTAAAGCCCTTTGTTAATCTGTTACTGGAGCCTTTTCCTTTTTTTTTTTACTTACATACCTTTGGCACTAGGAAATACTGAACAGCTCTTTTCCTCTTTGCCTGAATTTATCAAGGGCTTTAAAATACCAAACATTTTTTCTTTGTCTACTGAGATGCATTTATAATTAAAAACACACAGGAACTGAAATAATTCTCACCTAGTGATACAATGAGCTTATGTTATGTGTAAATATATTTAAAGAAATACTCCTGAAGTGCTGAGAAATGGAATGGCACCATCTTGTGTGAGAATGGAGAAATCTTTGCCTAGTCATGCTTTGAATAATAGGGAGAATTTCAGTCCCACAAAACTAGAATGGGATCCATGAAACACAGCCATGTGACCCATTCCTGGAGTTGTACTGGGATGCAGGATGCATGGGGGTTTTTTGGTTCTGCTCTGATTTCCTGGAAGGTTACAGGCACATCACCTTATTTCCTTGTTCCCAAATTCCCAGATTTCTACAGTAGGGTAATGATGCTGGAGTCATTCATGAGGAGTGCTGAAATGCCCTGATGCTTGCTGTAGGAGTGATGTTGGCCAGCGGTGTTGCAATTGCCACATTGCAATTGCCAATTGCCAGCATATTGACAGAGGGAAATGCTGCTGCTGTAGGAGCCATGTCCTGATTTCTGCCACACAGAGTAGCTATTGTGTGTTTTGTCTTTCAGGTGAAGTCACAGAGGAAGAGAAGAACCTCAGCAGAACTCTAATGAAGTACTGGGCTAACTTTGCTCAAAATGGGTAAGAATCATGAAGTTCATGACAGATATTGCTGCTTTGCACTGACTCCATGGGGAATTGGCTGGTTTATTGATTCAGTCTTAATTCGTGTGATTGAATTCCCCTGTGACTGAAAAGGGCACTCACTCTTCTCTCCTCTTGCTTACAGAAATCCTAATGGAGAGGGTCTGGTTGAATGGCCATCTTACAACCTAAATGAAGAATACTTGCAGATAAATCTACAACAAAAGAAAGACAGAAAGTTGAAAGAAAAGAAGGTAGAATTCTGGAAAAAAGTGATCCTTGAAAAGACAAATAGCAAAAGCACGCAAAACAAGAAGTTTAAATTAGAGTTATAGTTTACAGTCTAAACATGCACATAATATACAAAATATTGGGATATTAAAAATTAATTGAAGTATATTTGAGGATAAAATTGCATTTCCCTCATCTTTTCTTCACAATTGTCACACCTGCAATTATTTGCTGTAATAATTCCAGTTGATCCTCACTTGTCAAATACAGCTACCAAATTTCCCCAATGCTCATGTTTTTCTGTCACTCCCCCATGACTGAAGACAGAATGTAGCAGCAATGTTGTTTTAATAAAGGGAAATCAATGAAGACCCAGTTTGTGAGTAAGACTCTCTTGATGCCAAGTTTATTGGTGGTACAGAATCTTTGGTGTGGTGTAGAAACAGAAGTGTCCTCTGTGGAAAGAAGATGAAACTGCAGAATGTCCTGCTTTGTCTGTTGGTTTTACAACTGAGACTGGATAGTTCTGACTGCTGTGGTACGTAACCTGTAACAATAGTGCTGGAATTAAGATTTCTCCCCAAATGTTAGAAAAGGGAGAAAAATTCTCCAGTACTCAGAATTCTCTGCTTTTAAATTTAGTTGTAGCTCCGCTACAAGGATTAACATTTCTGTCATTTCCCCAGTGCTTCTCTGTGTGCTCCAGGCTGTCCCCTGTGCCACTGTCCCTGTTTGCTCTGGCTCACAGCCTCACTGCCAGCACTGGGTTTGTCCCAGGGCCACTCCAGGGTGCTTTGGCTGCCAAGAACAAGACTTGCACTCTTCATGGCAGAGTTGTCACTCACTTCTCTGCCATGTCTTTGTCTGCTGTACCTGGCTCCTAGGCTGCTCCGGCTATCCCATTTCACCAAAGGGGTGTAGCCATGATATTTTCTGAAAAATCCTTTCCTTAGGATTTTGTCTTCTAAGAAGCTGAGAGGCCTCAGGAACAAAATGTAAACAATGATTATCTGCAGCTGTGGAATGCAACAGGTGCATCTGTGATTGGTCTCACGTGGTTGTTTCTAATTAATGGCCAATCACAGTCCAGCTGTCTGGACTGTCTCAGTCAGTCACAAGCTTTTGTTACCATTCTTTTTCTATTCTTAGCTAGCCTGCTGATGAAATCCTTTCTTCTATTCTTCTAGTATAGTTTCAATATAATATATATCATAAAATAATAAATCAAGCCTTCTGAAACGCAGAGTCAGATCCTCATCTCTTCCCTCATCCTCAGACCCCTGTGAACACCGCCACACAGGACAGCCAGAGGATGTCCTGAATCCCATTTCTGGGGCAGGAGGGTTTCAGTTTTTCTCTCTCCACAGTCCAGTGGGGGCTGCCCACCATCTCAGCAGCGGGAGTGATCGGCATGCTCAGTGCTGTGGTGGCCAGCATCATCGAGTCCATCGGCGACTACTACGCCTGTGCCAGGCTCTCCTGTGCTCCTCCTCCTCCCATCCACGCCATCAACAGGTCTGTCCCGGCCACAAATACCTCCACTGTCTCAGCCTGTTGGGGTTTTTTGGTTTTTTTCCCCTTCTGGATAAGCAGGGATGTGCTCTGGGGTGAAATGTTGCAGTTTGGTCACGTTGTGTTTTGGTCACTTTGGTACAAAAGGACCAAGGATCTGAAATCCAGGGTGGAAATTACATCTGGGCTTGTTTTGTTACATTTGAATCCCAGTCCCATTCCTAATGGAGTCTGTGGGAGTTACCAGCACAATTTCCACAGGGAAAGAGCTCTAAACTGGTTCTGGAATTGGGATTGTCAAAATCACCTGGAACGCAGTTTAGGAACAGAGCAGCTCTGAAGTTTTATCTGAATTTTTAATATAAATTTCCTCAGTTTAAGAATGTGGGGATCTAAGACTCACCTGGAATGCAGTTTAGAAACAAAGAGCTGCTCTGAAGCTTTATTCAAATTTTTAATAAAATTTCCTCAGTTTAAGAATGTGGGGATCTAAGACTCACTTGGAATGCAGTTTAGAAACAGAGCAGCTCTGAAGTTTTATTTGAATTTTTAATATAAATTTCCTCAGTTTAAGAATGTGGGAATCTAAGACTCAGGAAGTAGAGCTCCAGTGTGTTTCCCAGGTGTGTTGGAGCCTGAACCATGAATTTCAGTAATTCCATGTGGAGCAGATGCCCCTGTGGCACTCAGGAGCACCCCCAGGGAATGGTGCCTGTACCAACGTGGCTCTTGTGTTCTCTTTGGGATTTCCAGGGGGATTTTCATCGAGGGGCTCTCCTGTGTTCTGGATGGAGTGTTTGGGACAGGGAACGGATCCACCTCCTCCAGCCCCAACATTGGGGTCCTGGGCATCACAAAGGTGAAGTGCTTTGCTCTGAGCCCTCAGGGGTTCCTCGTGTTCATAATCCTCTTCCAGGAGCCCATTCTGATCCATTCCTGTGCACACAAACTTCCCAGATCATTCTGAGTGTCTGTACCAGCTCTTGTCTGTGAGAAATGCATTATTGTTCATCAGAACCTCAAAAAATCCTTTTATTCAGAGTCAAAGACAGTTAGAATCCCCATAAAGTAGATGCTGCTGCATAAACTGTCTCTTGGAAAACCCAGGCAGCATTGCAGGGCTCTGGGGTGGTTTGAGTTGAGGCATAAACGCTGTAAACTGTGTAGAAATTGCTGCTCTTTGGGTGTCTTGCTCTGAAAGCATCAGCAGGAAGTGAGTTTTTAATGCCTCACTTAAAGAAATTGCTGCTTTTTGGGTGTCTTGCTCTGAAAGCATCAGCAGGAAGTGAGTTTTTAATGCCTCACTTACAGTAAAATGCAACGTGAGGCGCTTGGGGTTTACCTGAGTCTGTAGTGGGACATGGCACTGGCACAGGGCTGCAGCCAAGGTCATTTCAGAGCTAAAAGGACCCTCAGTGTTTGGCTTTAAGGCTTGGGGGTTAATGTATTTTTGGTGATGTTGCTCAATAAAATGTGTGAGTGATTGAGGGGCTCCTCTGCTCACGTGTGGGGCTGGGTCTGTGCCTGGCTGAACTGGGAGGCCTTGGCTGCAGAGAAATCTGCCTGATAATGGTAATTTAACCTTGGTAAGGAACACCAAGAGTGATTTATGTTGTAAATAGGTCCACCTTGTTGGGTGTTGAACGTGGGAGCCATAAATCCTTCGTGCAAGGATAGAAAATGTCTGTCCTCCACTTGCAGTTCCTCATCCCCCTGGCCTGATCACACATAAATGATTTATTTGTCCTCAGCCTTCCCTTCTGCTGCACAAAGGGTGATTCTGCTCTTTGGGGTGCAATTCAGCACTAACAGCACCATCTGCTGTCTGTACCAGTCACCGCCCAGCTGATGGAAATCTCCTAGGAGAGAAATTCTGCTCAGAAAAACCCCTTAAAGAAAGGTTTATTCTGTTCTGCTCCCTTCCCATTGTTACTTCGTGGGGGTTGAGATGAATTAACAGCACTTGTTTTTGTGAGCAGCCCACAGAAATGAGTGTGCATTTCATGCTGGGGCACTGGGAAGTTGAAGTGGCAGCTGTGGCAGGGAGTGGAGCTGCCCAGGCTGTGCCCCTGTTCCCCTGCTGCACTTGAATTCCCCTAAACCCAGCAGTTCCTCAGCTTCAGCTAGAATTTTGGCACAGAATTTTGGCACAGAGATGCTCTGCTGTTGATTTGGGAGAGGAAATCTTCAGTGCTGCATCACCAGGGCTGTTCCCTCCCTTGAAATTGGTGTGTAATTGCACTTAAATTTAAATTCTGCTGGAGGTAGGTGCTGCAAAGCCTTTGAGCTTTGTGTGTTTTACTTGATGAGAGCAAGATCAATTAGCTCTGATTAGCTGGGGCTAAAGCAGCTCTTGCCATGGTGGTGATGCTGAAATGGAGGCTCCAGGTACCATTTGATGCACTCCAAAATAGTCACTCCTAAATAAGTGTGTTTGTGCTGGGAGTAAATCCAGAGCCTGAGCTGAATGCTGCCTGGGATGTTTTCGGTAGCTTTAATTTGTTTGCATAAATAAATGTCACTGTCATGCAGCTTTTCAAAGGATTTGCCTGTTTCTGGCAGGACGAGAATTGTAGGGCAGGATCTCAGTGGCCGTGCAAAAATGAGTATTTCTATAAAGAGCAGAGAAAGGTGCCAGCTAAATTCTGTTGTAATTCCAGTTATGGTGCAGCAGAGCTCTGCTTGCAGGGGAAGGAGCTCACCTGGAGCTCAGCAGTGAGGAATGGGGGCAAGGAAGGATTTTCCCCTCCCCAGACCTGTTGGATCTGTAGTTTCTCATTTTTCTCAATTAGCTCAGTCACACATGATGAACAAATGAATATTTCCTTTTTGAACCCTGCTGCTCTGTACCAGGGGACCTGCAAAGGGCTTTTCTAGAAACCACCTTAATGTAAAGGAGTTCTCATTGTCCCTGGGGCACCTTTTGTGGCAGTAGAAGATGTTAAGATACCAACTTCAGCTTTATCCACTACCCCTGCACCACAGAGAGCCTGCTTGAATCTCAGATGCTTAAAATAAAACTGGGAAGGAAGTGCAGGCCCTTGGTTTCAGTGTTAGCACAGCCCTGATTTGCATTCAGCCCTGCTCTCTGCTGCTGATCTAAGCCTGAAAATCCTGCCCCTCCTTCCCACAAACTGTTTTATCTCTTCCCATTTCCCAGGGCAGCAGCGCACGGAATTTATTTTATATATTTCCATTTCCATTGTGCTTTCTCTCCCATAGCTGGGTTCCACCAGCTTTCCTGCTGACTGTGGCAGTTCCAGATGGTTTTAGGGCTGGCCTGGGGAGGCTAAGCTTGGCTGCAGAGCAGCTCCAGCACCAAAAGGAAACACACACAGTGTGGCGCTCACATTCCCTGAGAAGCCTCAGAGAAAAGGAAAACAATTCTTATCTCATTTGCTTCTCCTGTGTTATGCTCTTGTGTGGAATGTGTTTGGAGACTGTTTATCCAGAGGTGATTGTTTTATTTGTTTCTGGTGTGAGTTGTTTTGTCTTATTGGCCAAGCTGTGTTGAGACTTTGGAAAGAGTCACAAGTTTGAGTTTTCATTATTATCTTTTTAGCATTCAGTAAGTATCCTTTCTGTATTCTTTAGGATAGTATAGTATTTTTCAATATATTATAGTATATATAATATATATACTATAATATATATAGTATAATATTTTATACATATATAGTATATATAATATATATATACAATAGTATATATAGTACAATAACACAGGAACCAGGAGTGAGCTGAAGTGAAACCTGAGCAACAGAGCCGAGCTGTGTTGAGACTCTGGAAAGAGTCACAAGTTTTCATAATTATCTTTTTAGCATTCAGTTAAGTATCCTTTCTGTATTCTTTAGGATAGTATAGTATTTTTAAATATAGTATATATATTTATAGTATAATATATATATAGTATAGTATAATGCAGTATAATATATATACATACTATAGTATATCTAATATATCCATACACCTGCGAGTGCAATACCACAGGCACCAGGAGTGAGCTGCAGTGAAACCCGAGCAGCAGAAGCAAGCAGAGCAGGTGTGAGCTGGCCTGGGGCAGCCCTCACCCGTGTCCTGTGCTGTTTCCCTGCAGGTGGGCAGCCGCAGGGTGATCCAGTACGGAGCTGCCTTCATGCTGCTGCTGGGCATGGTGGGCAAGTTCAGCGCGCTCTTCGCATCGCTGCCCGACCCCGTGCTGGGGGCTCTCTTCTGCACCCTCTTCGGTAAGGGCCTTGCCTGGCTGCTGCTCCTGAGCAGTGTTTGATTAGAGGAACCTCTGGGCTCCTCCAGGCGTGTTTTGTAATGAAAAAGATGAGTTCTTTTATGGAAAATACATATAAATATAAATAAAACATAAAATATATAAATAAATATAAATACAAACAAAACAGAGAAACAAAACTATATAAATATATATAATCCACAAAAATAATATAAATAAATATAAATAAAGCATAAAATATATACATATAAATAAAACGTAATATATATAAAAATATCTATAAAATGCAAAGCAGTGTAACTGACTTGCTTAACAGGAGGAAATCCCCGGAGAAAAGAGTAACACTGCTTTCCTAATAATCTACCAAAATCTTCCTTTCCAAACAATCTACCAAAATCTCCCTTTCCAAATAATCTACCTCCAGGCATGTTTTGTAATGAAAAAGATGGATCCTTTAATGTAAAATGTATATAAATATAAATAAAACATAATATATATAAATATATAAAACGACAAAAATAAAATATATATAAATATATATAAAACACAAAAATAAGATACATACATATAAATATATATAAAACACAAAGTGGTGTTACTGGCTTGCTTAACAGGAAGAAATCCCCAGAGAAAAGAGTAACACTGCTTTCCTAATAATCTACCAAAATCTTCCTTTCCTAATAATCTACCAAAATCTTCCTTTCCTAATAATCTACCAAAATCTTCTCTTTCTGGTTGCAGTGGTCTGTGGTTTCATGGTGCACTGATTCTCAGGTTTGCTAGTTTCTAAAAATACAGATTAAAAGGAGAAAGAGGGAAAAGCAGTTGCTGTGCAATTAAGAAAACCCCGTGCACTTTTCTGACAAATTATCCCAAATGTACTGGGGGCTATCTCCAGGGATATTTTGCTGGGGTTTGGGGTTTTTTGGAAGAAAAAGAGTTCTCCAGAAGCTGATCTTGGGGTGTTCTGTTGTGTTCAGGGATGATCACGGCCGTGGGTCTGTCCAACCTGCAGTTCATCGATCTCAATTCCTCTCGGAATCTCTTCGTGCTGGGATTTTCCATCTTCTTTGGGCTCGTGCTCCCCAGCTATCTCAAACAGAACCCCCTGGTCACAGGTACGTGCTCCTGCTCCTCCCCATCAGCACTTCTGCCTCCTGCTCACCTGGAAAACCCATCAGGTACAGAGGGGCAGGAAGAGGAACCCAAATTGTGGAGGAAAAACCCCAAATTGTGGAGGAAAAACCCCAAATTGTGGAGGAAAAACCCCAAATTGTGGAGGAAAACCCCAAATTGTGGAGGGAATACCCCAAATTGTGGAGGGAAAACCCAAATTGTGGAGGGAATACCCCAAATTGTGGAGGGAAAACCCAAATTGTGGACAGAAAACCTCAAATTGTGGAGGAAAAAAACCCAAATTATGCAGACAGGAAAGGCTGTAGGTCCAGACAAGCTCTGTCAGAGAATTCTTTGGGAGGCTGAGACCTGCAGGGAGTGTTCCAGTGGGACACAGCTGGAGCTTTCCTGCTGTCTCTGGGGGCAGTTACCAGCTGGGATGAAATAAAAACTGAAAGGGTGAATGTGAGCTGAAAATGATGCTGAAAGATTCAGGGGAAGCACCAAGGCAGAGTTTGGGAGGTGGGGAATTGTTTGGGGTTTGAAACTTTCTGTCACTCAGATGTGTTCTGGGTGTTGATTTTAATTTTAGTGAATTTCCTTGCAGACTGTTAATGGAATTGCAGCTTTGAGGAGTTCACTGGGAAGCTTTTCTGTTTTCATGTGACCCTCAGCAGTGCTCATGCCAGTGTGTGTCACCAGACATGGACTCAAAGGAAATAATTCACTGCTTTGGGCTTGTTTGGGGGTTTTTAAACCAAATATTAACTGACTTTTCTTTCCACTATGCCTTCAGACCAGGATTTAAGGGCATATCTGTCCTGCTGTAAGTGGTTAGAAAAGCAGATCCCTCAAGCTTGATGTGGTTAATGCAGTGTTCTTCCATAGCTGGGGCTGTGAATCCTTGCCCCTTTGAAAAGTAAAGATTTACAAAAAGGATTATTTCTAAAATATTTATTAAAATAATAATTATTATTTATAGAATAGTTATATAAAATATTTAGATAAAAGATTTATAAAAGAATTACTATCTAAAAATTACGATTTTACAGTCGGAACGCTTCTCTTTTGCACTCCACGGTTTTCTGCTTAGCTCAGATTAGCTGTGCCTGCAGTAGGAACTGAAATGGTGCTTTGTGACATTTCTGTGAGCAGCTGAGACTTCCTGAAAATTGCATTTTGGGGAACAATGTCCCGTGCTGGTGCCCTGGGGGGAAGGTTCTGCATCAACCCCCCCCGTGCCTCCCAGAGCCCTTTGAGAGCAAACCCTCACTGAGCCCAGGCACAGGAGCTGCTGCCCAGCCTGGGGGGGATTCAGGGGGATGTGGGTGATGCAATCCCAGCAGGTTTTCCCTGTTGCTGCAGGAATTGCAGGCATTGATCAGGTGCTGAACGTGCTGCTCACCACGGCCATGTTCGTCGGGGGCTGCGTGGCCTTCGTGCTGGACAACACCATCCCAGGTGAGCCTCAGCTGGGAGAGCCCTGCAGCACTCCTGGAGGCAGGCAGGAGTCCCTGGAGAAAGGCAGAAATCCCTGGAGAATGGCAGAAATCCCTGGGTATAAACAGCATTCCCTGGAGACAGGCAGGAATCCTTGGAGAAAGGCAGAAATCTCTGCAGAAAGGCAGAAATCCCTGGGCATAAACAGCATTCCCTGGAGAAAGGCAGAAATCCCTGGGTAAAAGCAGCATTCCCTGAAGAAAAGTAGAATTCTCTGCAGAAAGGCAGAATTCCCTGGAGAAAAACAGCATTCCCTGGGAAAAAAGCAGCATTCTCTGGGTAAAAGGAGAATTCCCTGGGTATAAGCAGAGTTCCATGCAGAAAGGCAGAAATCCTTGGGAAAAAAGCAGAATTCCCTGGGAAAAAAGCAGAATTCCCTGGGTAGAAACAGAATTCCCTGGAGAAAGGCAGATTTCCCTGGAGAAAGGCAGAAATGCCTGGAAAAAAAACGTAGAATTCCCTGGATAAAAGCAGAATTCCCTGTGTATAAGCAGAGTTCCCTGGAGAAAAACAGAATTCCTTGGACTATTCCCTGGAAAAAGGAGTAGAATTCCCAGGGTAAAAGCAGAATTCCCTGGGGCAGAACACCAGCATGAGGTCCCTGCTTTTGGGGTGGCTGTTTCCACAGCAGAAGCAGAATCCTTACACCTGCCCTCCCTTCCTCTGAGAACATCTCAGGTTAAAATCCCATCCTGTAAAACACCTAAAATCCCTGATAAAAACCAAACCAGTCTCCAGGAGTCAGAGTGAAACTGTCTCCAGTAAAACTGGGTTTGAGATCCAAACCTGCTTCCATTCCAGAGGAATAATCTGCCTTGACTTCCAGTTACAAAATAAAGCAGATAATGTGGTTTTTGCCCTTTTTGAAGAGCCTGGAACATCTTCCCAGAGCTTTGCTGAGCCTTAATGTTTGCATTCTTCTTTCAGGCTCTGCTGTGTGTCCGTGTCAAGATATCCATCAATATAAACACATTTTCCTCCTTTTGTTCTGATTTCTAGGAAGCCCTGAGGAAAGGGGAATTCGGAAGTGGAAGAAAGGGGTTGGCAAAGGCAGCAAATCCCTGGATGGCATGGAAACCTATGATCTGCCTTTTGGCATGAACTTCATTAAAAAATACAGGTGTTTCAGCTTCCTGCCCATCAGCCCCACCTTCGTGGGGTACACGTGGAAAGGCTTCAGGAAAAGCAGCAGCTGCAGGAGTTCAGATGAAGACTCAGAAGCTACAGTATAGCCTTAGCTGAAATTATATTATCTAGTTGTAGTCAAAGATGTATTTGCAGTTTCTTGCTGATTAAGAAGCATTAAAATATATGTTTTGTATATCTGCATTTAAATTCTGGAACCAGAGCTGAGACGGATTTAAAAAAAAAAAAGAAGGAAAAAAAAAAAAAAAGCTTTTCCTGCTGTGGGTGGTGGGAGCCAGGTCTAGTGTCTCTGGGGCAAATCCTGCTGATTTTGGGAGCTTGGAGAGAGCTGTGCACCTAATTCTGTTGGGAACTTGGAGACAGCTGTGCACCTAATTCTGTTGGGAATTTGGAGAGAGCTGTGCACCACCTAATTCTGTTGGTTTTTAATGGTTTAAGGTGGAGGTGTGGAGGTGCTGCTGCAAATTTTTGGTTTTTATTGTGATTTTCTTGGAGCCCTCAGCGTTGGTTACGCCAGGAAAGCTGAACCTTGGAGAAGGAGGGGAGGGGAAAAAAGAGAGGAAAGGACAGATATTTCCTTCAGCTCCTGTCAGATCCCATGGATGCTGCTCAGTGATTTTACATTCTCAGTGCCCTGGAAACGGCTCAGCTGATGCTGGCAGCTCAGGAGAGTTCCATTCTGTGCTTTCAGTGACACATCAGTGCTCAGACAGGAAGTTTCTGGAATAACTCTGCCTCTGAAAGCCGTGGCTGGCTCAGGCTCCAGCATCCCCTTCTTTTCCTGGCAGCGTTTCTCATTTCTGCACCTTTGCCTTCCCCACCAGGATTTCCTCAGGGGGACACAGGAGCCTGGGGAGCTCCAGGGATGGCAAAGCTGAGCTCACACAGGATTCCTGTGTCCAGCAGGATGTGTGCTGGCCAGAAATGTTAATTAGCTGAGCAGCTCCGAGCAATTAACAGTTGTTCCCTGCAGGGAAAGCCACGCTTGGCTCTGAGCAGGGTTTTTTGTTGTTGTTGATGGCTCTTCTCCTCTTGTGGGGCTTCTCCAGAGGCTGATTCCTCTGGGAAGGGCTTTGGGGGAGCAGAGACACTGCACCTGCAGCCTCACCCACCGATGGCTTCACGGGTATTGGGTCCAATCAGGGCACCACTCAGAAATCTTTTCTTTTTCCTGGAATAGTCTCAGCTCTGCTGTTATGTGGGTGTTCACGCTCATCATGCATTCATGATTAACAGTTTTATTCCTGTTTAATGTTCTTACTATTGCAAGTTAGTTTTAGACTTCAGTGTGGCCCCAAAAGCATTTTCAGCTGTGGAGATCATCAGGGAAATGTCGTGTAATGTAAATTCAAGGCCAGTAATGCTCTACGGTGCTTGCATTTTGTATTCCTGGGAGACCATACCAGTAGGTCCTGTAACCCCCTGATCTATTTATCCATGTTTGACTACTGGACAGGAGCACAGGAGCTCTGTTTTCTCTGAGTCTGCTCCCAGGGGAATTTGTTCTGGGTTTTTGAAGCATGGACGGGTTGGGGTGGGGAGGGCGAGGACGGAGCTGAGTAGTGTAGAGTGGGAATGGCTCCGTGGAGCTCGTTCTCAGCATGCCATGGCTGTTTCCAGAAACTGTTTCCCCCCGTTTTCCCCGTGCCCAAGCATGCCTTTGTTCCTGCTTCCCTCGGGGAACTCTCAGTAGTTTGCAGTCCTGGTGTCACTTGGACTCCAGAGCTGCTCGGAAGTCGTTGTGTGGTAGACGAGGTTGGTTTGCCTGTGAAACAAAACAAAGTCATTTTTGCTCATTTTTCAGTGTTTTCCTCCCCAGGCAGCGAGGTGTTGGGTTCCCCTGCCTGCCTGCACACGGTTTGGGTGTGGGCAGCTCTGCTCAGGGCACGGAGCTTCAGGATCCCCCAGCTGTGTGTGCAGCCAGAGATGGGCGGCAGGGTTAAAAATGGGGTTCAAAATGCCCACCCAGAAGGAAAACAAATCCACCTCTGGTGGCTGTGCAGCCTGAGGGGCTGTGGAATGTCAGATGCCAAAGCTGGTTATCCTGTCAAGGTGGAGAGAGGGAGGAAAAGCTTTGAATTGCCAGCTGACTGCAGAGAGAGGAGGGATGAGAGCAGAGTTTGTGTCTCACCTGCTGAGGGAACCTGGGTGAGTCCCCAGTGCAGATTCCCAAGTCCCAGGGCAGCAAATCCTGGATAAATTCTCTCTCCTCCCTGGAGCAGAACTCCCCTCCCTCCCCACAGCACTCTCCAGGCAGGTGCAGCCCAGGTTTCTGTTGGATTTAATTCTTTTTGTGGTTTGTGCCCATTCCCTCAGCCCCTGCCCTTGGGAGCAGCTGGATCCCAGTTTGGATCAGTTTGGATCCCAGTTGGGCACCTCCTCCCAGGGTGAATGGTCGAAGGTGAGCCCCAGGCTCAGGAGGGACCCCGGGTGTGCAGGAAGGGCTGGGCTGAGCTGGGCTTGGCAAGTTTGGGGTGAATTTTGGGAAGAGGAGCTGCCCTGTCCCCTCTTGAGACTCCCAGGGGAAGATCAGTGATTTTTTGGGGGGGAAATCCCTGAGTTCACCCCAGGTTTGTGCAGCTGCAGGGGGGATTTTGGACCTTAAGTCCTTCCCTTCTCCTGGTCACTTTGCCAGGTGGCTGCTGTGAAATTCCAGATTCCAGGGATTTGGGTGCCCATGCTGAGCAGGGGTGGAGGATGAGGATGAAGCTGCAGGTTTGGGGAGCACTAAAATCCCAAATTCCAGGGATTTGGGTGCCTGTACCGAGCTCTGGCAGGGCTGGAGAGGATGAAGCTGCAGGTTTGGGGAGAATTGAACACAAATTGTGTGTCCAGGTGCGACCTGACTGCCAATGCTGGGTTTTCCTCCCTGTCCTTGCCTGCCTTTTCCAACAATCAAACCCCAAGCACCCAGGGAAGTTGGCAGCTGAGAGGTGAGTGAAGAGGTGATTGAGAAGTTTCAACCAGATTTGGAGAGGGAAGGGCAAATATTCATGGTAGAAATCTCATTTTGTCATATCAGAGGTGGCATCAGTGTATACAAACAAAGTAACTTGGGATTTTTGTAATTGATATTCTCTTGTATTTTTTTTAGGTTCGGTTAAGGGTTCTTGCTGACATGTTGAAACACGTTTTCTAAAGCAAATACTTGCAAATTATGCCTATAGAAATTTAGGTTTCGTAGCTGACAGCTATGACTGATTCACGTTGTCATATTGGAGGGACTTAGCTCAGAAAGCTCAAACCTTTTCAACCCCAAATTTGCTTTTATTGCCTTTTAATACTGACTTGAAATATGACAACTTGGTTTGTACATGAATATTGCAGTATTTTATTTCCATATATTAAGAAAATAACATTTCCACTCAGGATAACAGCGGTGTTTTCCTGGGAGGGAGTGGTATGAGTGTCATGACAATGTCATGTGATGGTAGAATTTCTTCATTGACGAATCTATAGTGGTTGTGTATACTTTATTTACCCATCTTTGTGTTCCTACCCAAAACTGGAGCCTTTTGTTGTTTCCTCCCTGCTGAGCCCTCGCGGCTCCCGGGGGCAGAATTGGAGAAAACCCCTCACTGGGTCATTGACGCCCCAGAAAATTGTGCAAATCCTTACCTTTTGGGTACAAACAGCGCTGCAGGCACTCGTGGTGGCAGAGCCCGAGTTGCTGGTTTGGCTGAGCCCTTGGATGCCTCCCCCAGCTGAGCAGCCTGGCTGAGACCAGCACCACTTCCCCTTCCTTCCTCGTGGCCTTCTCCCACCAAAATCGGCTTTTTGCTCTTTTTTCTCCCCTTTTCCTTTCCTGTTCCAAGCGGGGCTGGTGGGGGGGTCACTCATTTTTCACAGCAGAGCCCGCCTGGGTGCAGTTGGTGTTTTTTGGGGGGGTCCCAGGGCTGGCTGAGATTTGGGATGGGCTTGGGGCCACCGCGGGTGCTCCTGGCTGGGGCTGTGGGTGGCACCAGGGTGGCTCTGCCCCAATAATTCCTGTGTTTGTCTCTTCAGAACAACCTCTGGCATAACAAACTATTGACTGTTCTTAGGCGGTGGGGATAAATTTCCTTTTTTTTTTTTTTCCATGACTTTTCGTGACTGACTTTGGCTGTAAAACTTTTTTTGTTCAACAGCAAAAGTTTATTTTTGGAGGGGGGTTTTTTGTTCGATTATTTTTTGTTGTTCCAAGATGTGTAATTCTTTTACGGATTTTTTTTTTATTATTCCTTTTTTTCTTTTTTTTCTAACATTGCTTCATTAAACAACTAAATATTTAAAAATGTAATATTTGGACCAGATGTTGTGAATAATAGTAGATAAAGCTATTTTATTCTGTATTTTTAAAGCTGTTCAGTATAAATAAACGCGGGCATAGATGCAGTGATTGTCACAGTTCCTTTGGTGGTGAATTGTGCAATTACAGGATCCTGGAATGGTTTGGGTTGGAAGGGAAGGATTCCACCCTGATTGATCCATTTCTTCCCAATGGATGATTAATTGATTAATGGATTATTAATTTCAGAATCCAGGTGATGGGAAGACCTAACCCAGAGTCTTTGGAACTGCTCAAAACCACAACGCCCAAATGCCTTTGGGACCCCTCAGCTCCCACCACGGGGAGTTCCTGGATTTATGGAAAAGAGGCACAGGGAATTCTGGATTTGTGGGGGAAAGGCACAGATTCCTGCCCCTTTCTTGGGATTTCCTACCTGTTCCTGGGATTCCTGCCCCTTCTGGGATTTCCTACCCATTCCTGGGATTCTTCCTAGGATTTCCTGCCCATTCCTTTTGATTCCTGCCCCTTCCTGGGATTCCCTCCCCATTCCTGGGGTTCTTCCTGGGATTCCTTCCTTCCCCCACCACCCCTGCACTGGTGGCAGTGAGCAGGACATGGCAAAAATCAGGATTTATCCCCAATTCCGCAGCCAAGATCCCCCTGTGCTCCCGCAGGTGCCCACCCCAAACCCCTGATTTATTTTTATTTTTATTTTTATTTTTGTTTTTCTGTTTGCATCCACCCCAGGAGCTGAGGGTCAGGGGAAGCTCTCCCCGTGTTTGGGGACAGTTCCTGGGGTTTGGGGCCGGCTCCATTGTCCTCTCCCCACCACAAAGGGCCTCTCATCCCTGCCAGCCCTGGAGATGCTGCTGGAATATCAATCCTGAGCTGGCCCCGCTCCCTTTTGCCGACTCAGTGCTTCCCTGAGCCAGAACTTCTCATATTTTACACAGAAATCCAAGAAAATCTGGGAGAAAAGGCCCATTCCAGCCTGTGCCTGCAGAGAGGCCTGTTTGGCTCAAGCAGCTGCTTTGATTATTTCTTTGTTTTGGGGTTATTTGGGTTTTTCTCTTTCCCTTTCGTGTGGGCTGTTTCTAGGCAAATTCCTTCAAAAGAAAAAAAAAAGCCCAGAGAAGCCACAGAGCTCTGGGAAAGGTCAGGGGCAGACAAAGGACAAGGGACACGGCTGCTGCTCCTCTGGAATACTGAACTCCCCCAAACACCCCTAAACACCCCCAAATTCCCCTAAACTCTCCCCAGGACGCCAGAACCGGGCAGGCAGGATGGGACCCCGATCCTGGGAACGCTGAGTGCTGCAGCTGCTGCTCCAGGCAGATTTTATTTGAATTTATTTCCTCCTCCATCCCTGCTCGGGGGCGGTTTTGGATCCGGGTGGGATCCCGAGGCTGAGGGGAGCAGCCCAGCGTGCTGCCTGCACGGCTCTGGCACTGGATGTCCCAGGGTTTGGGGCTTTTTAGGGCAGAAACAGCCGCTCCAGCCTGGGGGATGCAGCCCAGAAATTCCCTCTGGGAATTCTGGACAAAGCTGGAGCTGATTGTGGGAGCATTTCCAGCCTGGCTGCGTGGGATGGGGATTCCTTTGGGGTTCTGGTCTTGGCAGTGGGGTTGGAGAATCCTTTGGAGTCCTGTTCCTGCATTGGGAATGGGGAATATTTTGGAATCCTGTTCCTCACATTGGGAATGGGGAACCTTTTGGGATCCAGTTCCTGACATTGGGAATGGGGAACCTTTTGGGATTCAGTTCCTGACATTGGGAATGGGGATTCCTTTGGGATCCAGTTCCTGTCTTGGGAACTGGGGGAACCTTTTGGGATCCTGTTCTTAACATTGGAAATAGGATTTGCATTTTTGGGGACAGTGGGGACGGGGCATCCTTTGGGACTCCGCTCTTGGCACCAGGGATGGAGAATCCTTTCAGACCCCGCTCCTCAGGTGCAACCCGGAGCCAGGGTGTCCTTGGGGAGCCCAGAACCTGCCCAGGGACGTTCCTGGAGCATCCCTCGGGGTGTCCGGGAGGGGACAAGGCGGCTCCCGGAGATGACATCCTTTGGGGCGCCCAGCCCTGGCACCGGGGAAGGGATCCTGGAGCCGAGATGGGATCCCGGGGCCGGGATGTTCTCCGGGATGCGGGTTCCGGGCTGGCCCCGGTTGCGGGAGGGAGGGACGGGGGTGTCCCCAGGGAGGGAGGGGGTGTCCCCCGCGCTGCCACCGCCGGCCCCGCCCGCGCCCCTCCCCGTCCCGCCCCGCCCCGCCCAGGGGCGGCCTCTGGGGCACCGGCTGCGAGCGGAGCGGCACCGGCACCGGGTGAGTGCGGGCGGGACGGGGCATCACCCTCATCCTCATCCCCATCCCCATCCCCATCCCGCTCTCCATCCCCATTCCCGTCCCCCGCGCCGGGAGCGGCCCCGGGGCTGAGCCGCGCCCCCCCCGCAGCCGGGATCTCCCGGAAAACCTCCGGGATCTCCGGGATCCGTCCCCCACCCCCGGTGTCACCTCAGCCCCCCCCGAGCGCCCCCAGCATCGCCCCCCGAGCGGGGCTGGAGTAGCCGCGGGTCCTGCCCGGGTCCGGCACCTTCTCCTCCCGTCCCGCCCGCGCTGTCCCCGGGCCCGCCCGGAGCCCCTGGCGGCTCCTCCCGAGGGCTTCACCCCGAGCGCGGCCCCGCTGTCCCCGCGTGACCCGAGCCCCTCCCGCGGCCCCTCCGCGGGCGCTGAGCGCTCCCTCCTTCCCCTGTGCCCCGCAGGACGGAGCGGCCGGGCCGGAGAACAATAGCGGCGCTGGGAACAATGGAGCGGCCGCCGCTCCCCGCGTAGGGATGCGGGCCGGGGCAGCGATCCCAGCCCGGCTGTAGCGCAGGAACCGCGGCCAGCGCAGGATCCGCGCCTCGGGGTGAGCGCTCGGCTCGGTGCCCGCTCCGCCCGAGCCCCGGCGCCGCCTCCGGGCGATGCTCGGGCACCGGAGCGGCCCCGGGCCGGGGAGAGGCGGCCGGGGCTGCGGGGAGGGAGATATTCCTCCGGGGATGGGATATTCCCACAATGCTCGGCTGCGCCAGATCCGCACCTCCCGCCCCAGCGGGGGATGCTGCCGGGGTGGGGTGGGACCGAGGCAGCAAAATCCCCCAAAAACCGCAGATTTCTTTGCAGGAGCGGGGAAAAACATCAGTTTCCTGCTGAAAACGCGGTTTGGGAGATTTTGCTACTTTTTTCCTTGTTTTGTTGTGCTGGAGCCGGGCGGGAATTGTGGATACGGCCGGGCTGGGCTGCGGGGATGCGGGACGGGGTTTAGGGGGGCTGTTTTTGGGGTGGGGAACAAGTCCGGGCTCTGTCAGGCCCGGGAGCAGCCCGGAGGAGGCAGAGAGGGCCGGAACCCTCCTTGGTTTGCCCCGGAGCTGTGCTAAAAGCGCTTTGCAAAGCTCCAGGAGAGGCTCGGGCCGGGCAGGGCAGAGCGGAACCGCGGCAGCTCCGAGGGGGAAACTGAGGCACGGGGGTGCCGGGAACTGAGCCGTGCCCAAAGTGCCAGGGTTGAGCAATGCAGCGACTTCCACTTGGCCAGCGCTTTGAATTGGGCGATTTCCAGCCTTTCCCGGGTGATTTCCAGCCTTTCCCGGGTGATTCCCAGCCTTTCCCGGGTTATCCCAGCCTTTTCTGGGTGATTCCCAGCTTTTCTCGGGTTATCCCAGCTTTCCCGGGTGATTCCCAGCCTTTCCCGGGTTATCCCAGCTTTCCCGGGTGATTCCCAGCCTTTTCTGGGCGATTCCCAGCTTTTCCCGGGTTATCCCAGTTTTTCCCGGGTAATCCCAGCCTTTCCCAGGTTATCCCAGCCTCTCCCGGGTTATCCCAGCCTTTCCCGGGTGATTCCCAGCCTTTCCCGGGTTATCCCAGCCTCTCCCGGGTGATTCCCGGTCCCGGAGCCGCCTCTCCCCTCCGCTCCCAGCCTGGTTTTCTCTGCAGACCCAAAAAAGGAAGAATTTGCCCCTTTCCTGAGCGCTAGGAAGGGGATGTGATGACGGAGGCCAAGGTGGCAGAGCCGGGGCGTAAACAGGAAACTCCTCGGCACGGGAGGATGAACCTGCACGCTGGAGCTCCCCTGGCCACCCCAAAACGGGACCTTTTCTGCGGCTCCACTTCATCCCCGTGTGCCCTTGGAGGGAATTGGGATTTTGGCAATTGGGATTGGCCCCTGGGCAGCTCCAGGATGCTCTGGAGCAGAGCTCTGAGTGGTACCAAGGGCTCCATCCTGGGCTCTGCTGCTCCAGGAGGGGTTTTTCCCCTCACTTTTGTGGTTTTGCTGCTCCAGGAAGGTTTTTTTCACTCACTTGGGTAATTTTGCTGCTCTAGGAGAGTTTTTTTCACTCCCTTTTGGTGATTTTGCTGCTCCAGGAGGGGTTTTTTTTCATTCCCTTGGGAGTTTTTGCTGGTCTAGGAGGGTTCATTCCACTCTTTTTGCTGTTTTTGCTGCTCTGTGATGAGTTTTCCCACTCACTTTGGTGATTTTGCTGCTCTAGGATGAGTTTTCCCACTCAGTTTTATGATTTTGCTGCTCTAGGAGGGTTCATTCCACTCCTTTCGCTGTTTTTGATCCTCCAGGAGGGTTCTTTTCACTCCCTTTGGAGTTTTTGCTGCTCTAAGATGAGTTTTCCCACTCAAGTTTGTGGTTTTGCTGCTCTGGGAGGGTTCATTCCACTCCTTTTGCTGGTTTTGATCCTCCAGGAGGGTTCTTTTCCCTCATTTTGGTGTTTCTGGCACCATTTTCACGTCTGCCGTGTCCTTTAATCCTCCTTGAACCTCCCCAGAGCTTTTCCTCCCTTGCCAGGGGACCCCACCAGGGGATGCCCCTTCTGCCACTCCTGCCCCTCACACCTGGAACCCCAAATTTGGGACCCCACACTCAGCTGCTGCCCCCAGAACCCCACGGGTTTATCCCAAACCCTTGAGCCAGCTGCAAAATCCCCTCCTGGTACCACTTTTGGTGGATAAATGGGATTATTCCCGTGGGAGGATGGATGGAGGCAGCTGCAGGAGGAGGGGTGGTGCCGGATTTTGCCGAATTTTGCCCAATTTTACCCAATTTTACCAAAATACTCACTCAGCTCCTCAGGAAACCCAAAGCTTTGTCAGCTCTTCCGCGATTTTTCTTCTCCTTCTGCTTTTTCTCTGAGCCCCAGGGCTGGGCTGGGCCGATTTCCTGCCCTTCCCCTCCTGCCACTGAGCATTTTTCGCTGTTGAAAATCCATTTTTTCCCCGTGGGTTTTTCCCAACGTGTGGGATGGAGCCCCCAGGATTGCTGCCCTGCAGGACCTTTGGGGTTTGGGTTCATCCCCTGACAGGTTTCACTGCCCTGGCCTGGATTTTGGGGTGGATTTGGGGGTTTTTCTTTCAGGAAAAGGGGGATTTGTGTCCCAGGAGGCCGGGAGGAAGCACATGGTGAGGTGGGAGGTGGAGGAAATCAGAGCCTTGAGGAGCAAACGCTTTTTGCTCGCCTCAGTTTCTCTTCCAAGAGAAGGGGAGGGAGGGAAAAGACCCTAAAAAATGAAATTTTTCCATTCAAAGATAAACACGACCCCAAAAGTCCTTTTTTCACCATTTAACACCTCCCAGCTCCCCATTCTGAGGCTGATTTCCAAACTCAGCATCCCAAGGGCTTCACCCCAAACCCAAAAATCCCCCCGAGCTCCGAGCCAGAGCCTGTCCCAGGTGGGATTTGGGGTTCCCAAGGGTTTGTGTGGCCCAAAAATCTGTCTGGGATCATAAAAACCTGAAAGATCAGCCCAGAATTTCTGCCTGCCTGGAAATGCATCCCTGGGGCAGCCCAAGGGAGCAGCAGCCGCTCCCAGCCCTGCACCTTTGAGCTCTGCAGGATGGAAAAGAGTAAAAAAATCGGGGAAAAGGAACAATTCCCATTCCCCCCTATCATCAGCGGCTCGGGCCTCGCTGGGACAGCCGCGGGTGCTGCAAATGCAAATTCAGCGTAAGGAGAGTAAGGAGATCTCCGCGGGGATTAAATTTTCAGTGAGTTCGGGCGCCTCTGTCCTTATCTGATCTCCCGAACCCGCCCGCCCCTCCGAGCCTTTTCCAGGCCCGGGGGGGGGTTATTTTTATTTCTTTATTTATTTAGTTTTAGGTTTTTTTAATGATTTATTTATTTAAATTATATTTATTTTCTTATTATTTTTAACATTTATTTAATTTTAGGTTTAGTTTTTACTTTCCTATTTATTTATTTATTTAAAAGTTTATTTATTTAGTGATTTTAAGGTTTTATTATTTATATTTCCTTATTTTTTATTAATTTTAATTTTAATTGCTTTTGATTATTTATTTTTTTTATTATTTTAAATTTTTGATTCGTTAATTCTTATTTTTTTATTTTATTTTCGTTGTGTTTTAATTTGTATCTTTTTATTTTACTTTCATTTTTAATTGGTTTTATTTTTAGTTTTCCTTTTATTTTTATTTCCGTTTTTATTTTTATTTTTAGTTCCTTTTTTAATTTTTGTTTCCATTTTTATTTTTATTTTTATTTTTATTTTTATTTTTATTTTTATTTTTATTTTTATTTTTATTTTTATTTTTGTTTTTATTTCCTTTTTTAATTTTAATTTTA